>CM031681.1:23744716-24097216 GCA_006182925.3 Reinhardtius hippoglossoides | reverse complement strand
ACATTTTTATTGATCCTTGTAAACATGTAAGAAATGACAAATTTCTACAATTTCAGTTTTTTTCATCCATTTTTTATTCTCTAAGTTTCCGTAGCAGCAAATGTCGATAACCATTTTAACAGCAAACCTGAAGTTGGACTTTCTCTTGACTTGTAGATGTTCGAATAAATGTCCCATAACTTTTCGTAGGGTTTTGACTTCTGGTTCTTCAGAAAACTTAAAACTTAAACGTGACCAAACCTTCTCTGCGTGTTTCTGTATAATGAGTTGATGCAGTGAAGGGACTCGAGTCCAACCTGTGGACTCAGATCAGATGGTTGTTGGTTTTCCTGCAGGTTTGTTCAGCGTTTCGTTTCTTCCTCTGTTCATCACCACATCGAGCCTGTCTTCTCTCACTCCATGCCGTGAGTAGGCGGACGCCGTCGGAGGTGAGAAGTGAGTGCCCGAGCGCGTGCTTGTAACCATGGAAACCTGTCCTAATTGGCCAATGGCCTGGCAGGATGATTGGCAGCTGTTGTCAGTGAGGGCTGTTCATGTAAACAGGCAGCAGGATTGGACGGCCCCAGATGGGTCCTTCAGATATGACAAGAGGAACAAGATGGAGAATTTATTCCGTCTATTTCCAGGTTTAGCCTTAAAACCCTTGTCTTTGTAAAGTAAAGTGCTCGATGGCGTCTCTCTGTGCAGTTTGATGCTTTCACTTTCTCCCAGAGAATAAAACAGCATCGCTTTTCTCTGCAAATCCCCAAATGGCAGATGAAGTGATTCCAGCTCCTGAAGAACGACGACTCCTGTTTGCACGTTTCATTTTCCATTTGGAAATGTCTTCTTCGACCATGTTGACGAGGGACGGAGGATGAATGGGTGGATATGTTAGGGGGTGAGGAGGAGTGGACGGGGGGGGGGGGGGGGGGAGGTAGAGGAGTGAATGGATGAAGGAACAGAAAACAGTGGGATGAAGAACGTGAGACAAACAGAGCGTGAAGGATTGACAGCTGATTGGAGACCTGCTCCTAAATGAGGCACAGCTGCTGTGTGTGTTTCTAACTGCTCAGTTCCTTGAGTGGTTATCTTCTTCATGTATCTGTGTGTGTGTACTGGTGTGTGTACTGGTGTGTGTACTGGTGTGTGTACTGGTGTGTGATACCTGGATGTTTAGAGAGTTGATTGATGGATCGGCCTCTTCTCCCTCTCTCTCTCTCTCTCTCGCTCGCCCTCTCGTTAATAGAAGCGTTGTGGTTTCTCTAACGATAAACGACATCATTTAACGACGTTCACTCAGCAGTTAGCTTTAAGTCGGTTTGGCCCTCAGATGCTTTTTGGCAGCTGACAGAGTTGATCCTGATTTCTTTGTTTTTAATATCATCACATTACAGTCGACACCTCGTGTGTTCCAGCTGCTCCAGATGTGGATTCAACTCACACACGTGGAAGTGTTGAACTTTACGTCTGTGGTGCCGAAGCACCGGGATGTCTGCTTTACACACACACACACACACACACACACACACACACACACACACACACACACACACACACACACACACACACACACACACAAACGGAAATTGGATTTTCCAGGCGAGGAAGTGCAGACGCAGTCGCTAAAAAGACGTTTTCCTCTTCATCACTCTCCTGCTCTTCCTCTGAGTCACTTTTTTCCCCTTTCCTTTTCCACCTCATACACACTTCTCTCCACCCCCCCCCCCCCCCCCCCCCCCCCCCCACCACCACACACACGCACACAGACACACACTGAAGGCCTCACACACTTTCTGTCGGTTCCTCTTTGTTTAGAGAAGCAGTGTAAACTTGCTGCATATTTTCCATGACTTCAGGCTCCCACTGCGCACACACACACACACACACACAGACACACACACACACACACACACACACACACACACACACCACACACACACCATGATAAGTGTACATACCCAGTAGATGGAGCCGGTCGTTACAGGGTAATAACCGAGCGGTGCTGATGAGGACACGGTGGAAGTGGAGCACATCATTCTGGGGATGTGATGTCGCAGAACTTGACTTTCGCTCGGTTCACAGCTTGTGTAGAAACTCCGTGTTTAGTTCCCCAGATACTGAAAAGGCCCAGAGGGAACGAGGGAACGAGGGAACGAGGGAACGAGGGAACGAGGGAACGAGGGAACGAGGGAACGAGGGAACGAGGGAACGAGGGAACAAGTTTTTTTTTTTTATATCTGCCACCAAAACATTCGAGTGGATTTTAATACTGAAGACGTCTGTGATGTCAGTAGATCCTCTAACACATAGTCAGCATCTGCACATAGATATACTCAGTTCTTCAATTTCTGTTTACTCATAGTCTTCCAGTAAACAGCTAATAGTCCATAGATTTTACACAATGAACAATGCAGAGCCTCAATTAAAACATTTCTGTCATCAGGGTTTGATAACAACTTAGGAATCACTGCCTTTTGTAATATAGTACTTGGATTGTATATCAATATTGCAGTTTTTTTACTCCCTAATATTGGTATCAGTCCTTCGTTGGACTCTAGTGATCATACAATCACAATATGTGTGGATGTGAAGCCGGGGGGGGGGTGGGGGGGTGGGGGGGGGGTGAGACAAAGACGCTGTGGTTGGTTTATTGTGAAACAGATTGAAGCACAAATACACAGAATATAGGTCAGTAAATATAATATTAATCAATAAGTCAGACCAAGTTAGAGACATTTATTCTGCACCGGAGAGATAAGCACTTTCCATTACAGGTATAGATAACACACTCACACACACACACACACTCTCACACACACACACACACACACACTCACACACACACAGACACACACACACACTCACACACACACACTCAGTGTTTTGTTGCAGCTTAAGAAGCTCGCGTGTGGCTGTTCCTCCGCTCTGCTCTGCTTTGATGTGGAACTGGTGCAACACGCCGTCAGGGATCATTGATATTATATTATATATTTATTATATCACCACACACACTCACACACACACTAATACATGCCGAGGAGCAGATGCAGTTACTCACACACACACACACAGGCAGACACACAAAGTGTTATCACACATGCTGCCTGCTCAGGCTGCTGCATCGCTTCACTGCGGCAGAGACTCTGTCTTTTCAGATAACCCTAACCTTTCTAACGCTGTTCAGTTTAACAGTGGGAATCAATGTGTCTGTCTCTGTCTCTGTGTCTGTCTCTGTCTGTGTCTCTCTCTGTCTCTGTCTCTGTGTCTGTCTCTCTCTCTGTCTCTGTCTCTCTCTGTCTCTGTCTCTCTCTCTCTGTCTCTCTCTCTGTCTCTGTCTCTCTCTCTCTCTCTGTCTCTCTCTCTCTCTCTGTCTCTGTCTCTGTCTCGACTCTCTGTCTCTCTCTCTGTCTCTGTCTCTGTCTCTCTCTGTCTCTCTCTCTCTGTCTCTGTCTCTGTCTCTGTCTCTGCCTCTGTCTCTGTCTCTGTCTCTGTCTCGACTCTCTCTCTCTCTCTCTCTTCTCTCTCTCTTCTCTGTCTCTGTCTCTGTCTCTGTCTCTGCCTCTCTGTCTCTGTCTCTGTCTCGACTCTCTCTCTCTCTGTCTCTGTCTCTCTGTCTCTGTCTCTGTCTCTGTGTCTGTCTCTGTCTCTGTCTCTCTCTGTGTCTGTCTCTGTCTCTGTCTCTGTGTCTGTCTCTGTCTCTGTCTCTGTCTCTCTCTCTGTCTCTGTCTCTGTCTCTGTGTCTGTCTCTGTCTCTCTCTCTGTCTCTGTCTCTCTCTCTGTCTCTCTCTTTCTCTCTGTCTCTGTCTCTCTCTCTCTGTCTCTGTCTCTGTCTCTGTGTCTGTCTCTCTCTCTCTCTCTCTCTCTCTGTCTCTGTCTCTGTCTCTGTCTCTGTCTCTCTCTCTCTCTCTATCTCTCTCTCTTGTCTCTGTCTCTGTCTCTCTCTCTCTCTCTCTCTCTTCTCTCTCTCTCTTCTCTCTCTCCTGTCTCTTGTCTCTGTCTCTGTGTCTGTCTCTGTCTCTTCTCTGTCTCTGTCTCTCTCTCTGTCTCTCTTTCTCTTGTCTCTGTCTCTCTCTCTCTGTCTCTGTTCTGTCTCTGGTGTCTGTCTTCTTCTCTCTCTCTCTCTCTCTCTTCTCTCTCTCTCTCTGTCTCTCTCTCTCTTCTTCTGTTCTGTCTCTCTCTATCTCTCTCTCTCTCTCTGGTCTCTCTCTCTCTCGTCTCTTCTCTCTCTCTCTTCTCTCTCTCTCTCTCTCTCTGTCTCTCATCCCTCATCCCTCCATCATGTGTCCAGTTCCTGTCTTTTCTCTTTCTCCTCCTCGGTTTGAATAATAAAAGAGGCTGATGTTGGTTTGAGGTAATTGGATGATGGATGATGGAGGAATGGACACGCAGCTAAATGAGGAAAGAGAGGGGGGGGGGGGGGGGTTGGCAGGCAGAGATGTAGGGCGAGACACTGAGGTGAGAGAGAGAAGAGAGAGGGGGGGGGGGGGGGAGAGACATGGTTAAATGGGGGAATCCCTCAGTAAATCATACAAAAATAAACCACATGTGAATTTTTTTGCTGTGTGTGTGTGTGTGTGTGTGTGTGTGTGTGTGTGTGTGTGTGTGTGTGTGTGTGTGTGTGTGTGTGTGTGTGCAGTGTCTATGACATGTTAAATGCTTCCATATGAGAGACCCCCCCCCCCACACACACACACACGGGAGTGAAAAGTTTCCATGTTTAGGCGAACTGAGCTTTAACATGACAGATGTTGACTGTTACTGCAGCACTGTAGCCCCCCCCCCCCCCCCCCCCCCCCCCCCAACACACACACACTGTACTATTTTTAACCTTTTTATGTCTTTGTGAACAGAAAGTGTAAAGACACACACGCAGTCATTTATAGATGGAAATGGAAAATGTGTAAGGACACACGTTTACACAGGATTCTCTCTGTGGTGTTAAAGTTTCCAGAGGCTCTGCTCTCGGACCAGTTCATCCCAGTTCTGTCTTCTATTCAGGGGGCTGGCGGGGGGGCGGGGGGGGGGGGGGGGGTCGGTACAGGAGTTCATGTGCTGCTGGTTTAAATGTTTAAACTTCAGTTGACAGATTGCTTCCTTTGCTTCACGAAATCATTTAGAAAGTGATTTTCACCACTTTCTGTCACGACCACAGATCAATAGGAAAGTGTCTGGACTTTCTCCAGAGCCAGAAGTCTCCCTGTTTGTGACCTTAGCTCCCGTGAAGGATTCAAACAGTAAACACGAGACACACTGAAGCGTATAGATGTGAAATCGTGACGTAAAACACAAAGCGTGTCGGATGCTGAGGAGGAGGCGGCTCGTGTGCTGCAGCCGGAGCCGCTGGAGCTTCTGCTGCTGCTCGCTGTGGGAAACCTGCGCTGGATCTGCCGCGACAGTTTGAGGTTACGTTTTACCTTCAGGAGGCTTCGGGAACAAAAACTGTTGAAACACCGCAAAAATAAAAATAAAGATGAAGTAAAAATAGAAATAGATGCAAACACAGCTTAATGATGTGGGAGCGGAAACCAGCGTGAGCACGGACGTTCGTGTTCAGTCCAGACACTGCAGTGACGGGCCGAGCTTCTTTGAGCACAATCAAAGTGACAATGAGCAGTAATACACACACACACACACACACACACACACACACACACACACACACACACACACACACACACACACACACACACACACACACACACACACACACACACACACACACACACACACACAGACACACACACACAGACACACACACACAGACTCCTCTCCTCTGCTACCAGAGCCTGGAGGTATTGATTTTTAAATTCTGTGTTGCATTCTAGTTCCTGGTTTATGAATTAAGAAACACTGCGGTTGAGTTAAAGTGCAGATGAAACCCTGCGGCACCAACACATCCCGTTAGAGCGGAGAGCGCTAACAACCTGCGTGCTGCTGCTCTGCTGCAATGTGAGGATCAGTGGAAACCGCGTACAGTGATCACGGATATAATAATGAACTGTTTATATGGATCAGAAATCCTGGGACAGAATCGTTCCTATATCCTGTTATAGTGATCAACTAATCTGCGTACAGGGATCGTTTTGGGTCTTTTCCAACATGTTGGACGGGGAAAGTTGTTTTTTAAAGTCCTGCTCGTCCCTGTGTCTCCAAACTGTTGCGTGTCCCAACCACTATCATGGAGTGACCGTTACTGCAGGCTGCCACTAGAGGGCGATCAAGTCGATTTGGCTTCAGTTGTATGGAGTTTGTACACGAGGGTAGACGATGACCTCTGCGCGTCCTCCAGGTCACACGTCTTTGCTTTGCCTCATTTTCCGTCTCAGCCTGTTCCCGTCCCGTCTTTTCATAAATCGTCTCCCTGTCTCCGCTCGGTCCCTCGCCCCCGATCTCATTTTCTCCCTCAGATTAGATCTCAGATTTCACTTTTGCCTCGACCATCTGTCCCCCCCCCCCCCCTCTAGAAACACAAACACAAACCCCGGCTCCTTAAGACTCGTCCATTTTAATCAGCCGTTCCCGGCACCTACGGAAAATGGAACTGAATCTCATCAGGCTCGAAGGATTTTCACTACTTGGTCAAATAGATAAAAACAAACTGCGATTTTCACTGGTGAGAAGGAAAATTAGGAAACGAGGAGAAAAGGAGTAGGAGTGAAAAATAGTTTGGAGAATTTCCCTCTGCCCTCTCCTCCTCTTCTTCATCCTCCGATCGGTGGTTTGGTTTCAGGGAGGAAATTAAACCGTGATTCTTTTCTCGTGGAAATTTGCAAACAACAGCGATGGACTTCAGCCGTGAATCATTGTTCTCAGCAGGAGCACGTCTCCAGG
Source organism: Reinhardtius hippoglossoides (assembly GCA_006182925.3). NCBI lineage: Eukaryota > Metazoa > Chordata > Actinopteri > Pleuronectiformes > Pleuronectidae > Reinhardtius > Reinhardtius hippoglossoides. Next base: position 24,090,403 of record CM031681.1, on the reverse strand, counting down.
AGTCCTGCGGGTGTTAGTCACCCAGTCGACCTCCAGTCCGACCAGTTAGTGGCCGACAGCCGAGCAGCCACAGGATCAATAAACCAGCAGTGACTTCATCATCCATCACAGTCTTATTCCCCCGGCCTCTCCTTCCAATGCAACTCAGTGTCTCCATGTCCTCCCTCCATGTGTGTGTGTGTGTGGGGGGGGGGGGGGGGGGGGGGGGGGGGCCTGCTCCTGCTGTTAATATTCACAACAGATCAGATTTCCTGATATTAATATTACATGATAATAATTTATAATCCTGCATTAATTGACTCCCCCACAATGCTTCTGTTTAATTCACATTTTAAAATGAATTGTTTGCAATATATGGGGTGTGGGGGGGCGGGGGGGCGGGGGGGGGGCACCAGGATTATGTTTCATTAAAAGAACGGCCTGTTGTCATCCTGGGTGATGTGCGTCTGTATTCTCTCGAGTGACCAGCAGGGGATGAAAAATACGTATTTTCTATGAGAAAATGATTCTACTTGTTTATTTTTGATTAATAACATCGGAAACATTTTCACTGTTGAGTGAAACAGAACCTGAAGATCCGGTAGAACTGATGTGTTCTACATGTATACACGGGTTGAACAGGGTAATGGCCGACGGGGGCGGGGGGGGGGGGGGGGGGGAGAGTTTGACCTGCTCGTTCGTTTCATTGATAGAAAAGTGATTTGCAGTGAAATCACAGTTTTGTCATTTAGCCGGTGACGGACTGGACCTTCGTGACCCGGAGGTGAACTCCACTTCCACGCTCTGCTGCCTCGATCAATACAGAAGCTCAGGAGATATTTCTCCTCTGTCACTGCAGCCAGAAGAATCTGTTTGAATCAGATTTGTCCTTTTACCATGAAGTGTGTTTCCTGCTTCAGAGAGTGAATGTGAATCTGTATTAATCAGCATCGGGTCGGGTTCTGCAGTTACCTGACGTTTAGAACCTCTGACGACTTCATCTCTCTGATAACTCACACTTTCCACAATGAGTCCATTCACCAACTGTTGGGTTGTGGCTACGTTCACTTTGCAGCTGCGACCCGGTTCAGAAGTTATGAGGATATGAACAGTTTACGAGTTTAAAAAGAGTCCAGTAATTTGTGCGCACGCCGTTCACACACAGCACGTGGCGTGACGTAAGGCGCACTGAAGTCGTATCGCTCCTGGAATGGTCCTGACCCAGAGAACCTGTGACTAATGAGCCCAGTTGACCTCTGATGATGTGGGTTAGACTCCCAGCACCGGCTCCGTGTCTGGGTTTGACGTTGCACTCGTTCACGCCGCCGCGCCGCCAACCAACAGGACGTCCCTCATGTCGAACACAGCCGACTGAACAAGGACTCAGATCCACTTCACTGTCCCCAAAGGAAACTTGTCACACCGGTGAAACATCCGAGACACAGCAGCTTGAATATTAGACACTAAAATACACAGAGACACGTTATGTAAAGATGTAAAACATGTGCTAAACCCTGCCACATGAGCTATGATTAATATGATTAATATAAAGCGACAGAATTACACAACATCTGGACGATCAACAAGATTCGCAGCTGACGAAATGAGACATTTGAAACATCCAGTCGTAGCTTTGCATCTCATTGGGAATGTGATTTTCATAAATTGTGTTTCAAAGTGTCAGAGCAGCTTTTGTCCTGTTTGTTTTTCATCTGCATCGTGTAATTAGGTCCTGATGTAAAACAGATTATCAGGAAAGGGGATTTCACAGCAGTGAATTATGACGTGAACAGGTTTAGCAAACAGAAAGTGATTATTGTTCTGAGTTCCTCTCTGTGTCCGTCTCCCTCGCCTGAAACCCGAAACCCGGCTCAGTAAATGTCAGAGACAGCAGAAGCCGCCGAGCGGAGGTGTAAACACAGGCTGCTGTTTATCAAAGGTCACGCCCAGCTGGGGTCACGCTGGGGTCACGCTGGGGTCACGCTGGGGTCACGCTGGGGTCACGCTCCGCCGGGATGTTTGTACAAGTTCACCCAGAACTCGCTGTTCAAACCTCAGGAGCCTCCAGAGAGATTGGAAGTAAAACTCAGATGTTCTTATTCTGTATTTTCACCTGGGATGTTTGATACCGTCCGGATCTGGGTGATCTCTGCAAGATGCTGTACATGATGTACCCCCCCGTCTTCCTGCCAGGGTCCCGGGGGAGAGGCAGGCGGCCATCTTGGCTCTCCAGTCACTTCAAGAGGCTGGAGAAATCCAATAGGCCCTTAGAAACCAGGCCCTGAGTGTGTGTCTAACATGATTCAGTAGATCCAGACTGGGGGTCATTGATCCTGCACCAGTAAAGCCTGAGCAGCATCGATTGTGGACTGAGCCGCGAGCAGCCGCTGATCTGACCTCCTCTGTTCTGACTGCAGCTCGTCAGCACATCTGTAACCCAGCGTGACGGACGGCCACTGGTTCTGATGACCTGTAGTTAGTGGGAGTGAGTAGGACCAGGCACGTGCACAGTGGTCAGGAGCCTCAGGGATTCTGAAGGATGCTTTTATTTTATCACCATGGACTCTTAATAAATCCTTAAATTATTTAGGCCAAGGATCAACCTCAATTTGACAAATATAGAAATACAGATATTAAGACTTTTTTAAGGATCTTTGTGACGATGACTCAGTGGTTTTATTTCCGTGCTGTGTCGTTGTCTTTACTTCGTGCACGTGATTTTTGTCATGAAACCGTGTATTTGTGTAGATGCAGAGTCACACGGGTCCATTACTCTGCTCCAGGTTCTCCTCGGGTTGCACCTCTGAAACCTCAGCAGTTCTATTCTGAGCGGTTTGATGCCGTCGGTGCCGCGCTGCCTGGAACACAGGTCCATTACCGTCTGTGAGTGGGAGAATGTAACGCTACCAGCCCGTCCATCACCGGCTGGGACGCTAGAGCTGCAGGCTTCTTGCTGGCATCACAGAAAGAGGCTTTATTATTGATGCTTGTAATATTTGTGCTGTTTACATATTTATTCCACGGATTTAGTTTCCATGAAGGAATCAGCCAAGCATCACAGGAGCTGTCTGCTATCACACGTGCACGAACACGCCCGCACTTCAAACCGCTCGTGCACGTGTTCACCTGCAGACCAGCCGTCCTCTGCTCAGCAGGATCCACACTTTGCTCCAAATGAAATTTTCCAGCCAATTAGCAGCATCGTTGCTCTGTTAGTTTCCAAAGCCCCTCCGCGTCTGACTGGTCTGAGGACGGAGCTGCTCCTCCCACTGGGAATCCACCTGTTCACTCCGACTCCCACAGTGGGTGACACAGTCTCCTCCATCTGACTCTCTGCAGTCTGGAGCTCAGGGTGAACTCTGAGTTCTCTGGTTTACTGACGCATCCTGCACAACGTATGGACTTTCTCAAATATACAGTTACACTGGGAAATATAGTTTCTCCACCAAGGACGATATGTTTTCCATCAGCAGTTTGTTCATGGATCCATCTTTTTCTAGTTTAAGAGTTTATCCTCTCTAACGTGAGCTGTATGATCTGGATGCTGTATTTTTAAATCGTGGTTTTATCACTGAATGAATTCATGTGTTTGTGAAAACATCAAACCAACATCAGTCTACGTGGAAGTTGTGTTTCACACGTCGAGCCTCCTGGTGGCAGGTTCCGTGTATAACCACGAGTCGTGTGAGGCCGGAGATATGGATATTTGACAAACTCAAAGTCGTTTCTATGAAACAGCTTCAAACCTCCATCGTCCAGTGTCCAAAGGAAAACGTCTGGTGTTTAATGCAAGTGGAACCTCTGCACCTTCTTCTGCAGCTGATCGGATGGTAAACACCAATTTACCTGTTAGCAACACGTCTCCCACCAACTACAGAGGGTGTGTTTCTCTTTGTGTCAACACACGGGGACTGTTTGTGCAGCAGCTTCCTGTTAATTTGTGCGTCACTGAGAGAATCCTCCCGGCTGCGTTTAGGAAGCGTTTTCATTTAGCGAGTGAAACGAGAGAATGTGGGAGAGGAGAGTTAAATTCCTGGAGCAGATGGGGCGATAATTATGGAGTCGCACATAAAGCAGACCAGAGAGGAAACAATTTCTCAGTCGGTTGCGCGTGCACACACGTACACCCACACACACACACACACACACAAACACATACACACAAAGGTAAACCACACAAGTGCAGTGCACACACATTAGTTACAGACTTCTACTAGTTTCATGCAGCTCTGAAGCTTAGATCCTGGTTAGAGGTGCGTTACTGTAAATACACACACACAAACAATGACTGGTTACACACACACACACACACAACACAACACACACACTGACACACACACACACAGTGTTTTGCCAGCACCTGCAGTGTAAACGTCAATAAAGACCGAGTTATATTCTTCCTTGTTTCGCTCTAATCGTTGAATGAGGTCACCGACAGTTCAGCAGAGAATGAAATTTGTTGCTGAATATTTTGTGTTACCTTTCCCACACATCGACGATGTGATCTGTAGAGGCAGTTTCTTGTATCAGCAGCGTGCTCATTATTTATTGATATGACTTTCACTCCCGAATGACGACTGTGATGTTGTTTCACCCAAATGAAAATAGAGATGAGGCTGAAAAGGTTGTGTTTGCTTCTCAGAGGAGAACTTTTCAAAAACAACACAAAGTGGTTCTCTCACACAAACAGCTCTCCTTCAGGTTCTGGTGCGTAATCAGTGTTTCTAGGCAAAATACACAATCACAGCAGTGGGAGGTGTGTTGTTGCATGTGTGCGTGCGTGCGTGCGTGTGTGTGTGTGTGTGCGTGCGTGCGTGCGTGCGTGCGTGTGTGTGTCTTAGTGGGAGAAGTGAAGTTGCCAAGTCACGAGTTGTTTACCTTCAAGGCAAGGTCACACATTGAATCTCTATCTGTGTGCTGCTCTCTCTGTCTCACACAATAACACACACACTCACGTACACACACGTAAACACACACCCACACCTATAACACGTATCACACATTACAGTACGTACAGTACGTACATACTGTACACACATGTACTCACAGTCTCGATCTGTCCTCCGTGCAGCAGATTAGATTTCAATAGTTTTACTTACATAATTTTACTTAAACTACATTTACACCAATTCACCAGGAAATAATCTCTAGATCTTTACAGGACTGATATCTTTAGTGGGAATTTGGGGCTTTAATAATTCAGAAAGCCCATTTTCAACCCATATTTGTCTTATTTCAAGTCAAACAAGTAAACCACAAAAAACTCATCAACCTTTGGTTCAAATTGAGAAAAAACAGGTTGTTCATTTCCATATTCATGTGAGATTCAACACCTGCCTACACACATTCATTATTCATGAATCAATAAAAGCTTTTGAATTTCTCAACATTAGATTGTGAAGTTTAGTTAATCTCTCCTTCACTTCGTTCTTCTACCGTCTGACGTGAGCAGATATCTGAGGATATGAAATGTGCTGAGGTGGATGTGTCACCTTGTATGTCAGAAGCATGTTTGAATGACATGTGTGTGTGTGTGTGTGTGTGTGTGTGTGTGTGTGTGTGTGTGTGTGTGTGTGTGTGTGTGTGTGTGTGTGTGGTGTGTGTGTGTGTGTGTGCGGTAGTGTGTGTTTTGCGTGCGCGTGGGGATTGTTGACCTTTCCGTGCATCTGGGGGAAGTGATTGTCACATGGTCTCGTCACTGTACATCAGGAGGAGGGGTGTGTTGTCATCAGGTTCGTCTGTCACATAATGATGATGTGAGTGTGTGTGTGTGTGTGTGTGTGTGTGTGTGTGTGTGTGTGTGTGTGTGAGTGTGTGTGTGCGTGCTGACCGGGCTCCGGAGGGAAGTTTTATAAACTGTGGATTTAAAGTTATTGAACTAAATCTGTACATTCTATACTGTCGAATTTACCAAATGCCACAAATACAAAATATGAAACACTTTTATTTATTGAATGTCTTTGATATGTGAGAACGTGTAGAACAGCCCAGTGAGTCATAGAGTGACAACGACAGGAGCTGATCTGTGAACAGCCTTCTGACGTTTAGTCAAGAGAATAAAGCTCAGACTGGAATTCACTTTTATTTTATTGACTCTCTTTGTCGAGGTTCATGTGCTGATCAGGACACACACACACACACACACACACACACACACACACACACACACACACACACTCAGACACACACAATCGATGTTTCCTCACCAGTGAACTTGACCCCTGAGTCACCCCCTGGGGGGGGGGAGTCGATGCTCAGAGCCTCTGGTTTCTCGTACTCACGTCCGTCATCATTCAGTCGGTTCACAATTCCCTGAGTCGTTGTGTTCTATGACGTGGTATATAGTCTGTGGTGGACTCAGTTACAGATATGTGTTGGTGTTGTTGGTGTGGTGTGGGGGTGGTGGTTGTGTGGTGGGGTTGTGTGGTTGTGTGTGTTGTGTGTGGTGTGGTGGTAGGAAAGTTATTTCTTAATGACAGATGAGAAGACAGGTAGGTAATGAAGTGGGTAAAGAGGGGAAGTCTCTGTAATATCGTCCTCTGAAGGTGATGATCGGTCCATTCTCAGCTCGCGGTGTTAGCACGGAAGTGGTGGGTGTGGTCCATCCCCCCCCTGCTGTGTTTCAAACATTAAGTTCAGTCTGTGATCATCTGCACACGGAGGATTCAGAGGTGATGGATCAGGCAGCAGCTTCAGTTCGGATTGAACGGAAACCTTCAGGCTTCATTTCCAATTAATCAGATTTAGATAAATGACAGTTTTATCAAACTGAGTTGTTGCCTGCAGACCTTCATCTGAACCTGGTTTCTCAACCTTCTTCATCTCTACCCTCAGTAGAGCGTCGACCTTGAAGTCTGTAACTTAGGCCACGTTACTTTACTCAGCTGCTCTTTGGATTAGCTGAGATAATCATATCTCCTGTGAAACCATAATTAAATCTGCTCCATCTGGGATTGCATGTGGAGTTTCACCAGATTGCACAGACTCATAAACATCTGTCTCCTAAACGTCACTGATTCCTTCAACATCCACGAATCATTCTCTGAGAATTTAGTGAAAATTTAAGTTTGAAGTTCTTTCGTGTCTCATAGCCCATCGTTCCCCCGAGTTTCAGTGGAATCTGTCCGTCCATGTGGGAACATCACCTGTTCCCTGAAGGCCGTGAAGCAGGAGTCTGTCCGTCCATGTGGGAACATCACCTGTTCCCTGAAGGCCGTGAAGCAGGAGTCTGTCCACTCTGCTCTGCAAAGTGTTTCCTGCTGATCGTTCCCTTCTGACTGGAGACAGATCGAGCCGGTTGCTCATCTGACTTGTGAATCTGCAGAAGGTTGTGACCCGGGTGGAATCTTTAATGTCTGATCTGGAGCCAGCCGGAGCTGAGTCACTGTTAGAAGTGAACCTGCTGTCCTCCACACTCTGTTCCTCCAGACGTCCGGAGGCCCCGAGTCGCTTCTCATCCTCCTCCGTCCTCCACACTCTCTGATCCTGCGTCCACACTCAGCGACAGATGAGGCTTTAGGTTCTCAGCGACGTGTAAATCACTTTCACACATATCGATTCAGTGAGGGAACGACTTATTATGAATTCCCAACGAAGCTGTGGCCTCGCTGTTCGTCGTGCAGCGGGAGGAGTGAGGCATTCTGACATTCAGCTCAAACCTCTCCTCAAACTTTGAACTGGTCGCTGTCTGCGTCATGTTCTTCCTGCAGGTATCGTGGAGACAGGTGCAGACACCAGTAGCTTATGTACATGTCAACACGCCTGCATTGGGTGACCTCTGCCCGACCCCCCCCCCCCCCCGCCAGCATCAGGTGGCTTCCACAGGGAATAACTTCTGTTCTCATCAGTCACAAACTCTCACCCCCCTCTTGTCTCCACATTTAGTATTTATTATTATTTGCAAACATTTAAAAAACGTAATAGAATCCAGATAAAATAACTATCATCGAAAAATAACATTGTTGATTCAGATCTCCAGATATGTAAGGTGATAGAAGACATTTCCTTCTTTTGTCTCTCTTATCGCCCGTGGCACTTGTTGGATATACTTCTTTTAAAAGCTGAGTATGTTCTGCAGCAGATTCTCATCTCTGCGCTGACGCTCAGTAAATCACCTGACGATGAGAAACTATAGATACTCATCTTTGTTTTGCTGCATCATCTCAGGTTTGTCATTCCCATCACTTCTCTCATTTTCTTTCTCTTTAGCCTCGTGTCAGTGTGGTGATGTGATTTATACAGTGTGTGTGTGTGGGGGGGGGGGGTGTTGTGTGTGTGTGTGTGGCCGTGTGTGTGTGTGTGGCCGTGTGTGTGGTGTGTGGCCGTGCTTTTTAAAGAGTGTGTATTGGTCAGTTTCTATGTCCGGATTGTCTCTGTGGTTTTATGACTCCACGCTGCCAAAAGGTCTGGCATGCCTTATGTGTCAGATTACATTTCTGTGTGTGTGTGTGTGTGTGTGTGTGTGTCTGTGTGTGTGTGTGTATATGTGTGTGTGTCTGTGTGTGTGTATATTGTGTGTGTGCTCCCTGAGAGGAAGAGATATATTTCACTTCATTCGATGATATCAAAGCGCTAGCGAGTGTTCACACGTTTCTGTCGTACTGTGAGCGAATCCCTGACCTGAGAACTATCTGCTCCACAGACTAAGATTAGACCAGTGTTACTGGAACACTGTGGGGGGGGGGATCGATGGTTCCACAGCAGAACGTCTCCAGATGGTTTGAATCAACACTCTGAAAACAGACGGACCAGTTAACTCAACCGATTCCTCCTCTTTTTCATTTTTGCGTCACGTTTGAACCTTGTTTGGATAAAGAACTTTATATTATTCATTATGATCCATTATTATTCTTGATTGATTGATTGATTGATGGCCCTGAGCGGCAGCTGTCAGCCCAGTGGCCAGACGGAGGGACTGTTCCTCCTCACGCTGCTGAGCCCGGACCTGTCGCCTGTCACGCTGCTGCCTGTAAACAACCGTCCACGTTACACGACCGTATATGGACGGAGGTCAGGGGGTCACGTGTGTGAATGCACTGGTCATATATGGGCACACGTTTACTGTACAGTTTGCTGGAGGTGCAGATACACAGCTCCATGTATCTGCCTGGTACAGTAGTGTCAGACATGGTTTTCAAAATAATGCTAATATGATCTTTTTAAATTAAACCACTTCTGTGCTAGGTGATATTTAAATATGTAAAAGTAAAACCAATCCAGGCTTCAGAGGTCGGTAGAGTTGATGTTTCCTCCCACCAAGAAATACATGACCTAAAATATAGAATATATTAAACTGCAGATAATCTACCTGACTAAATGTGTTGTATATTTCTGTTAACTTGCGGAAATACAAAAAGCATATTTCAGAAAATAGTTGCATCAGTAAGTATGGATCAACTGAGAAGTGCTGCATCTCTTAGTTCAGCATTAACTGGGTTATTTTATCTTTTATAAGATTTGTGAGGGTTTTACCTCAATGTGTGTTTCTGTTCTTTAAACTGTAGACGTGGAGAAAGAGAGGTGAGGTAATAACCAGAGATTCATAAACTTGCTCTGAAATCATAGCAGAGAAGACACTTGAGATCTTCCCTGAGAATCGGCAGGTTTCCATAGTAACATGTTCATATTTCCTGAGGACGAGAGGTTTTTAAAAGTTGTTGCTCTCTGCAGCTCTCCGCTCGTTCTCTCCCTCTCTCGTTCTGAATATCTTCTCATCCTGCCGCTGGCGTCCGCAGGCTCCAGTCATCTAACAGAAGACCGGCTGAAGCTGCCATGGAAACCCAGCCACGCTATAGCTACACGTTGCCGTGGCAACAGTCCGACCCCTTTCTCTTCTGATCCTCCATAAACCTGGCAGCACTGAGTTTACTGTACGTTCTGCCTCTCAGATTCATCTTGGTTGTTTTTACTCTGACCTTCTTTTTATTTTTTACTTATTAAATATTTAGTTTTTGTAAATATATGAAGGTTTATATATAATAATGGATAAAACAGGGTTTCCTGGAGGATTCATAGTAAAAATCTAGACTATTAAATACAAGGAATCCACTTAAATACCTGTTTCACCATCACACGTAAATATGATGGAGAATCAGATAATATGACCTAGAATCAGTCCTGATTTTATTACATTTTCTACTAATATCCAACAATGTATTACAGTAATTTCTAATTATATCATCAATCAAATGAAAGCAAACAGGATCAGATAAGCATCAAGGTTTTGCTCATGTCAATACTTCGATTATTCATTTGTACATTTATACATCTCCAATGACAGAAACACTTATAACCAACAGTTAACATCAGGATAATACATAAAATAAAATGATATAAATCAAACAATACATAAATTAAATCATGAATTAAAATAAATCTATAATAAGATAGAAAAAGAAAGAAAGGAAATGTGTAAAGATAAATAATTAAACTTTTACTGGATTTTATTTTGTATAATGTATATTAATAAAGACAGAGAGGAAGAAACCAAGAGGAGAAAAGTGACAGGAGAAGTCATGGAGATATATCTGAGCTCATTAGTTTATTGGGGTTTACACACTCAGGAGTAAAGCACTTGTGTCTCAATGAGAGGGGGGGGGGGGGAGACAAATAAATGAGTGTGACAGAGGGAGGGATGGATGGATGGAGGGATGGAGGGAGGGAGAGAGAGAGAGAGAGTTAGTCCGCCAACACCAGGAAGAAGAGGAAGAGGAGGAAGAGGAGGAAGAGAAGGAGGAGGGGGGGGGGAGATTAAAAAGAGGGGATGAAGTGAATCTGTAGAGAGGAAATGTCACCGGGAGGAAAAAGAGCAAAGAGGATTTTTCTTTCCTCCCTCAGACGTCTGTAAAGGAAAGTGGCAAAGAGCAGGAAGTCAGGAAGAGCAGGAAGAGCAGGAAGACAGGAAGTCAGGAAGACAGGAAGTCAGGAAGTCAGGAGGTCAGTCGTCCGGGTTCCGTCCCCTGAACAGCTCGGCCCGTTTCCCTCCTCGTGCTTTGTGTGGTCGGTTTCCTGCTGCAGGTCGAACGTGTTCACTGTGACAGGGGGAAATGTTAAATACTAATCAGCAGCGTTTTTTAATTTGGTAAATGATTCAACAAGCTATTCCCTGCTGGATGCCTCTGTGCTTTCAAAATAAGAGCACAGCATGGTTTCCATTTGATAACATCTTTCATCAGACATTAAGATAATGTCTTTAATTAATATTTCCGAAGAGGAAAAAATACTCTGATACAGAAGTTACAGATTTTATTGTACGATCGGTTTTATTAATGATCTAATAATAATAATAATTTTAACTGTCTCTTTGAGTTTACTTTGGTTATTTCAGAATATTTTATTAAAAATCAATGAAAACTGTCACATTCTTTACATTTAAAAAGTTTAACATTAGGTCACAACTGTTCACAACATCACTGAATTTGAGTTTGAGTTTGCAAACAATTCATTTGTAATTTAATTATAAATCTGGTTTTATAGTTCAATGAAGATCACAGCAAAAAGTATTACAAATGAATCCAAAATTAAAAAGACAATAAACTCAACTCAGATTCACTCATTTACGTCATTTTTAAATATATTTTGGGGCATATTGCCTTTATTGATGGGAAGACAAGTAGAAGCAGATCTGCTACAGGAAAAATATTCTTTCTACCTGAAGAATATATTCTACCATAATTAGAATTGTCTTATTAACTCCTCACCTGGAGTTTACTCCTGCACATGACGTGTGGTTCGGGTTCAGCTGAATTAACACCTGACATGTCTCTGCTGCGTCTCAGGATCTGATCCGATGATTAGATCCCGTGTGACAGTCGAAGCTCGTCGGTGACTTCATGTCCTCGTGGGTCGGCTCCGTCGGGAAGACGCTGAGGAGGGAAACGTCAAAGCTCAATGTCAGAGGAGGTTTGGTGATCGGAGTTTAATAATAACATCAGGAACTAAATCCTCTTCTTATGAGGCTCAAACTGTTAAAGTCACACTTTTACAGAATTTTACTGATTGCAAATGATCAAATATTTGACTTTATAGACATTATTCCTCATCCGTCTCAGATGAAATGCTCTGTTCTGTGTTCTGACCCTGATGTGAGTCCACGGAGCGGAATCATCCTTCATCTGCCAAACTACAGAAACACAAACTTTCATCTCTGCTGTCTGGTACTTCCCTGATCGCATGTTGTCGTCGTTTTGACGTCAATGTGGGAGACGGGGGGGGGGGGGGACACAAGCTGCATTGTCCTCCATCTTTCTTCATTTAACATTTAAATTATGAGACAAAGCTTTTTATCTTTCCATAGATCAGTATCGTAACTTCCCCAAAAACACAGCACAACATCAGATTAACATATTTCCAGAGTTTACTGGTAGAGGATGATGAAGTGACCTTTAGTTTTATGCTCTAGCAGAAGGAGCAGCCTCTTGGGTCCGGGGGGGGGGGGGGTGGTAATGTGTGTGTTGTTCTGTAACAACGTCTCCGAGTGTCTAGTGGTCGAACCTCAACCGGGGTTTATCAGTCACAACCAGTCACAACACATTCTGTGGTCACCGTGCACAGATGTATTTAATAATCACGTCGGCAGTAAAGGTCCAGTGTCAACATCCTTCCTGTCGGTCGTGTTCAGGTCTGAACTGATCAGATCCTCTTCATCCTAAAGCAGAGCTCCTCCTCCTCCTCATGATGCCTTGATTCCTCGGGTCGGGGGTGAAGGTCCAGATGATAATATATCAGAGCGAGGGAGGAGGGGTTTTCCCAGTTGTGCCCCAGAGGCTCTTCAGTCCACTTGGCTGTGCGTCACTCTCCATCAGCGCTGAGCCCGTCGCTCGCTCAGAGAACGTAAGTGACCTGGAAGTGATGGAGCTGCAGCTGGTTGGGCAGAACCAGCTGATTAGCATTCAGATCGGCTCCTGCTCTTTTACTGCCGCTCGTTCTCACTCGTATGAGGACACACGCGCACACACACACACACACACACACACACACACACACACACACACACACACACACACACACACACACACCACACAAACCACACACAACACACACACTCACACACACTCACCTCATTACTTAGTGGTTGGTTGGTACCTATAGAACAGCCATCTGTCTCTCCTTGTCCACTCACCTCCAACTGTGGGTTTTTGCACTAATTGAAATTATAAGCTGCTGCTGTGCATGTGTCTGTTTGTGTGTGCGTGCGTGTGTGCGTGTGTGTGTGTGTGTGTGCGGTGTGTGTTTGTGTGTGTGTGTGTGTGTGTGTGTGTGTGTGTGTGTGTGTAAACTGCTGAGCTCACCAATCTCTCACTTAATCCTGACTGGAATAACTAAAGACGCCATTAATTAGTCCGTCCATCTACCTGTCTCATTATCTTTCTTTCTGTCTGTTCTTAATCTCTCAACAAAATAGTTTCAGTCAGACTTCTGGAATAAATCTGCACAATGATATCAAATCACATCTTTAATCCCCAAACGATTATTTGATTAAAAGTACATACAAGGTGTCTTGAAGTGTAAATCCCCACCAGCGTCCCAGACACATCATATTCACACATCTCAATATTCAAGTCTTCAACCAAGCCTCTAAAATGAGTTTTCTGCAGAAGGTTCGTGGCACTGGGCCGTTTCCAGTGGTGCTGTCCGACCCGTACAGAGTCCCAGGTTAAGGCCCGGTGCAGCAGCTGCTTGGACCCAAACCAGGTTCTCTGTGTACAGGGAACAACCGGAGCTGTGTTCCACCAACATTATGTATTTCTGTCGTGCACAGAAATAAGAAGAAGCTCGTTAACCTCAAACTCTGCCTCACACACATTATAGAAAAGAAACTGTCCCTAAGACGCATGTTCCCAAAAAAGGAAGTCGCTTAGAGATCAACATCGTCATCAGTCAGTTCCAGGGAAGATGTTGAGTTATTATTACATAGAACACACACACACACACACACACACACACACACACACACACACACACACACACACACACACACACACACTCATATACAGTACATGTGTTTTTAGTTCCATTTATAACTTCAGAGCTATTTCCTGTGTTACTCTGCACACACACACACACATATACATATATATAATGTATATGTGTGTGTGTGTGTGTGTGTGTGTGTGTGTGTGTGTGTGTGTGTGTGTGTGTGTGTGTGTGTGTTTGAGGGAGTCCCCAGGTTTTCCAAACTCCTTATTTGGTTAAAGATATACTGGCGATAGGAATGAAGGGAGAGAGAGAGAGTGGGGGGGTGATAGGGAAACTCCCTGTGATGATAGAGAATAGTTTAAATGACACAGAGGAGAGTCGGACACACACACACACACACTCACAGACACACACACTGCTTCACATGGCGCTGCCCAGTAACATGATGTCGTCATGAACCTTATTCCTGAGGCTCTGTTCAGCGTCAGATGATAAAGTTTGTGTGAGCTGAGCAAACAGAGGCTGTCGCTCCTCATCGAGCGTCTGGAGGAGGAGCGTCTCGAAGCGTCTCAGAGGAAACACAAAGTGATTATTGAGCTGAGCAGCGTTCGCTCTCTAATGGACGCATCCAGGGAAGATCACAGCTCCACCGATGGTTTCTGGGAACTTCTCCGTCAAACGCTGATTTATTTTTGGCCCTCAAGCATTTGAAAGCAACCGAAACCACATTTTCATTCACACTGATTATGATTTGAGGATACGGGGGGTTCTTGTCATGTCAGTTGTGTTGTTGTCACATGCTGATGATGTTGTGAGTTTCGTGTGTGTTGCATTCAAGGAAACTCAGACACAAACGTGGCTGCCTCCGTAGAGAGGACCCGCTCCTGATGTAAATATAAAGTATTTAAATATAAAACATCACTAGGATTATTTTATGTTCCCATTAGATCCTTTCAGCTGAATCTCACACACTGAACTTTGAAGGAGCTCCTGTCTCCAGCCTTGATGAGATGACCTGCCATCTTTACATCACCTTCCAAACAACCTCCGTTTCATTCAGGTTCAGACGGAGCTCGTCTCATTTCCCCTCCCGTCGTAATTCTTCATGAGGGTGCAGCTGTTGTGTGTTCCTGTCGTCAGGTCTTCACATGAAACGGGTTTGAGGGTTTGATGCGTGTTCGGAATCAGAAGCTTCAGTGAACGAGACGTTAAAGGTTCAGTCACAGTGTCATCCAGTGGCAAAGCAAACAGCTTTATCTTCACATGGAGATACGAGATCCAAAGGCAAAGAGACAGAGTGTGTGTGAGTCTGTGTGTGTGTGTGTGTGTGTCTGTGTGTGTCTGTGTGTGTGTGTGTGTTCCCATTAGCCTCCATAAAGTCACGATTATGTGTATTATCGAGCCGAGTGCAGCTTATTAAAGAGGCCTGGCCGACGCTGTCTGCTTATTGTTGTGGTTTCCCACTGTGGCCAACATCATTATCAGCTTTGTCTTATAAAACCACTGCATGTAAACAGCACACACTCACACACACACACACACACACACACACACACACACACACAACACACACACTGTTGTTGCTGTTATTCATTTTGTGCACAACTAGACACCAACTTGTACACACACTCTCTGTATGTTGAGCAGTGACTCTTAAAGTGAAAGCTGCCAAAACACAAACACACACACTTCTTCTGTTTAGTCTGTGACCGAAGTCCACCCACCAGCAATCTGCTCCACACAAACACACACACACACACACACACGTTTTTTTGCAGCACATAACATGTTAGTATTACAGTCACTTTTACACACACACAGACACACACACACACACACAGACACACACACACACACAAACAGAGCGGCAGCATTTTTCTCTCTCAAACCTAAAATAAAGCACTGGTTCCCAAACTTTATTTTCCAATCCAAATACGTCTCTAAGGCAGGAGTGACCGGCACTGCTGCTTCCTGTGTGTGTGTGTGTGCGTGTGTGTGTGCGTGTGTGTGTGTGTGCGTGTGTGTGTGTGTGTGTGTGTGTGTGTGTGTGCGTGCGTGCGTGCGTGTGTGTGTGTGTGTGTGTGTGTGTGTGTGTGTGTGTGTGTGTGGATACTAGAAACAGAACGCGTTCAAACAGATAAAGAACAAATTCAAAGTTGCAGTTGATTTAAGACTCTGCAGAATTCATTATGTTTTCAAATGCACAAGATGATTATTTTAAATTTGGGCAAATTTTTTATTTTGGAATAAGTGATTTATTTTGTGGTGGGTGGTCATTTTTTGGGGGGGCCTCTTGAACATGATATATCAAATCTGTCTTTAGGGAATTTCTTCCAATTATGCTCTGTTGGGATTTGAGAGGTCAGAGGTTAAAGGTCAAAGGTCAAGGTCAAGGTGACCTCGTATGGCTCTGATTTAATAAGTGACTTCTCAGAGTCAACCTTAAAGTCTGATCCAGCTGCTGCAGAGAGTTTGGGCCCTTTTGTTTTTTTGTGGCATATTTAAATTAAATTAGTTTCCACAACTTCCAAGTGTTGCCACACATCTTCCCCCGGCCTGTTTCCACTTGGAATGGATAAGTGTTAATAAGTTAAATCCCGTGCTCGACTCTGACCGTCGTCACCTTTGTGTCTCGGCAAATGTTCAGGGTCCCGATTTCAGGGGGGGGGGGGGGGGGGAGAAACCTGCAGAATCATTTATTTTTTGTGGAGGCGAACGTGGAAAATCATGACGACAGAAAGCCAAACACGGACCAACGTGATCGGCCAAAAGGAAAAGTGAAGGTCACCAACGTGAACAGAACCCCCATCAGCCGCTGGCGCCCGCGGACGGGCCGGCCCCTCGCGCCCCGAGCTGTTTGTGAATAATCTCCTGAATTCATTCCATCGCCTCTCGTCCTCCTGGCGTCTTCCAGCCAGAGGAAAGTTTCAGTGAGATGTTTTATAAACCGCCGGCCGAGGCCAAGCGGGGAGAGCGTTGCAGGGATCTTGTTTACGGAAGACAACAGCGGGAGCGAAGGGGAAAGAGGAGTGTGATGGAGGAGTGATGGGAGCGCAGATCCGTCACAGCTGCTCCGGCGCTCAGACGGGTGTTTTTACTCTTCAGCAAAGTCAGATGGAGGACATCTCTGTGGAGACAGAGGTACACACACTGGGCCGAGTGTGTGTGGGCGTGAGAGCGTGCTAGTGCGATACACTTGTGAACGCTGTCACGCAAGTGTGATACCACTTCTGTCTGTGCGAGTGTGTGCGGAGGTATTTCCATCCCTGTGAGGACCAGCTAGACTTTCCTACAGGCTTAATAAATGTAAAGGTCCTCACAAGTGTAGGAGAACAAACACGCATGTGTTGCGAAGAGGATAACTTTCACATTCAATGTGTCGCTGTGTGTGTGTGTGTGTGTGTGTGTGTGTGTGTGTGTGTGTGTGTGTGGAGTATTTAACATGTAATCTCACACAGACACACAAAGAGCCAACGCTCACTGCAAACAATGTAGGCTACTGTCTACACACACACACACACACCCCTACACACACACACACACACCTCTACAAAACCACACATAATGCCAGTAACCTTCAACACACACACACACACACATATCATTGTGTGTCAGTGTGAACTTATCTTCCCCCACCCATTTTTTGGTGACAAACAATTTCCCCCGTTGTGACCCTGCGTGAGGCAACCGGACAGCGCACTGTACAGCCAGCATGTTTGTCATGTGGAGGGAAGTGTGTGTGTGTGTGTGTGTGTGTGTGTGTGTGTGTGTGTGTGTGTGTGTGTGTGTGGTGTGTGTGTGTGTGTGTGTGTGTGTGTGTTGTTGTTTTCACATATTTCAGTGAGTATGTGTGTGAAACAACAGAGATGATGAGGGTTGAAACAAAGATGATGAATCCAGTTCATTATGGATAAATAATCTCTGCATCGTCGCACTGTCTGGAAAAGCGTGTTTGAAGAGTGTGTGAAACTATGTGTTGTGTGTGTGTGTGTGTGTGTGTGTGTTGTGTGTGTGTTTTTCCAGCGGGTCATCTGTGGTCTGGATCTCTGTGGCTTTAACAGAGGAGTCACCGCTCCTGGACTCAGGTGAGGGAAGTCCAGCGATCTGTCGTTTTCCAGTTTCCAGAAATCTCAGTTTTTATTCTCTTGCATTGAATCATTCAGAGTCACACACTCAGAGTCACACACTCAGAGTCACACACTCAGAGTCACACACTCGTGTTAAACCTGAAAACTCTTCTTAATTCCACAGAATTACATATTCAACCCTTCACCTTCTTATCCTCAATAGAAATAAAGCCCCGCCCCTGATTCCATCTTTCAGACGCTCATTTGTTTACAGCAGAATTAGGGCAGAGTTCAATTTGACCTGTGATATTCATGATGTGTGACCGTGGAAATAATCAAAATATATCTTTCATGATATGAAACTTGATTTTCTTTGTGGAAACTTAACTAACCTAACCCTAATGAGCAGTGAACCATCACTGGTTCAAATGAATCCGGTTAATGACACAAACCCTTTGTTCTGGAACTGGTTTCATGGATTTGTTTGAACACGTCCCACAGCCTGACTCACATGTCGCTCTGGGTGCTTCTGTGAGTTGTGGTAATTGCTGAGGTCGTCCTTTGAGAATCTGCCGTGTGGTCGGATTCCTGCCGAACCGATCGGTCATCTGTAAATATCAGTGTCGTGGACCAGACTCTGGTGTTTGTGTCTGTTAACACAGCTCTGTTTCCTGTCACTGCTTCGGCCTGAGGTTCCTCAGCTCCGGCTGATGGAGGCTGATGAGGCTGATGGAGTGTTAATGAGAGCTTGTGTGGGAGTGAAGAGCTGCAGGTAGCTGCTCAGCATGAAGACGCACTCAGAGAAGCAGCCAATCAGCAGGTCGCTAAATATGAGACACAGACTTTGTTTATCTCGAACAAGTCTATAATTCTGAAGAACTCAAAAGTCCCTGCGTCCTCGTTTCAAACTGTGCTTGTGCTCCTGTAGCAGGAGCAGTAAAATAAACCTTCCTACTCCCGAAGCCCCTCCACTCCGTCAGCTGAGAGGACTAGCACTTTGCTCAAGGGCTCCCCCATGAGGCAGGGGAGGGTTTCTCCTCCGTCAGGCGTCGTGGTGCTGCAGTGTGAGTCGACTGACAGCCTGTTGGTCGTTAGCTTCCTCGGGCCAGAGGGTGAAGCTCGTCTCCATCTGCTCTTATGAGACACTGATAAATGGGCTAATCCCTGGAATGAGTTAACCCCTGATATTAACGTTTGTATTTCACATATTAATAGTTTTTAATCTCTACTGTGTCTGTGTTGAACAGCAGATAGATTAACCTGTGATTCTCTGGGGTATAATTACATCATTAGCAGGCGGCTATGTGCTGTGGCTTCATCCTGACCCCAGATCTGTTTGTGTGTGTTTGTGGTGGAAAGTACAAAAGTGGATTTACTCAAATACGACTGAAATGTAATTGTTACACTTTTTATAGCGGCAAAAAGTATTTGAACCCTTTGGCATAATCAGCATTTATGTATTGGACTCAGTGTATAGTCAATATTCATCCAGGTTTTCTACTTATGACACAAAATTATAGTTTTGTTCTTGTCCGTCCTCATCTGTGTTGAAGAAGACTTGAAATTACAGATTGAGACGATAAACTCGTTAGGAAAAAGTTTACTGACGTTAAAAATCAAATGAGAGGTGGAGTCATTTTCTCAGAGACGTCTATAGAAACGCACCTATTAGTTAGAGTCGCCCTCCGCTGGTCATTCAGGAGAATACAGGTTTCAGGCCCGTTCCACGTTGGCTTCACTTTCGGGATCCGTCCATTTTACGTAAACAGTGGATTCATGATTCTAACAGAAGCTCACTGGAGTCAGGAGTTAGCTAAACTCAAGTTCAATCAAAGTTAAAGTTAAAGTTAAAGCAGCATGGATTCAGATGTTATGGCCTGTGATCAGAGATAATGTGTGTGTGTGTGTGTGTGTGTGTGTGTGTGTGTGTGTGTGTGTGTGTGTGTGTGTGTGTGTGTGTGTTTCCCAGCCTCTAGGCCAGATTATGAGTTTTCTCTCTGCAGCTGTCTTTGCGATTGCCTGTAGTGGGTTTGGATCAGAAATCGGGTTTTGTTCCAGACTGGAATCACAAGATAAACAGACACACACACACACATGTGCATGTACCCTTGGGCACTGACACACACACACACACACACACACACACACCACACACACACACACCACACACAGACCATGTCCCGCTCCATTGCCCTGTGACCTTAAATAGTAGCTTTCTGCCAAATATGACAAAGGCCAACTGTGACAACAAACACACAAACACAGACACACACTGTTACTGGAGGATTAGTTTGTGTCTCTTCACCTCGTGGGTTCCATCGTCAGTTCAGTGTCTCGCTGCTGATCTTCATCTCTCTCTGGCTCTCAGGGTCGAGTTGTTTGTGTGTCGTTACTCGCGAGCTGATTTCAGACCAGTTTCTCTCTGAACCACAAACCAGAGCTGGTCCCGTGACGTTCTTCACTGCGTCCGGTCGAGAGCGATGATGTGCTGAGGTTGTTGGTTATTGCAGCAGCAGACTTCATCTTCCAGAATCACTTCTTTCTTCATTGTTACTTTCTGGACTGATTTCTTTTCCTTCTCAGATTCCTGACTTGTCTGATCTTTTCAACAGTTTGTTCAGTTCATGGTCAATTCAGCCAAAATGTGAAACAAGACACAGTTTATTAGCTAAAACCACATTTTTATGTGGTTATTGGATATCATACCTTATTAAAGATTAGATTTTTATATGACGGAATTCTTGGATTGGCTGAATTGACGATGAACTGTCCTGGTTTCCCACAAGACAAGAAAAACATATTGTCCTCGAGTGAACGAGTGAAATCTGATTTTTAACGTTACCTGATAACCAGACATTCAATTTGGAAAAGGAAAATGTGTTGTGGGAAAACCAGCTGCTGCTCTTTTCTTGTTTCCTCTTGGTTTTCCGTCCTGTCCTCACTTTTCTCCTCTTCTTCCCTCTTCCCTTCTGCTCCTCCTCCTCCTCCTCTTCCTCCTCCTCAGTAAAATCATCAAGGTGAGAGTAATCGACGACGAGGAGTACGAGAAGAACAAAACCTTCTACATAGAGATCGGAGAGCCGCGCCTGGTGGACGGCGGCGACACCAAAGGTCAGGAGTGTCCCGGGACAGCGGCTGCATGCTCTCAGCACCAGGGGGCGCTCAGGAGGAGATTTAGATCAGATAATCTCTTCCTCCTGCTCCTCCTGACGTTCCCCTGAACGTGCAGCAGCTTGTGGATCACCTCATCTCACCGCACCGCCCCTCCACTTCCTGTGTGTGTGTGTTTCTGTGGACGCACCAATGCCAGCCAACATGCCGTGTTGTTGTTTACCATTGCATGCATTTACCACCTCCCTCTGTGTGTGTGTGTGTGTCTGTGTGCGTGTGTGTGTCCCATACAGGAAGAGCCTAACCATTAGGATCTTAGACCGGGAGGTGTACAATAAGCAGTCCTCCTTCTACCTTCTGCTCGAAACCCCCCAATGGAGACGCAGCAGGAAGGAACGGACAGGTGTGACAGCCAATCAGCACTGAGAACACGTCCACCCTGGGTTTTAGTGGATCCTGAGTCAACAGGCCGAGCCCAGAACTCACTGACACGTTCACTGGAGATCACTCATGGGATATTTAATCATTGTTAATGCAAACATTTATTTCCTGATCTATAATTAATTATCCTTCAGTATATATATATATATATATAATCTGTTTTATCTAACCCATAATCCACAGCTCCAGATTTTATTCATGGTCACACACACACACAAATAGGAGCAGAACATTTAGGATAAGAGTAAATTTAAACATACAGATTATAGATTATAGATATTAAATGTCAGTTAGGATGTAGACTGGAACACTGAAGGATGAAGTAAAGCATTGAGATACAGAGAAGAGGGAGCGTGGACCGGGGGGGGGGGAGATGCTGTGCTTGCATGAATCATAATTTAATAACACACCTGATAAGAAGCCCGGGCCTCGGTCCACAGGAAGCATCACACGGCACCGAGCCGCTCCACGGGCCTGTTGATTCGGGATTCGGGCCGAACACACACGGAGACTTTCTCCTTTCTCCACCTCTCGGGTTTTCCTCCTTTGCTTCTGCTCAGACGTCTGCTCATGGGCTCAGGGGGAATCACACCTGTCCTCTCCTGTCCTCTCCTTTCTTCTCCTCTGCCCTGTTCTCTCGTTTCCCCCCCCCCGTCCGGTGTGGGCGTGGCTGTGATCACTTCCTGCTAAAGAATACCTCGTAACCCATAATACTGACGAGGAAGTAATAACCAGCAGCACTGAAATATCATTGTGTTGATAAAGAGTTTCAAACATCATAATAAAAACTGAGGTGTTGTTACCAAGAGGCATCATCTGCATCTGATCAAACCAATTTTTCTGCTAAAATTAAATATAAGCAAATTAAATTTCTTAAGTTTAATTATAGTTTATAACTAAAACGATGAAAACAAAAGTTCAGGTTCAACGACTGGATGAAATGAAAAACACCTCGAGTTTTAATCTCTGCTGATTTTAACCTGATGGACGATTATTAAAGAACAAATTAAATTTAAAATGTGGTGATTAGATTGTGATTTAAAAACCACATCACAAAAAAATTCATAAAACCATAAACAGACCATAAAACCCACCAGTTATTATAGAACTTGGTTGTGTTGCACCAGAAGGTTACACAACATTCAGTGTTGATATTGGTCCAGATGTTCTGTTCAGCAGATTCACCCTCAAATCTATATTCTTCTTTCTTTGACTTGTTTCTAATCTAAATGAAAAATACTCATATAGTGACAGTGCATGATCAGTGTGTGTTCACTGGGCTGTGTAAGGTTAAGGTGTGTGTCTGTGTGTGTGTCTGTGTGTGTGTCTGTGTGTGTCTGTGCATCTGTTTCCATTGTGTTTATCCATTATCTCGTTGGAGCTACTCATCCCCCTCCTCTTCTTAAGGTTGTACATTAGCTTTCACACACACACACACATTCAGACGCACACACACACACACACACACACACACACACACACACACACATACAGACGTGTGCATTTAAATCAATAACAATTTTAAAGCAAATTGCCGTTTATGTTGAAAAAATTAATCAGAAAAGAAAACACTTTGATTTAAACTCTCTCTCTCACACACACACACACACAACACACACACAGACACACACACACACACACAGTGTTGGGGCTGCTGTGTGTGTTTAACGACTGGTTTTATGAGCTGCTGTGTGTGTTTATTCTCTCTCTGCACAGATCGTTGCAGCTTCAGATTAAACACAATAATATCAAATCTTATTGTTAGATGACAAAGAAAAACTGAATTAAAGTGAAACATCAGTTATTAATATTGAAAACTGAGGAGATCATGGATCTGTTTTTCAGTCTGTTAGTTTTATTTATAGGTTTTTCTTTGTTTCCTTACAGTTGATATATAAAAGTTTTAAAAGGTAAAAAGTCTTAGTCGGCGTCTTCTACGTTTCCCGTGCTTGTCTGAGAGCAGCTCTATTGACGCTGGTTCTACGTTAGTGTTTACTGACGCTGTGCTTTCAGTAACTCTTCTCACAGAGAATCTTTAATGTAGAATCGATTTCTTTCCCCAAACACATTCTGGCACAAACCAACATATTTCAAAGTGGCTTTTCTGAATCCCGCCCCAGAGACGGCAGCTGGGAGCCGAGCAGCGGAGCCACGTTCACTCTCCTTTTGATTCATGTCCGAGATGTGCTGTGAAATTCTGATTCCAGAAAACGACTTTAACATTCAGGAAGCGTAGGAAAGGAGAGAAGAGGGTCGGCTCCGTGAGGTCCTGTTTCACCTTCTATCGAACCAGGACCTCAGATGTTAGGGAGGTTCCTCCGAGCCAAGATGAAAGCCTCAGGTTCTGTTCCCGTCTTTGTCTTCGTCCTTACTTCCTTCAGCGGTTCGGCCGTTGACAGGATTAATGCGGCGACCAAACAAACACGGGATCTGCTGATATGAGGAGTTCCACATTGAGGAGTGAGATGGAAAAGGAAATGAAGTGTCGATCAGTGATTTGTCTTGTTGCTGTTTGACGTGACGAGAACAGGAAGTATGTGAATTGAACCGGTCGCAGGACAAAGGGACAGCTCCCCAAGGGAAGGGTCTTGATCGCCCCCTGATGGCGGGCGGCAGCCATAGGCCATCCTGCGCCTCCTCCATGTTAGTGGATGGGGCACGGACCAACATACAAAATCAAAGTTAGTGTCAAATATATTTTTCCTAAAGACGGTTTCTGTCTTTATAGGTATCGCTCCACGTTACTGACAGTAATACAGCAATAGTACTTATTAATATGTTTATTGTGCTGTTTACACATATGGTAGATAGATAGAGAGAGAGAGAGAGAGAGAGAGAGAGAGAAGAGAGAGAGAGAGAGAGATAGAGTAGAAGAGAGATGAGATAGTAGAGTGAGATAGATAGATAGATAGATAGTGATAGATAGCATAGATATGATGATAGAGTAGATAGATAGACTAGCTAGTGATGTGTAGAGTAGGAGGAGAGGCGGAGGAAGGGAGAGGGAGGCGAGAGGAGAGAGAGAGGAGAGATAGATGATGATATATAGAAGATAGATGATAATAGATAGATAGATAGGCATAGATGATAGATAGTAAGGCAAGATAGATAGATGTAGTGATGAGATGATAGATGAGACTGATCGATAGTAGCAGATGATAGTAGCTAGATAGCAGTACGATGTACGATAGTAGATAGTGTAGATGATGATGATAGATAGTAGATGATGATAGATGAGGAAGAGAAGATGATGTGATAGTATAGTAGATGATAGATAGATAATAGTAGATCGATATGATAGCTGATGTAGCTCGATGCTGACTCGATAGTATGATAGATCGAATGATGATAGAAGATAATACGCTTCACTAATATCAAATCAATGGAAGTCTCCCTCCTCCCTCCCACAGATGATCCATGGTAGAAATCCATTAACCTATTTCATTCATGCTCTTCTATTTCTGTCCGAGTTCTCGTCCATGTCCCAGAATGTCTCCCAGCAGCCTCCGGGGAGCAGGTGTGAACTTGCTCTGCTGTGTTTGCGCAGCTGAAGCCTGATATTTAGTATTTGCAGTCGGAGACAGATCCTCGATTTGTCTTCTTTTAAGAAACAGAAATGCACGTTGGACCCGTTTGTGGAAGATCCTGCCTGTGCCGAGTTTGTGTGGTTCTGGTGCAGAGGAGCCTCGGGGGTCAGGGGAGAGTTCACTCGCAGCCGTGAACCTGGGGGGGGGGGGGGGGGGGGAGGAGGAAACAGCGCTGAGAGGGAGAGCAGCTAAAAACACACGCGCCCCGCAGAGGGTGATGACCCCCGTGTCCTCACACGCAGGACGACAGTGTCCAACACGCAGAGACACGTCATACTGTAACATACATCACAACATGTGACCACACGCATGACCTAATGTATCTGTGACAGATAGTGTCTGGCAGCAATGTCCTCTCTCCTTCCCTCACCCTCCTTCCCTCACCCTCCTTCCTGGTGTCCTCTCTCTGTCCTTTGTGTGTGTGTGTGTGTGTGTGTGTGTGTGTGTGTGTGTGTGTGTGTGTGTGTGTGTGTGTGTGTGTGTGTGTGTGTGTCAGTACATAAATGTGTGTTGGTTATGCAACAGTACAAACCTACTCATTAACGCTGTCATTACCCACGACTGTTATTTAGAGACATGCTGTGTTCATCACGCCAGCAGACGTCACTTCACCATCACCGACTATTCATCAGCTCGTATACACTGCATATATACATATATACACATATACATGTATATACAAAAGTAAACAACATTAGTGACATGTTTTAAAGACGTGTTGTGTAATTGAATCATTAACTTTGCCATTAAGCAAATCACCAAACATTGTAAATTACTATTTTTATTATAGGAATATGCAGATGTGAGCGTCACATTAGTCGTGATTCATGATCTCTGGGAGTTAATATCCTCGTTGATTGATTTCAGCAGTAAATAAATACGAAGATGATGAGATGAGTTTGGATTAGATAACATTATGTTTAGATTGTTTAGAGCTGAACCAAGACAAGCTCCTCCTCGTCTCGTCCTCTTCATCCCTCACCCCTCTTCCCTCTGCTCCTCTTCATCCTCCTCTCACTAGTCTCCTCTTCATCCCTCACCCCTCTTCCCTCTGCTCCTCTTCATCCTCCTCTCACTAGTCTCCTCTTCATCTCTCTTCTTTACCTTATTAACTTCTTTCCCTTTACTCATCCCCCTTCATCCTCATCACCCCCCCCCCCCCTTCATCCTCATCATCCCCCCTCATCTACATCTTGAGTTTGTGTCTAATTTGTTAGAGAAGTGTAATTATTTCCTCTCCTCTCATCTACTGCATCTTCGTTTCCTCTTCACTCGTTACCTAACGTCTTCCCTCTCCATCTCTGTCCTCACCCCTTTGTCTTCATTACACCTTCCTCTCCTCCCTCTCCCTCCCTCCTCTTCCTCCCCTCTCCTCCCCTCTCCTCTCTCTCCTCTCCTCTCCTCTCCTCCTCTCCTCTCCTCTCCTCTCCTCCCCTCTCCTCTCCTCCCCTCTCCTCTCGTCTCCTCCTCTCTGGAGGACAAATAGGACGAGTTAAAAACCTGTCAAGTCTTTAAAAGTTCCCCTTGTCCTCTCTCCTCTTCCTCCTGTGGGACTCTCCCAAAGTGTGACAGTGTAACAGCAGCTTCCTCCTCCTCCTTCCTCCTCCTCCTCCTCCTCCTCCTCCTCCTCCTCCTCCTCCTCCTCCTCTCGTCTCCTGCTGTACTGTTTAATCCTGTCAAAGGTCAGGTCGTCTCCTGTCTCCCCCCGTGTCTTCTTCCTCCCTCCATCTGCTCATCACCCCCTTGACACAGGGCAGAGGTTTCTTCCCTCCGCTCCTCATCTTCTCTTTGTACATTGGCAGGCTGCAGGGACACCTCCCCTCCCTCCCTCCCTCCCTCCCTCCCTCCCTCCCTCGTCCCTCCTCTGAATCCATCTTACATGACAGGGTGTACGAATCCCCTGCTCCGTCCTCGTCTCTTCTCCGTTGGTAGCTCGGTGTCTTTCCTTCCTCTTTCCCCTTTGTCCTCCACCCATGAAGCGTCTCCATCCTCCCTCCATCCCCTCGTCCTTCTGTCACCTTCCATCCCCTCTGTGGAAATGGGGACTTTATCAAAAGCATGACAAGGTGTGAAATACCACACACACACTCACACACATCTGTCAGCAACGTTGGAACCAGACGAAGATAAAGACACAGCTTCCTGCAAACTGAGCGACTTCAACGAGGGTCGAGTTGGAAAGAGGAGCTGTGAATTAGAGAGAGGAGAAGATGAAATAGACCATAATTCTCCTTCAGAGTAGAAAATTGTTCCTAATTAACGAACTAATGACGAATCTAATGGAAGAGAGACGCTGCGGTTGCTCCTCGTGAACTCACTTCACAAGGAAATTGACTTATTATGTTGTGAAGGTTGCTAAGTGAATAAATACTGAGCTTTTCTGTTTTTGTTTGCTCATTAGAGCCGAAAGTAAATCAGTGAATAAGTGAAGAGGAACATGAGTCAGAGATTTAGAGAAAGAGGTTGAAATGAAAGCAGATGAAAAAGAGAAAATAAAGATTCATAAAGGTTATGATACAAAACCACATGTAAAGGGACAGTGCACAGATTTTCCATATATATGCAGAAAAGGGACCCTGATAAAAAATGCAAATTCACTTCTCCTGTAATGTTGGATTCTCAGACTCCAGTGATATTTCTCTGTGTGGATAATGAACTGAGCTGCAAAGGAGAGAAGTTCAGCAGAAACAATCAGGATGATAAATGGTTCAGGGTCTGACGGGATCCAGCTTCTCCCCCTCGTGACATTCAACCTGTCAGGTCCATTTACACACACACATATTCTTCAGCCCCGTAATGTAACATTAACCATCACAGCTAAAGGCCTCAGTCCGACCCCTGCCCTTTGAAAGGTGAGGTCTGTACCCGGGCACAGTTCTGAGGCTGAACATTAAGATGGACGACGCGTCTCCGGCTTCACATCCGAACACGACCGTCTCGTCCATTTGGAGCCGGAGTCTGCACGGTTACAATCGGGGGATCGAACCCACGGTGCCGTCGGTCTCAGCTGTCGATGTTTCCACAGTTTTATAAGATCAATACGTAAATAAAACCAGATTTGAAACCAGATTTGAAACCACCTTAAACGACAGAAACCATCTTTGAGAAAAATGCATTTAACATGTCCATGTCCCAACCACTGATACGGAGGAGGTGTGGTTTATGACCACGGCTGCAGGCAGCCACCAGGGGCCGGCAGTAAACGTAATAGTCCTACACACACATACACACACATGCGTACACACACAGGGGGGGTGTAGCTAACAAGCACACTGCAGGGTCATATTCTTCCCACATGAGGTTTGGTGCAGGCTGTTAATGGAGTTCATTAAATCACAATTACACGGTGTGTAATGGGCTGTGTTGTGCTGGTGTGTGAA
This sequence comes from Reinhardtius hippoglossoides, assembly GCA_006182925.3. Classification (NCBI taxonomy): domain Eukaryota; kingdom Metazoa; phylum Chordata; class Actinopteri; order Pleuronectiformes; family Pleuronectidae; genus Reinhardtius; species Reinhardtius hippoglossoides. The sequence continues at coordinate 24,061,921 of CM031681.1, read as the reverse complement.
TCCCAGTCAGTGTTAATCGGAGTGAGGTGAGCGAGAGTGTGGAAGGGCGAGTGATTCCCTGCAGTCAGTTTAAGTGAACACGCGTGTGCGGTTTGTACAACACACAACAGGAAGTAGCTTCTCACTGTGGTTGTGTCAGTGAATGAACCAGTTTACCAGTCACGTCCTCGGCTCAGCGTTACTGGACCTGATGGGAAACATCTTCAGTTCATGGAGGAGGTTTTATTAGAGTCAACAGGTTTGACTCTATATAATCTATAATTTGGCTCGACCTTTGGGGAGCCGTTAGTCGTCCATGTTTATTTACAGTGTGTGGTTTGAAAATATGAAATACAAACATTTCTTCAATTGAGGCTGTAGAAGGAAAAAACCTGATATTTAATATCAGCTGGAGCTGTGTGTGTGTGTGTGTGTGTGTGTGTGTGTGTCTGTGTGTGTGTGTGTGTGTGTGTGTGGTGTGTGTGTGTGGTGTGTGTGTGTGTGACCCACAAGCTCCACAGAGTAACTCAACTGAGGGGAACAAATGACCAATGAGCTGGTGCAGACCCACAATGCACTGCACTGTAATGAAAGGCAATAGCATGGATAACCATCCCCCCCCCCATGGAAATTTTGATCTCGGCCTTTCTCCCTCTCACTCGCTCTCTTTGATCCCAGCAGCGAGTTCCCACTCGACAGTGAATTTCAATCACGGACACACACACACACACACACACACACACACACACCATAAAGAAATGGAGAGAAGAAGAAAAGAGGAGGGAGGGGGGGGGGGGGGGGCTGTGGCAGATAGAGGGATATGAGGTGATGGAGGAACTGGAAGTATATTTTATTATAACACATATTAATACTCGTGGAAATGATTGAACTGTGTAAACTGAATTAAATAAATTGACAGATTAATTCTCCCAGGCCAAAGCGTGTTGATCGCCGCCTGGTGGCTGGCTGCGGTACAGAATCTAAACCCCGCCTCCACCGTGTTAGTGGATGGGACATGGACACGTTAAATTTGAGTTTACTGTCATTTAAGGTGTTTCTGCTAAGTTCGGTTTTAATTAGTTATTTTATACCATAAAAACATGGTGAAACGTGTTGATTGACAGGCGAGACTGACTTGCGATTGGTCGAACGCGTGTGTGGGCGGGACTTGCTGAGGCTCCACCCCCTGATCAGACACCACGTCTGCTCGACAATGATTTGAATTAATCCGTTCAGTTTAATAATCACTGTATTGACGTCCAAATACAATCTGTCAAAATCTGGTGTCTTAAACACCAGTGGTTAGTTTTTATTGTATTTAATAAAGAAGGGGGGGGGGGGGGGGTCTCAGCACTGTAATACTAAGGTTATTAAACTACAGATGGGCAGATGGGTTACTGTCACTACACATAAAAATTAAAATGTACCCACACTGCTGGGTCCACAGTACTTGACTCAAATTGACAGTTACTGTCCCGGCAGGACTGATGTCATCTCCACGTTTAGAAGAAACGTCCCACACACACACACACACACACACACACACACACTTCATTGTGAGTCCTTTTCTTTCCTCTCACTGATCATTTACAGTCAAATCGCCGCAGCTCTGTCAGCTTCTCACAGTTCAGCCCTCTGACGTTAAAACCCTCACGGAAGCTGCAGAGCTGGAAACTTTGCAGCTTCCGTGAAGGTTTTCTCTGCTGGAGCTTCCGTCCAATTAAATCTCACAACCTTCAGCTTCACCTGAACCTGCCCGTCCCGCCGCCCTCCTGTGGTAACGCCGTGTGTTTGTTGTGCTTTCAGAAGAACAGCAGAAGGAAGAGGTGGAGGAAGAAGAAGCGCTGACAGGCAAAGACGATGAGGAGCGGCGCATCGCTGATATGGGCCGGCCCATGCTGGGAGACCACGTCAAACTGGAGATCATCATAGAGGAGTCGTACGAGTTCAAGGTGAGAGATTGAGCTGATGATGACAGGAGCAGAGACACAGAAAGCAGAGTATTTAAAAACCTGTTTCTAACGATCTCCATTAGTGTGGAACTCTGTTTGTGTGTTGACGAGATCATTAGTGTGAACGGGATCTTATTAACGCTCATAAAACACTGAATGAATAACGTCTCAACAATAGGAAGATTTCTTTCCACAAACTAAATCAGCTTTTACTGATAATAAGCTTTAATTTGCATGTTACTGATGCAGAAATGAAAACAACACAACAACACAAAACCACCTCCTATCACACATTACACACTCGCAGGCTCCTCGCTCTTCCCCTCTCCCACGCAGTCTCTTAAGATCAGCGTAGATGTACAGTAATTACCATCAGTGCTACATTTTGTGTGTGCGTGTGTGTGTGTGTGTGTGTGTGTGTGTGTGTGTGTGTGTGTGTGTGTGTGTCTGTGCTAATGCATGTTCCTTGCTGCCGCTCCACCTACACACTCACTGCAGACAGACAGTTAATAGCACCCAGTAATAGCTCGCCACTCGACAGGACGCTGCACTTTGTCAAGTAGTTTTGTTCAATGAAGTTGGTGTGTGTGTGTGTGTGTGTGTGTGTGTGTGTGTGTGTGTGTGTGTGTGCGTGTGCGTGTGTGTGCGTCTGCGTGTGTGTGTGTGTGTGTGTGTAACGCTGTGAGAGTCTGATATAACAGATTGAGGGAGAAACAGAAAAGTTATATTAAATACATAAATGTGGCACTTGGAAGTTGAACATTTTCCTTTCAAAGTAAAAGTCAATTACTCTGAATCTCGGACATTCACGTCTTTGCTGGAGTTCACGGCTCTCAGGCCGAATTCTCATCATCACCTTTCCACTGACTCAGAAATACTCTGCTTCTAAAACTCACCTCACATTAGGTCTAAATACACCAGAGGGTTACAAGACGGAGACACACACACAGAGACACACACAGAGACACACACAGACACACAGGATTTACGTCCTGAATGACCCACACTGGGTAAAAACAACACAATTTGAGCTTCATGAACAAAAAGGAGGATAATTTGCTTATAGAGAAGTGGGAGGGGGGGCGTGTCCTCGGAGGCAATGTCACTCGAGTGAGAAAGACAGATCGTCAGGGGAGGGAGAGAAGGAGATTTATCTTGGTGCATTGGATTATGGGTATTTATCAGGTCCATGGCCCTCAGTCTTCACTGGGGATTACAGCACCACATACTGGTTGTACTGCAGAAACACGCCCACACCAGTGCGTGAGTCTGAAGGGATGAAGCAGGAAGAGGAGAGTTAAATAAACACTCCACATTCAGGAGAGTAAAGCTGCACAGAGACTGTGTTTACACCCCAGAGCTCCACTCAGCACAATTAGCGCCACAGTTTCCCTCTGAAGTGCAGAGAAGAAGAGGAGGAAGCAACCCCACCGCTTCGCTAATTACAGTGTGTGTGTCTGTGTGTGTGTCTGTGTGTGTGTACACGACTGAGTGTGTGTGTTATCTCAATCTGTCATAGTTTCTTTCTTTTGAAGAAAACAACAAAGACACTCAAACACTGGGGATGAAGGAGGCAGGGAAGGAAACGAGGAATGAGGATGTGAGGGAGTCAGGGAGAATGAGAAGCAGAGAAACCTCCAGTAGTGAAACTTCATTCATTCTGTAAAGATCTTTGAAATTCACAAACCTCATGATAAATTCTTTGCAGCCAAACATTCAAAGCAGCTTTTGAGTTTGTGCAGATTGAATAGTTTGTGGATGAATTTTGGGAAATGCATATAAACTGCTGCGGCCGTAGACTATTTGCATCTGATAGAACGGTTCAGTCATAAATGATATTGAATATTTCACTCAAATAGCTTCAGAGATGAGTTGGACCAGTGTGTGTGTGTGTGTGTGTGTGTGTGTGTGTGTGTGTGTGTGTGTGTGTGTGTGTGTGCGTGTGTCTCTGAGTGGAATAAGATGCACTTTACCTACAATGTCATGTGAAGGGGTTTTGTATTTGTCGTTATTAAAGGTGACGTCATGAAACCACATCTTGTTGCTCAGTCTCGTGTTGAACTGTTTCTCTCCGTCTGTGCTTTGTCAGAACACCGTGGACAAGCTGATCAAGAAGACCAACCTGGCTCTGCTGGTGGGAACCAACAGCTGGAGAGACCAGTTCATAGAGGCCATCACTGTGAGCGCAGGTAAGGCCAGTGTGTGTGTCTGTGTGTCCGTGTGTGTCTGTGTGTGTGTGTGTGTGTTTACCCGAACGCAGACTGGTTTGGTTTGATGGTTTGATGCAGACAAACATCACCAGATGTAATATTATATTGTGTGTTGTTACTTCAGCTGCTTTGCTGAACATCATCCCCATTAGTCAGGGACTCACAACTCTGTTTCCTCCAGTGGATGGTTTGCTTAGCAACCACGCAACATACAGGAAGTAGGTGTAACAGTAGTATCGTCTGAAACTGAGACTGCGTCAAACATTTGTGCTGATTAATAATTATTACAAAAAACTGTGTCTGGTTTATTTCTCACAGCTCAAACTAACATCAGGATATTAAGGACACTGTCATGAATCTCTCAGGTAAACAAAACGCTATAAAAGGAGCAAATCACTGTTAAATCAGGACGAAGCTGTTTGAATGGAAGTCGAGCCGATAGGCATCGTGAACCTGGACGAACCAAGTCTCCTCGTCTGCTGCTTTTCTGTTAGAGCACTGTTTGTCTATAGTCCGCTCAAACACTGCACCTGTGTGTGTGTGTGTGCGTGTGCGTGTACAGTATGTGTGTGTGTGCTTCATCCTGTCAGCCAGCCTTTGTTGGCGAGCCGATGCCGTTAATGAAAAGGCCTGTCTCCACTCTCTTATCTGGGATTAGCTTGTCTAGGCTGACAGAGTGGTGTGTGTGTTTGTGTTTGTGTATGCGTGTGTGTGTGTGTGTGTGTGGTTAGAAAAGCAGTGTGTGCACTTTCCACTGAAGAACAAGGTTTTATTGTAAGACACACTCTCAGTGATTGGATGCTTACACATCACAGTGGCAGGTGATTGGTTGGACAAACATCAGCGGTGGAAACAACATCGTCCTCGTCTCAGTTTGTTGGAAGGAGAACGAGAGCAGAGACTTTGTAATAGTCCTCTATTCTCCCAACCTTGTTCCTTTCATTTCCTTTACTCTCTTTCACTCGGCCCTTTATCGCACTAACTCGTTTCCTCCCACACACCCTCCCTCCATCTACCCCCCCCACTTAGAGGGAGGTCAGAGATTAATTACGTCTCCTGCGGATTACAAACGTGTTGAAGCCATGATTGAGGCAAAGAGGAGAGGAGGAGAATGACGGATCCAGGATGGATGGATGGAGATAAAGGAAACGGTTGAAGGAAGAGGTGAAGAAGAGACACAAGGGAACAGTCAAAGCTTTGGGAACTTAACCCTACTGAAGGGAAGCAAGAGAGAATCAAGGAGAGAAGAAAGGACAAAGGGGGGAATGGAAAAGCAGAAACAGAAATGAAACATGATGTAACACATGTCAAAAAAATCATAATTTTGATCATTTTATAAAGAAAAATGTTCCAAAATGTCTCCAGCAGCTGGGACCTGGTGGGAGAAGAACAGAAAGAGGAGAACGATGAGGAGCAGCTCCACAGATAAGACTGATAATCTCAGACATCTGTTCTCAGAGATCTTTGCCGTTGTTGTGGACGCAGCATGTGGACACACACACACACACACACACACACACACACACACACACACACACACACACACACACACACACACACACACACACACACACACACACACACACACACACACACACACACACACACACACACACACACACACACACACACACACACACACACACACACACACACACACACACACACACTCTTACACACTGAGCCCAAATGGAGACATGCTGTAACTTGGCAGCTTAAACACACTGTGCTGCTCCGGGGCCTGAACCAGTCCAGAGCCTGTGTCACTGATACAGTGGTGGATTTAATACACTGTGATAAGCCAGCTCCAAATAATCTCAAGTCTCTGTCCCTCTTCCTCTCCTCCTGGCTCCCCCCCCCCTCTGTCATCCGGCCTCGCTCTCTCTTATCTCCTCTCAAACCTATTAGATAAGAATCAAGATTCAAATTCAAAGGAGCCTCAGATATTCCCTCATCTTGACCGGAGACATTTAGAATGTCTCATTGTGTCTCTCTGGTTTCTGAAGACGTCAGTGCTCAGAAACGGTTTCACCCTCATACTAGTGGAAGGTTGGATGCTGCTGAGTTGGCGTCCACGAGAGGACATGTAAAAGCTTCCGAGGCTCATCGGACGGGCCACATCATAACACCAGTTTGGCACTGGTGCTGCCGTGCACGTACGTGCGCGCACACACGCCCACAAACTGCTGCCGAGACTGTGACATTCATTTCAAAGCAAGAGACCTGCATTTAGTCCGTCACTAAAGCCCTCTGAAATGTCAGCGTGCTGTTGTGCTGCATATGCACACTGACCCATTTCCCTCATGTGTGTGTTTTTGTGTTGTTACGTGCCTGATGTTGAGTCGTGAGCGGCAGGGAGAGATTGTGTGTTCGCCGATGTTTGGTCCTGCACGTGTGCGACCTTATCAAACACTGACGAGTTTACTGAGCGTATTGATGGAGCAGAATCCTGAATGTGTTTAATTCTTCAAGAGCATCACGTGTTTATCTTTCACAATGTTTGATTTCGTGTGGTAAACGGCTGCAAGGGAAAAAGGGTTAAAGCTGGAGGAGCTGTTTGTTATCATTGTACTTTATTTTGTAGGAGTAGAGCAACTGCACTGAATGAGTCTGGTGAGAAAACAGACCTGAGATCAGTGGGTGCGAACCTGCAGATGATGACTGTGGTAGTAACTTGTTGTTTTAGACAAACCTCCACTGACGGGAACACGTGATGATCTTTTCATCTTCTGAGACGGAAACTGTGTCAGATTATTGATCCCATTGGCTCGTGCAAGGCGTCTGACGTCAGATGGTAGTGATGTTGAGGGCTGGATCAAATGGTCTCACAGCTCAGGCTGACGAGTCTTCGCCCGTGTCCCAGATTCTCAACGTGAGTGGGAAGGCGACGCCAGCGACTTTCCCACTCACTGAGATTAATGAATTATTATTTATCAACGGGCTGATATTAGGTCTGATCCCAGGATGAAGGAGGACGATGGTTGGCTGAACAAAGCCCCTGAATGTGACACGGCAGACAGGCGTCAATTTCAATTTCTGTAAACCATAACGATCTCTCCCTAATCCTAACTAAGTTTGTGATCGCATAACCTGATCGCACGCTGATGCTGAATGTCGTGGTGTCAATAGCGTTGTGGTGTGTGATTTTATTAGTTTTAAAGCCATATCTGATATTTAAAGAACTTAGTGTAAGAGGACGAGCACAAACAATATGGAGAGAATAAAAATCAATGGGAAGGAAATCAAGGGAGAGAGAGAGAGGGAGGGAGGGAGAGAGAGAGAGGGAGAGGGGAGAGAGAGAGAGAGAGAGAGAGAGAGAGGAGAGAGAGAGAGAGAGGAGAGAGGGAAGGGAGGAGTAGGGAGACGAGAGAGGAGAGAAGAGGAGACGAGAGAGGAGGAGAGAGGCGAGAGGTGTGGATAGCTTTGATGTGATGGAAATGTGAAGAAAAGAGATTGATCTTCAACCACTGCACACTCCACTGCCCTGTAATTACTGAGACCACACCACGCTGTTCATCACCTGCTCCTCTGTGTGTGTGTGTGTGTGTGTGTGTCTGTGTGTGTGTGTGTGTGTCTGTCTGTGTGTGTGTGTGTGTGTCTGTGTGTGTGTAAGTTAGTAGTGCAGGTATTTGAGGAGAAACATTGAAAGAAGAAGGAGCCTTGTTGTTTGGAGGCTGATCCAGGAACAGAATAAAACCACAAGTTGAGCTCATTTACTGAATTTAAAGTAATGAGCTCAAAACCAAACTTACCAGAAGAATTAACACTTGGACATTTATCAGTGTAATAGGAACTAGATCAATTACAGAAACCATCTTTGAGAAAAATGTATTCACCATTGGACCATTTATTTTTATTGTTGACTATATGTCCCGTTCGCTAACATGGAGGAGGCGGGAGTTATGATTTTCATCTTCATATACACCATCTGTCCGTCCCTGCTCTGATCCCTTGATGATGGGATGTCTCACTAAAAGACTGGTTGGGGGGGGGGGGGGGGGGGGGGTGGGGGGGATAAAAGACCAAACAGGCTGTGAAGATGTGACTCAGATTTATTCCTGACAGCCGCTCGTGTCTGTGACTCCGACGTGATCGTCTGTGTGAATAACGTGTGATGAGAGTTCCTCACTGGCTGCGCTGGGAGAAGCTGGGATGAGTGACAGGCTGCGTCCCTCTGCTGCGGGGGGGATATTACCCACAGTGCACTGGGGGCGTCTGATGTTCCTGCCTCCGTTTGGGATTCAGAGTGTGTGCACGTCAACAGTGTGTGTGTGTGTGTGCGTGTAGTGCACTAGAGTTCCCATAGGCTTGTATGCTCACTGTCCTGGTTACAACACTGTGGGGCATGGTGTGTGTGTGTGTGTGTGTGTGTGTGTGTGTGTGTGTGTGTGTGTGTGTGTGTGTGTGTGTGTGTGTGTGTGTGTGTGTGTGTGTGTGTGTGTGTGTGTGTGTGTGTGTGTGTGTGTGTGTGTGTGTGTGCTGCAGGGTTTTTATTTTTTGCACAGGAGCTTGTTTGACCTCATCAGTTTCATAACCCAGTGTGTGTGTGTGTGTGTGTGTGTGTGTGTGTGTGTGTGTGTGTGTGTGTGTTGATACGTGTGATACAGGCAGCGTTGCACAGACGTCCCCTGAGCTCGGACCGTATCACTGGCAGCGCTCGGACCGCTCGTGCACGCGCACCTTGCTTGGCCAGCAGCCTGTAGAGACCCTGACCTATGGGAACGCTCGGCAGATAACACACACAACACACACACACACACACACACACACACACACTCACACACTCACACACACACACACACTCACACACTCACACACCTCCGGAGGGAACGAGGGAAGGTTCTGATACGTGTGAGAGGAGATGTTTCTTCAACCACGGTCACATTGTCGTGCCTCTCAGTGGAAAAACATGTCAGCAGCTGCAGATGAGAAACGTGTGTTATTAGCAAATAAATAGAAACTAGAATATTTCTCTCTCACACACACACACACACACACACACACACACACACACACACACACACACACACACACACAGACACAGACACACACACACAGAGAGAATACAGTGATGACACTGAAATTGGCATTTAGAAAGTGACAGAAGGTTTTTAGAGGGATGAGGAAGATTTAAAGGGACGAAGCATGAAAGGTCTCGGAGAATATTCAGTTGCATAAAAGCCACATCAGCAAAAGAAGTCCCAAGATGTAAAAGGGAGAGAAGTAATAAATGAGTTCTGGAGAAGCACTTTATCAATCTTACGACCGCCGGGCGATAAAGAGACGAAGAGGAGAGAGAGAGAGAATCAGGCATGAAGAAGGGATGAGTCCACACAGACTGTGTGGGAGGGAAGTCAAAAAGTGACATAATGCAGGTAGAGGCTCTTGTTTTATAAGTGTGTGTGTGTGTGTGTGTGTGTGTGTGTGTGTGTGTGTGTGTGTGTGTGTGTGTGTGTGTGTGTGTTCTGTCCCCTGCTCTCTGCACTGACCTTCTCCTTCTGTTCATTTAAAGTTGATGATCTGATCCGTTCCAAGCGTTCACTCTGAAAAGGGACTCGTTTATTTTTAATTACCTCCAACGCGCCACACGAGCCCCCGAGGAAGTGTGTCGGCCCGACTTTGCTGCGGCACGTTCACTTTTGTGTTAACGTCCAGTAATCGCACAAGACAAACTCTCGGACGTGGTTCATGACTTGATATTTCATGACTGAAATATCAAGTCAGTAACGTTTCTGTTTACAGCAGAAGGTCAGCGAAGTGTCTCTAAGCATCGTGGTTATGAATCAAGCTGATGTGTTATGATCCTGTCGGTGATCGCGACTGTATTCCATCCCAGAAAGGACATATTCAAAAGACTGAAATTCATCCATCTGGGAAACTGTGTCTCAGTTTGGTTCTTATTTAAGTTCCAGTTTCTACATTTTCAATTTCTTCACAGTAAAAAATGTTGAGGGTGAAATTCTTTGTAGGAAAGTTATCCAGTGAATAAAGAGAAATGTCTTTACTGGCGGTGCTTTAATATAAAACCTAAAGATAAAGGAAGACACAAACCGGTCTTTGGACCCCCGCAGACCCGCTTCAAGCCGAGTCACCGGTGGCCGTCCTAACAAGCGCCAGAATCTCCGTCGCTTCTCTTGGTGCCTCATCAGTGAAGGAGCCTGGAGGTTGTCAGATGGCTGCTGGAGGGAGATCACAGCGGCTGCTGGCGAGGACGAGCGGTTCTGCAAGAAACTGTGGAAAAACAACAACAAATGGTTTGACAAGACAATAAAGTTTCTCTTGGAGGAAACAAGCCGGAGCCCAAACCGTCCTGTTCGCAGTTCCTCTTCTTCTTCTTCGCCTTTTCCCGGGAGAGTTGTGTGTTTCTCAGCGGCCTAACGTTCAGAGAGAGAATCCACAGAGTCAAGCCCAAGAGGGAAAGGTGTAATATTGTCTTCACCGATCCATCGAGCTCGACCGCAGCTGCAGGAAGATAAACAGTTCTGCTGGTTGAAGGAGGTTCTTCAAACGAGGCTCAGTTCCCAGTGCAGATGCCGGTTGGGTCAGTGTGGGATTAGAATGCATCGCCTGCTCTTACAAGGTCAGACACTGGGTGAAGTCAATAAGAGACCAGGGCTCTCACTGGTTTCCAGCCAGTCAGCGCGGTGCAGGTAATCTCCTCCACTCGTTCACTGAACCCATTTAGGAACAGAGCGAACCACAGCCGAGCACAGGGGCGCAGGGAATGCTAATGGTGTGTGTGTCTGTGGTGTGTGTGTGTGTGTGTGTGTGTGTGTGTGTGTGTGTGTGTGTGTGTGTGTGTGTGTGTGTGTGTGTTGCACTTTCACTGAGTGAAAAAAGTAATTTGAAATTCATGATTCAACTATTCCCCCCCCGTGTTCTGTAGACATACGGGAATCAACACAAACACACACATGCACATGCACATACACAACAAACCCAAACAGGACGTTGTTGGCTGTTGTCCACGTCCTGAGGCTATGATTACACTTTGATACTGACATTACACACACACACACACACACACACACACACACACACACACACAGACACACACCGTCTGTCAAAGAGAGTGTATCTCTGTATAAATGTCTACACAGGACATTTCTGTCGCTGGACTTCTACTTGTAATCCTCCTGCTGCAGTGAAAGAAGGAGTCAGTCCTTTAATCATTTGCACTGAACAGAACATCAGCTCCCACCACGAGCTCCTCTTTCCCGGGAGGCTGGAGCTGATTTGGTCCAATCAGCGGTAGATGAAACCGCAGCTCGGGCAGAACTCCACCTTTGACCTTTAACCCCTCTTCTAACCCGCAGGTGAGGACGATGACGACGACGAGTGCGGGGAGGAGAAGCTGCCGTCATGTTTCGACTACGTCATGCACTTCCTCACCGTGTTCTGGAAGGTTCTGTTCGCCTTCGTCCCGCCCACAGACTACTGGAACGGCTGGGCCTGTTTCGTCGTGTCCATTGCATGATCGGCCTGCTCACCGGCCTCATCGGTACGACCAGTTCACCAGTTTGCTTTAAAGACCACAACCATCACATCTGAGTCCAGCACTTAGTAGAACTCTTTTACTTAGATCCGTACCAAATTACACACACTCAGAAATATCAGGCCCCTGTACGAGTCCGATCCATGAATTGTTTTCAGAACATTTTAGGGGAAATGATGTAAAGTGCCTTATCTTACAATGTTAAAGAAAGAGAAACAAACTAATCCAAACCAAACTGAACCTCATCCTTCCAGCGTCAGGGTTAGCGTCTGTTTGGACAGAGGTGGAAACATAACCTCCTCTCTGGAGGTCACTACAGAATTATTTAGATGTTGTAAAAACGTTAGAAACTCAAGACGTGAGTTTGTAAAACATGTTTTTCAGTTGTAAAATCTGTGAGCGCTCACGTTCCTTCCTGTCCTCTTGCTCCAGGGGACCTTGCTTCTCATTTCGGCTGCACAGTCGGCCTGAAGGACTCCGTCACAGCTGTCGTCTTCGTCGCACTGGGAACCTCTGTGCCAGGTACGTGTGTGAGCACCAACACCACATGCTCATGTGATCTGATAATTCTGCTTCATCTTAAATATCCTGCTGAGTTCTGCCGGCTTCAATCGAAGACCTGCCTCTCTCCGAAAGGCCTTCGTGAGCATGAAACACCCAGAGATGTTCCATTTAGAAATAAGTGTGTGCGTTACTCAATGATCCCTTCAGGGTTCAAACTCTGACATTTTAAATTCTTCGCTTCGGTTTTTTAGAAGCTTTATTCGCCTCATTTGTTTTCGACAGTGTCTGAACTGACTCACTGTTTATAAAATGCTCTCTAAAGTTCGTGTTCTTCTAAAAAACAGTCAAATGAAACAGTCAGCCGTGGTTTATCGTATAGAAAGGAAAGAGAAGGAAAGTTAAACTAAATGTAAACTTCTTTAGCCAGTAAACTTCTGCCAAGTTGCAGAAAAGAACTAAAGTGAAATGTGTTCAAAACTGAAAGGATGAAATATCTGAGTAGAAACTGTGACGCACGATTGAGCAGCTTCAGGTCAGTGTTCTGCTTTCATCATAACTTTATTAAGAAAATCACCATACAGATAAAGAGTAGTGTTATTATTATTATCTAGGATATCGATCAACGAAGCTCTTTGGAGATTGTACGGTTATTATGGTTCATTTCTAATCTTTCAATTACACTTTCTTGGACTTGATCATCAGATCTCTTGTGTCATGATAATATTCTAAATATGCTTTGGGTGTAATAATCACTTAACTGCAGTCTAGTGATTATTCACTGAGTCCTGACTCACACACATATATATATACATACACATACATACTCTCATATACTGTACGACTCAAAGCTCAACATACATAGGTGTCCCACACATGCTTATAATCACACACACACACACACACACACACACACCGGCTGTTATTACCATAGGGCTGTTTGTCATGTCAGACTCCAGCGGAACACAGACACACACACACACACACACACACACACACACACACACACACACACACACACACACACACACACACACACACACAGACTCACAACCACAATGTGTGCAGCTGCCGAATGGAAACAAAGTGCTTCGGCCTTTCAGAGGCTCTCAGCCTTATTAACAGAACCTCCCGTGGCCCACACACTCACACAAAGAATCCCACCTCCAGTTCTGTGGCTATTACGTGAATAAAACCCATCCTGACTGTGGATCCATGAGGACTAACCTCGTTTATCACAGTTACCCTGGTGAACGCACACACACACGCACAGGCGCGAGGGAATGGGAAGAACACCACAGGGGTAGAGCTCGGGAAACTTCAGCTTTCAGGTAGAAGATCGGAGCTGCATCACTGAACGTGTATTTAAAGTGTGACTGGTATCGACAAGGGGAAATCAATAAATACATTTAGACTTTAGGATCTGGAGAACCAACTCAGTCAGGCACACAGATACAAGTCCCAAACAATTCATCTTTATTCAGTCACGGCAAACAAAAGCTGTCAGTGACCAGCGCTAGGTGAAGTGTGGGGGGGGGGGGGGGCGTGCACTACGGGCAGACAAAGACTGAATCCACACAAGACAGGCAGAGATAGAAAAACAGCAAAGTGGATCAGGAGGTTTCAGGAGGTTTCAGGACAACAGGAACGTTTCCAGAGCAGCAGGAGGCAGGACAAGACGTTTAGGTTTCAAGGACTGATGTCAAACATTTGGCTGGAACACTAATAAGTTTTGATTAAACCTTCCTCAGATTCTGGTGACTATAGTTTTTCTTTTCACCGACATAAATCACTATCTATCAATAATATTTGTCACTATATTGTAGGATCTGCTGAATATTTGCCCTCTGACCAACATGTTGGTGTCACAAGAGCTAAAGGCCACATGTCAAGATCCTCACATGTAGAAGGATGGTCCGGTTTCCATCAGTGCTGCACAGCAGGTCGAGCAAGAGACGACAGAGGATGGAGAGAGAGAGGGGGGGGGGAAGAGAGAGAGAGAGAGAGAGAGAGACAGAGAGAGAGAGAGAGAGAGAGTGATTGACAGTGAGGCAGAGGAAAAGGGCAGTAAACTCTCGAGGGAGGCTGACATTCACATAAGGAGCTGCGGAGTGGAACCTGTTCCACACACACACAAGCAACCATGCACTAACCCACTCAATCAGGCACACAAGCTCTCAAAGACTAATTGATGCACACACACAGGATTTGCATCCCTCCCTCACACAAACAGACACACAAACAGAGTCTACACACCCAGTTAAGCCCAGCAGGCGGCTCCTCGGAGCTTCAAGGTGGAGATTTATCTTTCTGGACTTGCTGGCACTTTGCCTCGTCCGTCCTCTCTCTCCCTCCTCTCGTCCTCTCGTCCACGGCCAGATCGGCCTCCGCTTCAACAAAGCTCCTCCACCTCCCATCCTCCTCCACTCCAGGTTTTTATCTCCTTTAGCTGCATCTGACAGCTAAAGGCAGGAGGACAGAAATCACTAATGACGAGTGGACGGCCAGAACGTTAGCGAGGCAGAAAGAGGACTAACTGACCATTGTGCTCTCAGCGCAGAGCCCATTGTTGGGACTTGGCTCCGAGTCCAAAGCTCCTTTCAGCCCGGTCAGGAGGAGCCTCCCTTTGGAGCGGCGGCGGTTTGGCAGACATGAAACCGAGGGAAATTTGGGCCCTAAAGTAGCACAATGCTGATTAGTTGTCGGGCCAGGATTTGTTTTCCCCTGCAGACTGAGATTCAGCCTCGTGAAGTAACTGATCTCGGACCAGATCTGCCCGCGCTGGCTGCCAGCGACGGAGCTCTGAAACAGGATTAGAGATCGGGGTTTCTAATTTAAGGTTTTCAATCTAAATGTGGAAAACAGGATTTTGCACAGTGTTGTGTATTACTAGTTCAAAGTGTTCTGCATTTATGAAGCGCATCCTTCAGTCCCACTATGGTTCCACGTAACTGTAGATGTCAACATGCCGAGTTCTGGAGGTCAACAGGAGTGAGTGTGTTTCTACTTCCAGTCAGTAACTCTCAATCTGCACAGAATAACAGTTCATGGTCAGTGCTGCACTGGGTAAAAGGACAGTAATATAAGAACAGTGTGGACTGATGGTGGCGGAGGCACAAAGGCCAACTTGTCCCCAGAGTCCAGATTTCTTATTCCTCTTGTCATCAACTAAGTGGTCCGGACAGGTTCTTAATAAGAATCTGGACTAATCTTGGCTCTGGAGAAAGGTCGACCTTTCAGCAAAGTACAAGGGATTCATTTTTTTAGGATAATTTTTAGACATTTGGCCTTTATTGAGTATAATAATGAAATGAGCAGAGAGAATTAGGGAGGATACGCACCACAGGGCTCGGAATCGAACCTGTGGACTTACGCCTCTGCTTTAGAGACATTATTGTCCTGAACAAATTTCATGCCAACATGTTTATTATTACTAAAGTAATGTAATGTAAAACTTAGAGGCACCGTGTTCGGACAAAACGTTGAGATGATATCTGGGTTCTGGTCGATCTCTTGGGCTCGGCAGCATCCGGCTCCGGTCGGGTTGGGACTCAAAGAACTGATCGACTGGTTCGTGTCCGGCTCAGTTTGTTTTCTTTGAGTCTGTCTGCTGTAAAACATTGTCTGTTATTACTTCAACCTTTTAAAAGTCACTTAAACAATCATCCCTTTCCTCTCTGGTAGATTCAGCAATTATTTATATTATAAAATATTCTGACTTGAAAAAAGGCCGTGATGCTGCTGATAATGTTGATATGACCTTCTGATCTGTGGAGTTTAATGAGTTGATGTTCTGATCTCCCTCTGTTCACTCAGATACCTTTGCCAGTAAGGTCGCTGCGATCCAGGATCAGTATGCAGACGCCTCCATCGGCAACGTGACGGGCTCGAATGCTGTCAATGTGTTCCTGGGCATCGGGGTGAGTAGCAGCTCGTCCACAGACCCACGGGCCGGTGGACACACACTGGGGCTTGTCTGTGATTGAGGCGATGACTGTATATGAAGATGGACGACACGTCCCGTTGTACCAATGTCACTTTACTCAACTGTATTCTGTTGATGCTCCACAGGTGGCATGGTCCATCGCAGCCATCTACCACCAAAGCAATGGGGAGGAGTTCAGGGTGGACCCCGGCAGGCTGGCCTTCTCCGTCACCCTCTTCACCATCTTTGCCTTTGTCGCCGTCGGCACGCTGATGTACCGACGGAAGCCGGAGATCGGTGGCGAGTTGGGCGGGCCTCGGACTGCGAAGGTCCTGACCACCATGCTGTTCGTCAGCCTGTGGCTCCTCTACATCCTCTTCTCCTCACTGGAGGCCTACTGTCACATCACGGGCTTCTAAGATGACAAGGAGACGACGGAGGGAAGGAGAACATGGAAGGAGAAGCCAAGGGGAGGTGGGTGAAGGGATGGATTTGCAAATCAAGACTGTCTCATAGATCTATCACTCCCCCCCCTTTACGCAATAGATTGAATGAGGGATGAATGGATGGATGTACAGATGAAGGAATGGAGGACGCATTAAAGCATCTGAAAGCAGAATGGAAAGGAGTATGGAGACATTGAAGGATGACAGCAGACAGGAGAATCGTGGGATCAAGAGAAATGGCTCAGAAGATGGAAAATTAATAAACTAAGGAATACATGTTTTGTCTCAACCTATAAATCCAAACCAATCAAGCTGTCTTGAACCTGCCCCCTGTTCGAGAACCGAATCCGCAAAGTCACAAACACAGAAATCAACACACAGCTGGTTCAACGTACTGAAATCGAAAACAAGTCTTAATAAAAACGAGGAGCGAGAAGAATCACCGACGCACTGACGCACCAGCGCAGCTCCAGGAGGCGTGGCTTCAACAGCAGCGTTCCCGTTCCTCCTCTGTCACAGGAGCAGCTCCCAGGAGGCGTGGCTTCAACAGCAGCGTTCCCGTTCCTCCTCTGTCACAGGAGCAGCTCCCAGGAGGCGTGGCTTCAACAGCAGCGTTCCCGTTCCTCCTCTGTCACAGGAGCAGCTCCCAGGAGGCGTGGCTTCAACAGCAGCGTTCCCGCTCCTCCTCTGTCGCAGGAGCAGCTCCCAGGAGGCGTGGCTTCAACAGCAGCGTTCCCGTTCCTCCTCTGTCACAGGAGCAGCTCCCAGGAGGCGTGGCTTCAACAGCAGCGTTCCCGTTCCTCCTCTGTCGCAGGAGCAGCTCCCGCATCCCGCTGCAGGGAGATGACACCGCATCAGGATGCACATGCATGACCAGGCCAAACTGAAAACACAATCAGAAGAGGACGGACATATTGCCATAACTGTTTAATGACAACAAACTGTGAGCGTGCTGCTGCGTGACTGTGTGTTTCTGTGCTTGTGTGTCGTGGGAACACGCTGAAGTACTGTGATGCTGTCTCAGCATGAGACGTGCTTTTCGTATTCCAGGTTCTTTTGGCTCTCGCCTGAAGAAACGCTGAGTAATGCTTTGTGGGGGGGGGGGCACATTCGAAGAAGCTGAGGTTAGAGATGTAAATAAGAGCCGGACGTACCAGCTCCACGACTCTCCATCTGAATGTCTGGTTCCGCCATGCGCTCCTGATCTGTTGCTTCGTCCTGTAGGTGTAACTGAAACTGATTTAAGGTCTAATTTTAATCGAGAAGGGGTTAGTGTGCTTTTACCTTTAATGAGGCCGCGTCCGAGGACACAACATGGCCGCTCTACCGTTTAAAACTGTTAGAGAAGCTATTATCATTGCATAAATATCTAGGTTAAATATTACGTGTTTTGTTTTTTTTAAACTGTGGAATTCTGTTTCCTGGTTTTCCACCAAGGAGATCGACGCCATCATTGTCCATCGTAACATTGCAATAGACTTTCTAACGTTAAGTACCGCCCTCAGTGAAACGTCATCCTCGTCGTGGCTGCCTCTTGTCATCGTTTCTCTCACGTTGATGCCGATTTTCTATTGGTTCACTCGACAGCTTCGGTCATTATCCCAGTGTGTCTTAACCACCTCCCGCTGGCTGGTCAGTGGACCAATCAAAATCCTCAAGGGCTTTGTAAGAAACAACCACTAATCCCTTTTCCTGATCCCTGATTTATGATTCTGCGTACAGATCGACCCTCGTGGGCTATTTCACAGGGATTTGTATTCCCCCCCCCCGACCTCATACATCACTCGCTTAGTTGGTAGGAATTTGCTTCAGTGCGGCTTTAAGAGAAAAATCTACAAAAAAAAAAACAAGACGATAAAATAAGTAACACAGCTTCATTTAGTGCAGACATCGACCGGCCAAGTATCCAGAGCTACACAAACATCAGAGCAGCAGACAGAGCTTCTGGTGGGAGAATATAAGTCTGCTTATGAATCGCAATAAGCCTTATTCCAAATTACACCATCCCTGCTGTGGTTTCCCCAGGCGGCCTCCGCTCCCTTTACAAACAGGCCTTGGAAACCAACCAAGTATTGTGCTGTCGGTGTGGAGGTAGTTTGACTATGACGATAAGGTACTGACAGTAACATAGGGTACATCTTTATTTATCTCTTTTTATAAACTCAGCGGTTTGACAACCACTCGTACACTGAGATCCTGGTACAATCATTTCAATTGGCTGTTTGTTGGACACCACCCGCCCTCTGGGACCTGTCTCATGAAGTGAGTTCATCGACTGTACGTTGGGCTCTTGGCTCTATGATATCTGGCTCTATGATATCTGGCTCTATGATATCTGGCTCTTTATCCAGCTTTGAGAAGGTCGTATGAAAGTGTCTGGACTTTTTATGGTGTAGTTTAAAGGCTCATTTATGCACAACATCCGATACAGAAGCAGATGGAGCCTGCTATCCGTCCGATCCATTCATTTAACACACGTCTTCTGAAAGCTACGGATACAGACCAAACAGCAGTACTACAGGACACCATGGGGGGGCAGTGTAGTCCATAGTTCAAGCGAGACGTGAGGGAGATACTTCTTCAGTTGTTCAGAAGGTTCCTCGTAGTGAGAACATCTACATTCTGCACTCTGCCCTCGAGTGTGGGCCGCGACGGAACCTCGTGTAAAACAGACGCAAATCTCTTCTTACGTGAACGTAGCATAAATGAGCCTTAAGCTAATGCTAATTAGTGAATTGGTGAAAGTTAACTGAAGTGTAACTCACTTTATAATACAGGCCCACACAGGTTCTAAGATGAGTTCCACGTACCATAATATTTAACTTTCCAAATCAACCACATTTTAGTGCAAACGTCATCATCACAGGCTCCGAGTCACTGGCAAAGAAATACATCCAATATTTGTGTTTTTTTTGCACAAATGAAAAGTATAAAGTTCCTGGATCACGTGCAGAACTTAAATCTTCAAGCCTACAGCGACTATCAGAGAGTTTACGCTTCAGACTGTTAACTACTTTACTCGTTCAGCTCAAAATACCTAAATCTCAATGTTCACAAACCTTACTGTATATGTAGGCATTCGAAAAGTCCATAGTTTAAATGGCACTACACTGTATGCATCTGAATTGGCCAGAATTTTCCTGCTGATGTTGTGTTTTTTTACTTGATGTATTATATAATAAGTAGTGTTTTAAATGTCATCTGTAGAGTGAGTAGTCTGGGCTCGCTGTGACCCACAGACAGCTTCCCACCCCTGGGAGAGAGTCGAGCCGAGCAGAGCCCTGGATTGGACGAGTTTGGCAAATCACGAGTATCTTGAAGAGGAAAGATAACTTTTAAATTCCGACACAACGAATCGTGCGCTTGGGACTCGAGAACCACTCCAGGACGACCGGATTAAAAAAATGTCAGTGTCCCAGCAGAAACATAAAGATAATTTGAAATGTGGCCGATCTCACAAATTCTAACGAGAACTTTCTAAATGCTGCAAATGTCGAGCGTTTGTGGAGGAACTCCAGAATGAAATTACCCTTTGGCAGCCGAACAACGAAGTGAGATGTCCGATTGCTTGCATTTGCCAAACACTGCACAACGTGTGGCTCTCCGTTAGAGTAGCTGTTCCCGTGCGAAGGCCTTGGAGTGGCAGTTTACCCCTGTTTTGCCAAAGGGAAATCTTTCTATCACAATCTTAATATTTGCAGTCCGACCTGTGAAGGGTTTTATAACCAGTGGAACTTTCTTAAAAACACCAAATATGATTCATACTTCATTGCCGCTCTGAAAGGAGACAAACAGACGCCTTGATATTGTTTAAGCGCTAACTAGAACCTTTCTATTTAAATTTGTATGCATTTGTCTCTTCACTGGCATGGGGCTGAAGGTTTATACACTGTAAAAAGTTAATGCTAGCTTGCGCAAAAAAAAAAAAGAAAGAAATAACGTTGTAGAAGCAGATTGCATATCTTTTTGAGTAACTCTAACAATTTATTATCTTAAATATAACTAAATCATGTTGGATTTACTTAAAATCGCCTGCTGCCTAATTCGTCAGAGTGAACTTGTGGAGGAAGTAAAACGCTTCGCAGTAACGTAGTTGTTAGCATCAAGCTAGTTTGCTGCATAAATTTTCAAGAAGCTAACTTTTCTTTTTCATTTATGGGAGTTAGCTCTTTCGCTACGCCAGCTTTGTTGCACCACCTCTCTCTACCTTGACTCGAAGGCTAGTCTTACGCGGCGCTAATGACAGGTTAGCTAGCCGTTCAAAGTGTTCGTACCAAGTTGGGAAGTTTGTCACAATTGCAACGTTTGTTTTTTTCTAACTCGTCAAGGAAAGGAATTGCAAATGGGGCTTAGACTTAGCTTCCTACCTCGGTTCGGACGGGTCAACGGTCGGACAGGCCATCGCTGTACATACGGTTTTACAGTAAGACCGAGCAAGGAGTAGAACGAGCCGTAGATCGCAGTAGTGTTGGATCTTATTCTTCTTTGGTGGCGTTTGACGAAGTGGGCGGGGCTTCAAATGAAGGAAAAGCACTGCACTGGTTCTTTTTCGCTTTGCGTGAAACGGCTGCTGCGTTGTTTCCTTAACAAAAGTTGCTTCTGGTGTAAACGGCAACAGAGATTCTGTTGTTTTTTTTTGGACTCACAATAATAATGTTGTACCTGATGTAAAGAAAAAAAAAAATACAATGGTGTTGAATCGGTTGTGTACCATTAGCGACGTTGCTTCTGATGTAAAGATTGATGATTCGTTCGTTGCCTCGTTCGCTTCTTCGACCGACTCGTCTGTGTGACGGACGGAGGAGCGACTCCCGACAGACTCACGGACTAAGGAAGGACGGACGCCGAGCGACGCGTCGGCATTTAACGTCCTGTCGGGGGAAAGAGAGAGAAAGAGAAAACATTACCGGAGCTATTCTCTGCCCTAAAGAGAGGAAGAAGGAAGACGAGGAGGAAGAAGATAACAATTTAAAGACAAAAAAAAAAATGAAGTTACAGCCATACATTGATTTCTGGGTCAGTGAGACAGAAATGGACTCGTCCTGCCCAGCATGTGTATCGTTATGGTGTCTCTCTGTCCCTCTGTGTCTCTAACCCGTCCTTCTCCGCTGCCACATTAACCGAACGGGCAGCAAATCCTTTTTGTTCCGTCTTTCTCCTCCCAGATGCCCCTCCCCCCTTTTTGCCCTCCCTCTGCATATGTTTTCCATATTTTGGAATGTCGATGTGCTACTTGTTGATACTGTGCATGAATGATAACATGTCTGTATATAGTTATAGAGAATCGTATCCCATTCCCCCTGGAGTTGACAAAAAAAAATGGTTTGAATGTTGTACAGATTCAGGCTTTTATTCTGTTTTTGGTTTCTTTATGTTCGTAGAGCTTAACGACGTTATGTTTTTAATTTAAACGAAGGCAGTGACGTCTTCTCGTTTCGAGTAACTTGCACATGACTAATTAATTAAGGGTTATTTTTGGTAAAAAAGGCAATATCTGCTGTTATTGATTGAGAGATGAGATCTTTAAGGAGTTATATATCTTAAATAAATATTCTATAGGGGAGTTGCATGGGTTATTTGTACAAAAAAAATAAAATAATAGACACTGCTTGCTACTTCAAATACCGTGGCTGTATTCTCAGAGAGAGGGCGAGGGATACTGTATGTACATCTAAAGGTTATTTTGTCATTAAGGAGATAATAATGATGATGATGAATATTGTGTATATACTGTACAGTGTTATAATTGAGGTGGACTACATGGCCATCTGACCGTAGAGAGTTAATTCTACATATTTATTTAAAGGAAACTAAAACACTCACTACACTCAAGAACGACATATATTGCCTTTTTTTAGTTGTTCGCTTGTTTCTCTCTCTCTCTGCCTCGCTCTCTCTTTTCAATCTGTTCATCCGTCTCCTTCTTCCTCCATCGCTGTGGACGGACATCAGATGGACGTCTGTCAATCTTGTCACGTCCGTCCGCCTGACGTTCGTCCGCCTGACGTCCGTCCGCCTGACGTCCGTCCGCCTGACGTTCGTCCGCCTGACGTCCGTCCGCCTGACGTTCGTCCGCCTGACGTCCGTCCGCTACGTTCGTCGCCTGACGTCGCCCTGACGTCGTCGCTGACCCTCGCTGACTCGTCGGCAGCTTCACCTTTTGTTTATCCCTCTTTTGTTTTTCCATCTCCATCCATCCATACTTACCCTCAGTATATCTGCTCCACCCTTTGTCTGCACCTTGTCCCCGTGTGTTCGATTCCGAGCGTCCGTCATCTTTCCGAACTCAATCCCCTCTTTGTTCTAAACCCTTTCTTCCACCTCCTCTCTCTCTCTCCTCCATCGCTCCCGTCTTTCTTTCCTCGCTCTTCTTCTCTCCGCTCTCACAGGGTGTAGTCGGGGGGTTTCATGTTTGTCGATATGATTTGGTGTGTTTTTCTTTTTGAATGGAACAATAACCACAAGTTAAAAATGTTGGGTATAATGAAGATATTTTTTTTTTGCCACTGATAATTTTCTTTTAGTTTGTTTGGTTTTCTAATTGATTTGTGTTGATCAACATCTGAACGGAGGAACGTTGTGTGTGTGTTGCCACTAACTGTGACTGCTCTCCATGGTACATGGTACTTCTGATAAAACCAATAAAATAAAGTTTGGGATACCGTGTTTCAGAGACCCTGTGAGTCCACTGCCTTTCTGACAGTGTGTGTGTGTGTGTGTGTGTGTTACATTGAATCTATAATGGAAAGCTTTAATGTAAAAGCTCAATTATTATGCAAATTTACAAGTTAAATCTTCATTTAAATGCGACGGCATCGAGCTCTTGTCTCATCTCGCTCCCTCCGTCTTTCTCCCCTCGTACAAACAAACAATTCATTTACTTTCATACGTTCAGGCTGTTGATGGCGACAATGACATTTGTCTGAATGACATCTCGTTTACTGTCGTCTTGTTCTGTCATTGTCTCGGAGACGCACACTGAGTGACGGCTGCAGAGCTGCTGATTAATTGTCTATGAAAATAATAATGCATGTGCATTGCTTTCCCCCTTTAACATATATAATCAACCCGTCTTTGTCTAAGAACATTCGCAGGAGATCAATTATTTAATTTGTATTAAGAGAAAAGCTCATTTTGAACCTCTCAAAGAAAAGAACATTAGAGAAAATGAAATGTTTGACGAACGCTCTAATTAAATCTGCTATCTGCGTCGCAGCAGATTCAAGAAGTGGGAATGAAGATCTCATTTCAGCAACTGCTCAGCTCTGGTTTGGAGCGGCTCATCCTGTTTATAGTTTGATGAAGGTTATGTTCCTCTGCACCTTATGGAGCACAATCACACGGAAGGCTTTCCAAACTAAACGTAAAAGGATGAGTCAAGTTCCACAGATGGTCAGAAGAAAGCCGTCACGTCACAGCTGACCAGCGGGTGAGCGGCGTCTCCTCCTCCTCCCGTGATGTCACTGTGAAGGGTCGTGGTCGTTCTCTGTGTGCGGAGCGATGGATCCTGTTCCAGTTGAACCCTCTTCCTGTTCACAGGCCGGACTTTCTTCTTTAACTATGAACAAGTTTGTCTTGTATTCGAAAAGCAAGAAAACGTGATGAGCTGTTCTTTTGTTCTGATACCTGCCGCAGCGTGTTTTATGCTGATGCTGCTGTCGGTGCTCCGGTGTCAGGTGTTTGCTCGACTCTTTTCATTACCTGCCTTCTGCCGGTTCGGTCTGAAATCCCATTATGCTGTCACTTTTGATTTCCAGACAGCTCGGTGTGTGGAGGGCCTCCGCTCGCAGCGTGGCATGCTGGGAAATTAGTGTGGATTTATGACCACGTACGTGCACGGCTGCTCCTGACTGCTGAATAAAGCTCAGACTGTCAGAGAGTCAAACTACACACAACCACCTAGTCTCAGACAACAGGAGCAGCCGGCTCACTGTCAGTGACGACCACGGTCTATACATTCAACAGAAGTTCAGTGTATTCTTAAGAAACTTTGGACTTAAACTTACTTGCTCTTGTCTATATTCAATGATATTCATACAACTTTAATGAAATGTCTCAATTTAAGACGGCAGTGGGGAGACATGTCTCTGCTCATTAAACATTCCTCACAAATCACTTTCTGCTTTGAAAGGAAAATGCGTCCGAAAGGTTTTTCTTTTCCCGGTGAGCTCCCAGTCGGTGTGCAGCTAGCGTGGGGGCGGGGCCTCTGGTTCCTGCTCCTCCCACCAGTCTCTCCACTCACCTGTTTCCATTCAACAATCCGCTGCTCACCTGACGCAGAGCTGAAGCTCGGAGCCGTCACCAGTCGCCTCTTTCCCAGAACCTCATCTCATATGAAATCTAAGAAACTAATGAACAAGCTCCAAATTCCATCGTGTTCCCAGGTACTGTGTTCTCAACATCTGACACCTTCTCTGTGTGGTGGGTTTTCCCTTTGTCTTCATGTGTGTCTGTTTGTGTATTTGTCTTAATGCTGCACAGGATGAATGACTCTGCTCTCATTTCCTCTGGGCTCTTAGTGGGAAGGTTTGCCCAAGTCGACAACAAGGAAAATGTGCAGCGACTCTTTGTTCAATATGTCAAACTAAAATTGTTTCAGAGTCTAGACAGTAAATTGGTGCTGATGCACCTTCACCTCAGTTGTTATTGTTCATGCTTGAGTTCTGTCTCTGAGTCAGACGGGTTCTGTCTCGTCTGGGAGGTCGTAGAGGACGGATCGGTCAGAAGGAAGAAAACCAATCACACAAAGTTACTCTGTTGTTGTGATTGAGGACGCACAACTCGATTTAGACCAGGATTTAATCTGGAGAGGTTCAGAGGTTTGATGATATCTGGAACTGCACATATAGATCATATTAATCATATCTGCATGATAAAAGATTCAGTGTCCGTGAATGTTATGTATCTTAATCAGCCCTATTAATGTGTGGTGTGCCACAGGGCTCTATTCTTGGTCCCTTCATGATCTGTGCAAACAAGAGATTATAATTAGCTATTTGGAAATCTATCAATTGTTATTGTTATGCTGATGATAAACAGGTTTATCTCATCATTGTATATACATGATTATATTAAACTACATGCAACACAAAGCTTCATGATAAAATAATTGTTAAACCTTAAACTCAAGTGGTCAAACAGAAGCTTCCATTCTACAAGTGCGTTGTTCTGTTGTTGTCCCTCGATTGTGAATAAACCTCAACATCAGCTCGTTATCGCTCGGATTCGCCCTCAATGGTTTTTCTCCTGTGTTTTGACAAGTCTCTTTAAATGATTCTGTGCCTCTGATGTTCTGCTTTCTCTCTCCGGCCCAGTTGTCCCACATCCAGCAGATCAACTGGCATTTAAATGGTAGAAAGGTCGAGCATGTTGCAGAGCGAGAGGAGGAGGAGGAGGAGGAGGAGGAGGAGGAGGAGGAGGAGGAGGAGGAAGAGGAGGAGGATGTCTGGGTGTCTGGCCAGAGGTTAGTTTTTAGTCATGAGACTTTTTCCTCCTGACACCAAAGGTTCAGGTTGAATAAACACACAAAGTTCAGGCACATGAACACAATCAGGCCCCAGTTAAAATTACAAACTGCAGGTTGTAAGTAGTGGGATTGAGTCTGTATATTACTTACTGTGTGTGTGTGTGTGTTGTGTGTTGTGTGTGTGTGTGTGTCGCGTTGGAGCAGGTGTTTGACACACATGGAACAGATTGAAATTGAATGTCAGGAAAACACCAGAGCATGAACTCTCCCCTACATCGTGTGTGTGTGTACTCTTACTTCTGTATTTGTGAAGACCAGTTTGAGCACAGACTTTGTGAAGTGAGGATATCTTGTCCTCACTTCCTCAGAGTCTTGTTTGAGGGTTAGAATCGGGTTCGGGTCAGAGTTCGGCTTTTAGTGGAGATGGTTAAGGTTAGGGGTCGGGGGGGGAGGGGCTGGCTAATGCATTATTCACTCAAATAGAAGTGAATACACAAAGACAAGCAGCAAAATGGGTTTTTTAATCTACTTAACCTACAATACAGGTTTGTATGTATTTTGTTTTTAGTTTGAGTGGATTGATATGTTTCAACATCCTCAAATTATTTGATATTAAGCAATTATGACTTGAATAACTGATGCTATGTCCATGTGCATCATAATAAACTACATACTCTTCTTTACCTCTCTTTACATGACCTCCGAAACATTTCACTAATGTAGCTGAAATTTCATGTTCATATTTACGGGTGTTTGTAATTTGGTGCCGATCGAAATGAGAATCCAGATCTAGTGAAACGTGGTTTCATCGGGAGGAGGCACAACAATCTGACAGCTGCTGTTTACAGAGCGGATTCAGCTGATTGATACATAACCTCAACTTTAAAGTTTAATTTAATGGATCCATCTTTCTTTTACTCACGTCTGAGTTCATCTGTCTTTTCTCTTCTGTTGGTCGTCACCTCCTCCCCTCTTCTCTCATCCCTTGTTCTTTCCTTCTTTATTTCTGTCTCCCTTCACCTCCTTGTCTCTCACCCTTTCTCTCCGTTGAAGTTGTTGACGAGTCCTCCTCTATTTGACTTGCAGACGCACACACACACACACACACTCTCGACAGCAGGTTACTTACTGTGTCAGCGACTGTTCCCTGCTGAGAGGCTGTGGGCGGCGTGATGATGTCGAGTTACTGTGGTGATTTTCTGTTGCCGCGGCGACGCATTCACTACAATCAACTGCAGTATGCAGGCACACACACACACACACACACACACTGTAACATGCTCTCAATTACACGTGCACATAGCTCCAGACACACGGGCTCTTGACTTCACCTGCATGTACAGCCACATAACCACAGGCCATCAGGTCGTTAACCTCCTTAAAGCAGCTCAGAGCCTCGTCTGCTTCCTCACGTGGGAGTCGCTCTCTGAACTTCTGTCCACGTCCCTGAGGCAGGAAGATGGAGCGAGAGGAAACCAGGAAGACGGAGCGAGAGGAAACCAGGAAGATGGAGCGAGAGGAAACCAGGAAGACGGAGCGAGAGGATAACCAGGAAGACGGAGCGAGAGGAAACCAGGAAGACGGAGCGAGAGGAAACCAGGAAGACGGAGCGAGAGGAAACCAGGAAGACGTAAAGACCTGGACATCTCACTCCAGCAGAGGATGACCCTTCATTCAACCCTCACTTATATAAAAGCATCTCACAGATTTATAAAAGCCAAGTTTAGGGAACACAGAACAAAAGGCCAGAACACTGAACACTGTTGTTCTGACTGTGGTGTGTCCATGTTCATGTTGTTTATACAAATTGGCAATTAAATAAAAACTGTGATAAATTGAAATCACTTATTTCATTATGACGTCATACAGCAGCTTGTTTCTGTTTAACTCCACAAAGAGACGTTCACCTGTTTCCTCACAGTCCCGTGAAGCTCCACTCAGAACCGAAGAATCTGTGGCTCGTATGTTTTAATAGTTATAGTTTATCCTTTTGGATCCTTGTTATTCTGTCTTTTTTCAGTTTTGAAATGTTCTTTCTTGATGTTTTTTATTTTATTGATAAATCCATCTGAGTTTCTATACGAGTAATTGACCAGTAATGGAGAGAGAGCAGTTTCTAAAGATCAGGAAGTAGATGAGCTGATTGTGTGTACGTGTGTGTGAGAGAAGCCGGTCACATGTATGAAATAACAGTCATTTTAATCTTGACGGCCAGTGGGAGAGAACGGAGTGAGGGAGGAAGAGAATAAAAGAGTGAGAGAGTAATAACACCAATCAGACAGCATTAGCCGAGCAGAGACCAGTAATTGGAGCTGTGAAGTGTGACTCATCGACAGCAAGCGACACACACACACACACACACACAGACACACACACTTGTAACACACTTTCTTTCTGCACCATCTCCATCATCTCTTTTCTTTAAGTAACTCACACACAATATTTCACGTCTCTTCACATGTTGTTCCTCACTTTTTTATTTCTCAAATTTAGACTCACCAACAAGCATGTGCGCACACACACACACACACACTCTGACTCTTTCCTCACACCAACACACCCACGTGCAGAACTCCACACACACTGGCTCGTTCTCCACCGGCGCTGCCAGCTTCACCCTTTAAGAGCTCCTTCCTGCGCCGCTCGCCCACCTGCTGCAACATGACGCCGAGAGAGAAAGCATCTTTTCCACCTTCCTGAGGGAGACGCACTCTAACAAGAAGTGCAGTCTCCTGTCACTCAAAACGTCCCCCCCCCCCCCCCCCCCCCCCCCCCACACAGGCGGGAGATGGACCCGTGCAGGTGATGGACAGGTTGTTGTCCTGCTGGTGACCTCTTCCAGAGTCAGAGGTGTGACTGGAGCACGGACACTGGAAGTCCAAATTAAATTCATTACCAGTGCAAGATGGCGGCGCCCACATCCAAGGTATTTTAGCTTCATTTCTGCAGGAAGTGGCGAAGCTTCTTCCATCTTTATTTAGTCTATGGTTATTACTTCAAGAGTCTGAAAATGAGCGACTCACACTTTGAGTCGAGTATTAAGCTTCTTTACAAATAAATACTTTCCTGACATCATCTAAATATTTACCAGATATACTGACGTCACATGTTAACTTATTAAATATAAAGCTATTTGGGTTCTTATTTGGACAGAGCGGATGTCATCCTGCAGTAGAGCTGCTCTTCACCTTCTCAGCATCACGTTCAGCTCCGGTGATAAAAGGTTCCACTCTTGTTTCCTCTTCAGTGCTGACATCTTGTAATATGGCTGCCGGCCAGTGGCCATTGCTTTTATGCACTTGACGCTCCCTGATGGAGGCTTTCCTCCGGCTGCGTCTCTGTGATGCTCAGTTGCAAACTTTCATCTCTTTGATGGAGTTCCTTCATCTCCTCTCCTCTTCCTCCCCTCTCCGTCTTGTCTTGTTTATCCCCTCTGGCCCTGTCCACTCGTTGCTCTCCATGTGCTCCCTCTGCCTGCTCTTTAGGTTCCCCCCCGTCGCCTCCTTCTTCTTCCCCGTCCCTCCCCCCGGGCTGGTCTGTGGATCCGGATCGCAGATGGTCGCTGGCCTTGTTGAAGTAGCTCTGCAGCTCGGCCACAGGTCCCTCAGCAGAGAACAGACGCTCCAAATAGGCCTGGGCGTATTGATCTGAGGTGATCAGGTCCAGGTTCATGGAGGAGGTCACAAAGGAACCGTCAGGTCTCGTCCTTCTCCCTGGAAAGTTCAGCTCAGTTCAGTTAAATGCAACTTGACAGAGATTGTGAGAAGTTTTCTTGAAAACAACCTCCACCTGTTTCTGTCTCCAGGGTGGACAGAGGCAGCGTCACACTCTTTCCTGTCTCTCTGTCCGTCACAGTGAGTCCCGTCATGGATCCGTCCTCTGGCATCTCGCTGGAGGGGTCACATGACGCAGGAAGACCCGCCCCTCGACATTTCACCACAGACACCGTGTTGGACTTATACCTCCTGGAAGGAAGAGATTCAAAACAGATAGAAACCATTTATTCATTGAGATATAAACCTTGATCATTCCAATATCACGGTGATAACATGTCACTGACAGACTTCCTCCCATCGTGCCCTTCATCAGTCTCAGCTGTCAATCATTATGTTTCACCTCATTTTTGACTTTTGTAAAGTCAAATCAAAATAGAACAAATACCAGTGTGATAATAACGACCTGAAATGACAGAAACCATCCTTAAGAAAATGTATTTAACCTGTACTTTGACTTTATACTGCAGCCAGCCACCAGGGGGCCATCAAGATGTTGTGGCTTCACTTTTGAGGAGCTGTCATATCGCCCATCTTTATATAACGTCTATGTTTGCATGGCTTCTGTGTGTCAGTCACAAAATGTAAACGCTCACTGACTTTCATGTATTTCCCATCTCATTCCCACACAGTTGATTATTTCCCGTCTGCAGCCGTCGCCTGTTTGACAGGAAGTGTTCTCCGTCAGCAGCGAGTGGAAACGGGAGCTGGAGGTTTCCTGCAGCACTTCCTGACAGTCTGATAAACTTTCTGTGTGTGTTCTCTGTCATCACCGGAGCCGACAGCGAAGCTCGTGGAGCGGCAGACAGCCGGGTCCTGAGCGGCGCTGGTTCCCTCCGTCACTGAGCTCTATTAAAGCAGCTTCCTGTCTCCAGAGCTGCTGTGTGTTTGCTGTCTGACAACACGGCGCCCACACATTCTACAGTGTTTGCACTCGCACTGTTTTTGTTTGTGTTTGTTCCGCCTACACACGGCAGAACAGAACGTACACCACCTCCACTGTGAGTGGAATATATATATACACATAAACCCCACAAAGCTATTCTCCCGTGGACATGCAGGCGGGGGAGTTGCAGCTGGCTGGATGTTACCTGTAAGCAGGTATGATCTGTGTGAGGTCGTCCTTGTATTGCTCCAGCGCCGCCCTCGCAGCCCGGGGCTCCACCCGACCTTCCAGTCCGCCAGTTGAACCAGCATCTGGGTGTGAAAGCGCTGCTCCACTGGCCCAGTGCCTCAGAGACCTGGAGGAGGAAACAGCGTTAGAACTCGTCCTGCTGCATCCAACGATACAGAACTTTACCCTCGTCTTCATCAGTCTACTGTGGCCCCTGTGTTTCCCTTCCTCTCCCCCCCACTCACCTGGAGTCACAGTCCCCCCCCAGCAGACAGGTCTTCAGCTGCGTGAGGGTGAGGCTGAGCTGCCCCTCCAGTCGCACGGCGTCCTGGATCAGCTTGTTCCTGTCGCTCAGGTTGATCCTGCAGCGCTTCAGGTACTCCTCCATCACCTCCTGCAGCTCCGCCACTCTCTGCTGCGGGGAGAAGCTCCGACACGTGAACGGAGGAACAGCTCTCCAGAACCTTCTGTCTCACCTTCTGTCTCACATACTACTGTCATACTAGCGGTCTCACCTGGCTCGACGATGACCCCGCTGACTTCCCTTTCACCCCCGACGCCTGTCTCGATGACGTGTAAGCCATATCCATCACCATGGTAACCACCAGTCCCACCAATCCAGCCAGGCGCGGCTCATCCGAGAAGGTTGTCAATCTGCCAATCAGATCCCTCAGGTAGGCGGGCGCCCTGTTCCCAATGTCGCCCTGCAGCTGGGGGGGACAGAAACATTCATGACTCCAGCTCAGCGTCTCTGTAAAAACACAAATGCTCAACGAGGAGATTCCTCTTCTTCTGTTCTTCATCATCACGTTGGTCCTTGGTGAACATTGATTTCTTTACCAGCAGGACTGAACCAGGAGTGATGCCTCGTGTTGCACATGTGATTATTATTATTATTCATAGTTCCATATTCTGGTAAATCACAAGATGATATTAACATGAAAGTCTTAATCTGGTTATTATTGGTGTCAATGTACACGTGTTATGTTTCCTCAACGTTCTGCTCATAACCAGAATTATCATGGCTCACACACACTGTCATGCTTTTTGAAAAGATAATCTTATCAACCTCTCGCAGTTGTTCCTGGAGGCGGTCCTGGGGGTCGGAACTCTCCTGCTGATTGGCCAAGAGCAGCGGGTGCACAACTCCCAGGTCAGGCACGGCTCCGCCTCCCAGCATGGCGCCGAAGAGGAGGGAGCCGAGGGCGTCCTTCACTTGAGCACACTCTTCATCTGAGGAGAGCAGCTGGCCCATGACGGGGGTGTGTGTGTGTGTGTGTGTGTGTGTGTGTGTGTGTGTGTGTGTGTGTGTGTGTGTGTGTGTGTGTGTGTGTGTTGACAAACCAGGAGACAACTCTTCATCTATGACAGCATCTGAGGAAGAGGAGGAGGAATGAAACTCAGTTAATACAGTGTGTAAACAAACCTCAGACATTGAGCTGATACTGAACCACATACAGTAAATAATGCATAATGATTAAACAAACGTAATTATGTGCTTTCCTACTTATGCACAACACATAATATGTAATAAGTTAAAGGGCTTTAACACAAGTGGTGAATCTTGGTCTGTATGACTTCATCATGTTCACATGAACCTTATGAATCCATAACAACACAAACATGAGCCAACCTGCCACCTCCCAGTCTGAGTCTCTCCTCCTGCAGCCGGCTTCTGGTGTCTTCCCCCCTCCTCTTCCTCCTCTTCCTCCTCTGCACATCCTGCTGCAGAGATGAATCAAGACGACACAGCAGAGGCCCGGAGCTCAGCAGCAAAGCTACAGCTCCCCCTGGCTGCAGAGAGACGCCAATGCAGCTGCTCTGAACGAGGAGGAATCCAAAGGGGTAAGAGATGGAGTGAAAATGTTGGGTTTTATTTTATATCTTTTACTTTCTTCACAGCCGAGTGAAAATGTTGCTGCTCACAAATGTCTTTTCTTTGCCTCATGTGAAATAAATCATCATCTTCTTTTGAAGATGTAGTAACTTGAGCTAAAGTCTGATGTTCCTTGTTTCAGTTACTGTGTCAGCTCGTTGTAAACTAATCACGTTTTCTTTTTCATCTGAAGAATCGTTTTATTTGAGATAAAGATCAGTGGAGTGAGACTGAGATAAGAGCATTTTAGCTCTGAACCCTCAGACTCACTGAGACTGGACCCTCTGGACCTCTGGACCCTCTTGACCCTCTGGACCTCTGGACCCTCTGGACCGGACCTGTGTGGTCTCTTCTGGTCCAAAGACCCGATGCAGCCATTCGAAGGAGGCAGATCTCTTGTTGCCTGTGTGCTGTTTGTGCATGAAGAATAAAAAACAGAGAATAGTTTTTAGTTTTGCACCTTTTTCATAATCTTTAAGTGAATGTGTGGTTGTGGAACTGTGCGGGGGGGGGGGGGGGGGGACAGGCCAGATGTCCTTTAGAATTAAAGTAATAGCTGCAAACTCTAATAACAGCTGTGTCAAACATTGAAGAAACAGGCCAAGGGCTTGCAGCTCTTCTATTCAGATAAATGGAGCAGTGGCCTCGTGTGATGTTGACTTTCTTCACTTGGGGATTTGGGATTTTGTGACGTGTGAGTTCTTTGTTAACTGGGACAAGGGCTTGTGCACCATCAGGCCTCCGAGTATCTGGGCTGAACCTGTTCCTCAGGTGAATGTGGATCTTCAGTGTGTTCATCGTGTGGATGAAACTTCTGAGACCTTCCTCCAGGTTGGAACCCGTCTTCCTCCTCTCCAGTGCTCAGCTGTGATGCAACGTTGCACCAGCAGCATGTGGCATCTTGTGCGCTGACGGCTGAAGGACTGGGAGCGGTGCCAAGCTCTTCTGTGTCATGACGTCATGTTGCAACACAGATAAAAGATGGAAATGTGAAGTGGGTCACTTATTGTGAATCGTTGCTGTGGTAATCTTCCTTGCCAGGGGGGTCTCCCCCACACAGCCAGAGACGGAAGTGTTCCTTTTAAACATCTTTATTAATCAATAAACATAAATTCAAAACGTCAACTTAAATCAGACTGGCTTTGCAGCTCAGTCAGGGCGTCAGGGCGTCGCTCCAGTCCCTCCGGTCTCTGAGTTCCTCCTGGACGCAGGACCTCCAGTTGTGTTTCCCTCATAAGGTCGCTGGTGAGGTCATCTATCAGCTCGTTGTTTGGGTTTGATGCAAATAAAGATGACAAAAGTGAAGTCAAAACATCTGGGTCAGCCCCTGGTGGTGGGCAGAAGTAATGGTAATGGACTGTGCCTCCTCCATGTTAGTGGATGGGACATGGACCAAACTGAAGAGTCACAGCTGGTTGTTTTCTGTCATGTTAGGAAGTTCTTATTCGTCAGCAGCACACTCTTCGACACGTTGACATGTTTCTGCAGCAGCTCAAGCTGTTATGAAGATGGAAATATTGCAGAGAGATAAGCAAAGTGATGAATGTTTCCTCCTTCACGAGCCGCTCTCTGGGCCACGGCTCCACTTGTCTGCAGAGCGTCTTCGCAGCACTTCAGCAGAACTTCAGCAGATGAGCCCGACTGGCTGGAACCCAACGGACCGCACCGCGGAAACAGAAGGAGGACGGTTTATACACGGAACCCGTCTGACGCACGGCAGCAGAACAGATGTGTGAAGCTAGTGACGGCTGGATTCCATGTGGCTCGTGGCAGCTTCACAAATGGTGGTAGGAAGAGTTTATCACTGAAATTCTGAGAATTACATGTCGGACTAAATCCATTAACAAGTATAATCATGTGTGTGTTATGGGTTAGTCAGTGTTAATGATATACTGACGTTTAACAAACCAAGCACACAGAGGACGATGGAGACCACACACACACACCTCCTGGTTTCTGTCTCTTCACACATCCTCCTCTCCCAGTCCCGTTTCCAGCCGGCTGCTCTTTCCCATTTCTCTGGTTATTGTTGATTTTGATAGCTCCTGTCAGTTTGATGCAGTGTTAACTGGTTTGAGTTCTGCAGCTGGGAGAGGATCTGCCTCTCTCTCTCCTCTTCCCTCTCTCCATGGATCCTGAGCCTGTCGACACACTTCACACTCCTCTGAGAGGCAGGACATATTTCAATGTGCTCACATTACCGACATACACACACACATCAACTCACAGTGATGGTTATTAACGCACACACATATATTAAGTGGTGGGAGTTTCCCTGCTCTCGCTCTTTCTCTCCCTCTCTCGCTCGCTCTGATTTCCTCTCTTTTATGCTCCTTCTCTTTGTGAAGGTTTAATTTCCCCCTGACAGGGAAGTGTAGATGAAAGGAAAGAAAGAGAGGAGAAGGACATGATGAAGGAAGAGACAGGAAGGAAGAGGAGAGGTTCAGCAGACAGCTAAAGAGATGAGAAGAGAAGAGGAGAGGAGAGAAGAGGAGAGGAGAGGAGAAGAGAAGAGAAGAGAAGAATGACCAACCCACCGTGAAGTCATTGGTTTGTTTTTCATCAGTTCCTATCCCACTGTGGTATCTTGGTTTTCACCCTTTGGACCCAGGTCCTGTTTTTGTGTTGATCATTAACAGAACTTTACATTATCGTCTCATTTAAACTCTGTGAAGCCGACTCTGCTCTGATTGGTCCGATGTGATGGAGTTGTTAAACAGAGCTTCTGTTTCTTGCCCTCCTCCAGATGATCTATTCATCCATTATCCTCACCTCCCTCTCTCTCTCTCTCTCTCTCTTCATGATCACTCCTCCCCGCCTCTCTTCTCCACCCCCCCCCCCCCCACCCCCCCCGTCTGCATTCATCCTGTGGAGGAGAATAAAAGCACGTTTAATGTACAGTAATATATCATCCCATGGCCGGGCGCCAGACGGCATCCATTTTGTGACGCTATTGTGTTCACTTAGCAGCAGTGGGTCTAATTATTGCAAATGGCAGCTGTAGAAAGGAGTATTAATGTTTCCTTTCTACATGAATACATCCAATATTATGGGCTGATGAAAAGTGTAGTCGCAGGAGAAACTTTACAGAGAGTGAGAGTGACGGGAAAGAGGAAAGCTGAAGTGCAAGGTAAGCCCCATAAATCCAACTTAATTTTTAATCAGATGTGTCCTGGACTGAAGGTGCAGTAATCAGCATCCATCTCCCGGTACCACCATCTCTGAGCGGGATCATTATCCGACCCTCCGTGGGTTCTGACAGGAGATGGACAGAAAGAAGCAGAACTTTCTGGTTCTTTGAGTAATAACACGAGTTAAATGAACGATGAAGCCATTTTTCAAATGCACGTAATGTAGCGACGGATCATTTTCTTCTGTCAAACTGAGGATACTAACGACGCGTCACAGAACTAACGATGAGTGAAGCCAAATATGACTCACAAAAAAACAAAAGAAAAATATTGGGATGGCTTCCATTTTTTATCCATGTTCTGGATCTTGATTGAAAAGTTGCTGGTTCACGACTTTGGTCCAGAATCAGATTTCTCAGGAACCATTGGATGGATTGCCATGAAAGTTTCATTGTCCCCACACGTGGTTAACGATGGTGATATCATTTTTTAAACTTGACTACTTAATGTTTTAGACTTTTTAAAACGAGCATCTGAATATGAAGAATCCATTTGGCAAAAAGTTCAAAACAAATATCTTCTGCTTATCGGACATTTCTCTAATCTTTGGACTGAATGAAACGATCACTGTCTCAGATCGTGTGATTGTTGCTACTGTGAATATTTGTATAATAAATATGTAAATGTTGCTGTGACTTCTGCTGGATTTGAAACTTGGATTCGTTCAGAACAAATATATCAAAATGGGTGACTGATGGTTTCCAGTTGTCAATTAGAGAAATGACTCGTTGATTCAAAGGAAATCAAATCCCCACTCACTGATGCAATATGACATCAATCTAAAGTAATACCTGTGTTTGCTGTCACATCAATATATTCTCTGATCATAATCCTCCATCATTACGATGGAGCGGCACACAGCTCGGGTCAGTGCAGCCCGTCAGCGCCTGTCAGGTTCACAGCTCAGTGCACGGGCTCAGAAACCTTCATCAACCGGGATGACGGGTCATTAAAGTGTGAGACTGAGGAAACAGGAAGGTTTTCATGTGTTGGAGGAGAGACGCAGATTTAATGAGTGAAGTGTTGAGACAAAGAGAAAGCAACTTCTCTGTGACTCCAACAAACAGGAAGTCAGGGATGTGTGGAGGGACCGGTGCTGTTGGGTTCAGTACAGATCTCCTCCCGAAGAAACATCTGTTCAGAACGGCCTCCAGGTGTGATACTGCAGCAGAGGTGTGTGTGTGTGCGTGTGTGTGTGTGCGTGTGTGTGTGTGTGTGTGTGTGTGGTGTGTGTGTGTGTGTGTGTGTGTGCTGTGTGGCCTATGAACGGTGGTATTATTATGTGCACTGCATTAGCTTTATTTGTGAAAGTTTTGTGTGAAATGAATATAACCAAGAATTATGATATCATAAAAAAATACAGGTATGTCAATCATATGAGACAACTCTAAACACTATTGCGTTCTAACGTTCAACGGCTATGGAATATTTAGTGATCGAAGCCACATCTGATCTTTTCTTGTTATACTTCTATTTGATAAACATGTTCCACGTTGTAATGTCTTAAAAAGAAGGAATTCATGTGTTTCTGACTTTCATTTCTTTAATTTTATGTTATTTTAAATGTATTCTTCAGATGCTGTTTGTCTCATGTTCTGGTGAGAGAGCGCCCCCTGCTGGCCACGACGGGTTCCGGCGCACACTGGAGACACACTTCCTGTTCCGGTGTCAACAGACGATCCAACATGGAGCCGCTCAGCAGCTCGAAGTGAGCCCGTCCAGGATCGAGATGTGTGAGCCCGGACGCGAGGGGGGGTGTGTTCGGTACTTCTGCACCGCCGGTAACGGGATGGAGCCTCTTCTGATGGAGGAGCTGCGGAGGAAGCTGGAGGCGGAGGATGTGAGTGTGAACCGTCACCATGACAACCTGCTGCACGTGCCCAGCGTCCAGCCTCAGACTCTGATGATGTTTAATACTTTAAATACTTTATAATACTTTATAACACTGATATGAAAACAGTTCCAGGGTCTGTGAGCTTCTGGTTCCACTAGTTCAGCTTCAGAGAAAGTTTGAGACGTCGACTTGTTTTCAGATGATGAGGAAGCAGCTGCAGCTTGGAAATAATGATGTGAACTAATATTCAGAAAGGTTG
This sequence comes from Reinhardtius hippoglossoides, assembly GCA_006182925.3. Lineage (NCBI taxonomy): Eukaryota > Metazoa > Chordata > Actinopteri > Pleuronectiformes > Pleuronectidae > Reinhardtius > Reinhardtius hippoglossoides. The sequence continues at coordinate 24,023,900 of CM031681.1, read as the reverse complement.
TCAAGGCAACCATCACTTCATAACCTTTACATACAAACTACTACAGAGTGTTCAAGGTGGAGATAATGTTCATACGCACGGCTCACTCACAAAACTTATCTGACCTGTGTGGATCAATAAAGTTTTATCTTATCATATCTAATTAACGTTTTGTAGCTAAAGTTCAAAATGAATACGAGTTTTGACAGATATAGATATTGTACACAGTCTAGAGTTAAATACATAAACATATGTGTATTTATAATTTACAGCAGACTGTAGTTTTCATGATTTTCAGTTACATTAGTTAAATATCAAAATATTTGCATTAACATATAGTCTGCAACAATTCCTTGATTGATTGATTAGTGGATTGACCATGAATTAACTTTTGGATCAATTTTTTAGTCATTTAAAAACCAAAATTGGTCAAACATGTTCTCAGGTTCCTGTAAGTGCGGATCAGCGCTGACGATGTGGTCGATTTAGATAATATCCCATTTGATTTCTCTTCAGTGTCACGATGACTCTGCGTCTGCAGGTCAGAGCAGTTCCGGGCCTTTAACAGAATCTGTGCTGTGTCCAGGTGACCCGGCTCTCAGGGAAGGTGTTGTTCAGCTCGTCTGTGAGGATCCACAGACTCGTGGAGCTGAAGGCTGCAGAGAGACTCTTCCTCCTGTTGAGGCACGAGGCGCCGCTGCAGCTCGGCTCCCTGCACCAGCCCAGGTACCAGCCCAGGTACCAGCTCCACACACGTACTAAGTTAGTCTGGGATCTTAACACTATTAACTTGAACCAGTTGTCATCTGATTCTTCATTGGATATTTAAAAACACCTCGGATGACTTGTTTCACTAAATATAACCAGAGATATGTGATTTTAAGTAGATGAACGTCCACAAATATCAATAATGAAGAGGCTCTACATCACTTCAAGAACTCTCTCTCTCAGTGAATCATAACTATCTTGCAGTTTAAGCCCTGATCATCTTTTCTGTGATTCCACAGCCAAGGCCGCCGCTGTGCTGAAGTCCAGACTGCTGGGCGACAGGAACCAGTGGACCAGCGCCGCGTTGACGTGGAGTCGCCTGCAGGGGGAACTAGCTCAAGGAAGAAGAACCGCTGCCAGCACCTCGAGCACCCCCCGGGGGGTGATGAGTGGGAACGAGGAGGGGAGAGGGAGTGAAGAACAGATGGAAGAGGAGGGATGGTGCAATGTGAAGAGTGGAAAGAGAGCAGGGGAACAGAGGGAAGAGGAAAGAGAGAGCAGGGGGTGAGAGGAGGTGGAGATCCAGAGGAAGCACAGACTCTGGAGAAGAAGAGGAAACGAGAGGTGAGCAGAGAAAAGTGTGGAGTTGAAGAGCAGACGCTGGAGAAAAGGATAAAGAGGAAGAGCGACGAGGAGGCGCTGAGAAAGAGAGACAGGATGAAGATGATGAAGAGGAGAGGAGGATGATAACAAGCAGAGGATCAGTGCAAAGTGGCAGCAAGAAGAAAAACGACCGGGCAGAGGACTGCTCTGTGGAAAACATGGAACATGGTACCAATCACTTCATTATTTATATCAGGATTTAAGTCCGACATCTTTCAGTCGTGCTGATTTCTCTCTTCCTCCTTTGTTTCTGTTGTTCGTCTGGATGAAGTCAAACCTGCAGGAGGAGCAGATCAGAAACCAGCTCAGCTCAGCAGGATCCCCCGGAGATCACTTCCTCTGTCACGCTCTCGTTTCGGATCAGCTGCAAGTGCACGGGATCCGTGTCTCGACTCTTCAGCTCACAGGTGCAGGACGTTAAACACGCGTGACGAAGCCTGACAAGTCACGACCCGGGCCAAACATACCTCAAGATACAAATATTCATCTGAGTCCATATCCATGATTATCACCATGAATGTGGCTTTGTTATTGCTGTGGTCTTATACTCACAAGCAATCAATTGTTATATTGCTATTGATGAAAATTGTATTGTGGTAATTCTTTTATTACTCAGGCCTTCGTCAGATTATTGTCTCTTTCAGGTGAATGTTCACAACAAAGCACAGAAAACACAGTTAGTTTGATGTTTGTGTAGAATTAGTGTTCACACAGAGAACACACACCCCACACAGAAAGCGTCCTCATCAACCAGAGGTGCAGAATTAATAACCATTAATCCATTAATAACTCTGTGTTACTGTACATTCAGATGAACACGTATATGAACTTGTGTCTCACGCAGGAGGTGAGCAGAGTGATGGGCGTGGCATTGAGCCGAATGATGAGCTGGAAGGTTGATCTGAAGAATCCACAGCTGGAGGTAGAACAGAACCACCCTGCCTCTATCGATTATAGAATCATTACGGAGTCAGATGGATATGTTGTGTATTCCTGCAGGTGAACGTTTATCTGAGTGACGACCTGTGTCTGCTGGGGATCCCACTGAGCAGGTAACCCACTGGAACACGTCCCCTCCACTTCACACTGTAACTACACCATGAAACACTAAGATGTCTTCTCTCTGCTGCAAGTTCAGCTTTGTGTCTTTGTGTTGTTCCTCACTGCCGTGTGTCATCGCCAGTTTCTGGGATTTGTTGATGTTCGGTTGCCAGCGTGACTTGGCAGCCTGAACCCAGAATCCCTCCCCAGCAGAACCTTCCACCCAGGAGAACAGCTGATTTACACACGGTGCTGGGAGACGGGTCTGTCTCTTACTGTGGTTTCCATTCCTGCAGGTTACCTCTGGCTCACCGCAGCTACATGAAGACCACGGGACTGAGGTCCACGATCGCCTGGGCCATGACGTCACTGGCTCAGATTCAGGTGCTCACACACACTCTGCTCTTTGTTGTGTGACTTCTCTTTATTATCTCTGTGGTTTTGAGTATGTATGAATCGGAGTATATAACTATATACATTAGGCCTTTTGGGTTGTAGCCATTTAAAGTTTGCATTAGTTGTATTAATCCATAGTAAAGACCAAGGTGACTGTTCTGCCTTCAAGCTGCTCCACTGACGTCGTCCTCATTCCACCTCCCTCTGTGTTTGTTGTCCGCTGCTCGTCAGTCTGTGAAAGCTTTGAGTTCAAGTCCCAGTGAAGCAGCCGAGTAACTGTACGTCTGTTCCCTCCTGTTCCCTCCTGTTCCCTCCTGTTCCCTCCTGTTCCTCAGCCGGGCTTCTGTGTGGTCGACCCGATGTGTGGAGTGGGAACCATCTTGATCGAAGCAGCGCAGGAAAACAAGGTGAGGACAGGAAACCACTCAACCCTGTGAAAAGGGAACTGTTAGATTTTTGGTTTCGTCCGCTTGCTGACCCGTGTTGGATGTTCATGGAGAGGATTAAGATCAGTTCACTTTAAGTACAGTCTGTAGTTTATTTCTTCATCGCAGTTAGTGCACATTTATATGATTTCATTCATTTTGATTTATGATTGGACAAATCCTCTGTGGCCTCTCTGGAGATATCAGAGGTTTTCATATCATCACCATAAAGAAGAATACACTTAAAGTACCTTGCAGGTGGAATAATAATATTATAAACTTATGTCTCGCTCTCCGTGGGGTCTTCAGGCCGCCTGGTTCCTGGGCGTGGACATTGATGACAGACAGCTGCAGAAGGCCAATGAGAACATAGAGTTTGCAGAATTGAGGAAGAGGATACAGCTGCTGAAAGCTTCGTCTATGGGTAAGAAAAGCTGAGATTAATAACCACCAGTCGATTCTGCAGTGTAATGTGAGATATATGCATTAAAACATCTAATGTGTTTGACAGACCCACGTGTTTGACTGTAGTTGGTAATGTAGTCAACGGTTAAGTTTAAGTGAAACATATCCAACGACTAGTAGCTGGAAAACGCTGACGAATCAAATCTTTCAGTGCCTCAGAGAGATGGAGTTCTGACATTCAGGTGAAGATGCTTTGACTCTGTGTTGAGCTGACGAGGAGTCTCAGTGGATGGACTCAGTGAGTGGGGGGAGTGAACCCTGCTGCCGTGTGTTAAGTGACGTCTTGGCTCCTCTGTGCTCCTGCAGCGCTGCCTCTGCCCAGCGCAGCGTCGATGCCCTGATCTGTGACCTCCCGTTTGGCAGGAAGTTTGGCACCAAAACAAACATGGCTGCCAACCTGCCAGTCATTGTCGCAGAGATGGAGAGGTGCGTTTCCCCGTGTGTCGGATTCTCTGGTTGCTTTCAGTGAATCAGGAAGATGGAACTAGTTCGTGTGTGTGTGTGTGTGTGCAGGACACTGTAGAAATTCAATATTCTGAAGACGTAAAAAGTTTTAAATTCGTTAAAACATTACGTACCAGATCTTAAATACTTCTAGGGAGGTCTTAATTATGTTAACACTCATTCCACTCGACTATTAGTATTACCACCCAGTAATAAAACTACTAATAAAACCAGTGTGGAACTGATGACGTGTGTACAAACCAGTGTCAATAATTCTGGGATTCCAATATCCTTCATATCTGTCGTGACTTGACATTGATCTTTAATTTCATTTGTTATGGTCTAAAGAACTCTGAGACTTAACCTGTTGAAAGCTGCAGAAACCCAGCGGCTGCGTCCCAGTAATTCTGCTCATATCTGTGTGTTTGATTTGATGTTGACATGTTCTTTCTTGTTTTTGAATCAAATAAGCACATCTGTTATCACACTAACTGTCCAGATGACTTGTACCTGAAATGACTGAATGCTGATGTGTGCAGAGTTCTCCGTGTGGGTGGATCCCTGGTTCTGCTCCTGAGTCCCCAGTTGTCCTTTCTCCTGAAGAAACTCCTGGCTCCAAAAGACCCGATGCCTCAACCTGGATCCAAAGACTGTCCATGTCCTCCTCTGTCTTCTGCAGAGCAGCAGGGAGTCGAACCCTCACCTCCCCGGGAAGGAGACGCTCAGACTGGGCAACCACTGCCTCCCCCCCCCTCCTCTCTGAAGCACCACACAACTCTGAGAGTCAGTTTAGGTGCCATAGACGGACTCATCCACAAATATGTTAAAGTTGATGCTTGATCCGAGTTGATGGAAGTCACTTTTTTTATACTTTACTTTTTTACTTGCCAGGTTTTATTAGAACGACTACGACACGTGTGTTTGTTTCCATGTTGTTTTTATTGTAAATTTCTTGAATAAATACAATTTTTTTAAAACAATGGTGAATTCTGAGCTCTGTTTGAGTAAATCCTTCACCCGTCTTCTTATTGTGCATTTAACTTACATTCATAACTTTATTTGGAAGAAGCTTGTGCTGTAGGTCTGAAGTTAATATTTTAAATGATTTTGAGTTTTTAATGAAAAACAGAACAGACACTGTTCCAGTTGGTCTCTCCGCCCCGTGGAACCTCATCCTGTCAGGGACACGTAGACCCGATCCTATTAGTTAGGATGGAAAACAGCTCATAAATATATTACATTTTTGAAGGCTCAGTGATTTTAAAAACACTGAGGCACTGTAGTTTTTAGCAAATATTTGCATTTAGGGTTTTGATGCAAATGATGAAATGTTCTTCTGTTGTGTTCTGGGACCGTGACCAGGCGCAGAGGGAACTACTTTCTCCTGCGGCTGCGTTGAGGGCAGTCACATGATGAATGTAAAGTTTCAGTTCATAGCAGAACCCCCCCCCCCCGGCTGCATCACAATGTGGCCATCTGCCACAGTTCAGCCCTGCTTAGCCCAGTTCCACATCCAAGGGCCCGGCCAGGCAACTGTGGGCTTAGTGATTTCATGTATCTGTAAACGCACAGCAGACCAGCACTGCTGCAAATCAAAACTCAATAACACAAAACTAAAACAGAAATATACTCTCACCTTCTATCATTATGTGGTTTCCATCTGCAGGAGTTTCAATAAACCTGATTCTGACGATATCATTTATTCTTAGAAATATACGTTCCCCTCTGTTCTCTAGATCTATTTGAGGTGAGGCGTGTTCAGCTGCAACTTGACACTTCACCACTAGATGTCACTAAATCCCGCACACTGAACCTTTAACGCATTGTCAGTGAATTACATTAGCAGCTGTTAGAAATTAAATCTTTAATGTCTCAGGGAGATGAGAGGTGACGACGCTGCTAATCAAACGTCTAATATTTGTAAAAATAAGATGTGAGATGTTATTCCTGTGATATTTTAACAGTGTTAGCTGCACAAACAAAAGATGGAATGATGAATTTGTCTTATTAATGTTGTTGTTGTGTTAAAAGCAGTTTTACTCCACACACACACACTAACAGACACACACTCACACAATGAAGCAGCTGGAGTGTCGCCCCGGCGCCACTGCGCACGCTCCCTGCGCAGCGGCGGACATGTTGGAGCCACAGTGGAGTCGGGCTGGGAGCTTCTGACGTCGCGTATGTTTTTCCTCAGCAATCTGCTTCTCCTTCGTCGTCGGGCTTCGTCCAACGCGCGCGATCGGCGCCGCAGTCGCCAGTGGACACGATGAACTCCAGCGGGGACCTGTCGCGGCGGAACCCGCAGGAGGACTTCGAGCTGATCCAGCGGATCGGAAGCGGCACGTACGGAGATGTGTACAAGGTAAAAACTGCGGTGAGGGTGAAGCAGCCGCGGGGTTCCATGATCGGACACCGAGGAGGGCGGGTTGGCCAGTCGCGGCTGGTTCACAGTTCGAGTCCCCCGGTGTTGACACACCAGGGGACTCCTGGTGGTACCACCGGGCGCCCGTTGCCACAGTTAGACGTGTTGACGTTTCCTGATGCGGTGTGTAATCGGCACGGGTTCCATCGTCGGACACGCAGCCCGGGCAGGTCTGCTGTTCGGAGCCTGTTGTTGTTATTTCACGCGTTAGCAACACGTCCCGACTGCTACACTGCTGCAGTGCAGACACACAACGGACACACAACACACACACACCGCTAGCGTTAGCTGTGGCGTCAACCTCCCAGCGCAACATCTGCTGCGTCAGAGAGCTGTGATGAGGGGGGGGGGGGGGGCGTGCGTGACGCGCGTGCACGGCTAGCATCGTGTTGTGATCGTGACGCTGCGGAGCCGCTGCTAGCATCGCGGAGGAAGGGCTTCCTCACGCAGGCGTGTCCGACAATACACGTCTAGCCGTTAGCCGTCCGACAGCGCTAGCATGGACGAGCTAGCGAGGCTTTTGTGCCCGAGTCGCGGGGAGAGGTCGGACCCGAGCGGGGGTTTGGACCCGAGCGGGGGTTTCGACCCGAGCGGGGGTTCGGGCGGAGCGGAGGCAACATGGCGGGTTTACCTCTAATCCCGTTAAACGCAGCCGCTGCGGCGGGGCTCGTTAAAGCTGTCCCCGGGTGCGAGGCGGACTGACAGCTGCCCGGGACCCGGACCCGGGCGGGCGGCTCCCAGCGGGTCCCAGCGGCTCCACAGCCACAACAAGCCTCCCAGCACCAGCACGAAGCTGGAGGTGCTCATGGGGCAGCTGGGACCATCATGTCTGTGCAGACTGGGTCCGGTGGTGCTGTGGATCTCGTGCACTGAACACTGATGGAACATAGAACCCAGCAGGGGGCATGTCATGTTACAGAAAGGTGAAGTCACCCTGCAGGAGAACACGTGCACCACAGTCCCACGGTTATCAGAGAGGCTCCATACAACTATTATTATTATTATTATTGTGAGGAAGATTTCGATAAAAGCATGTATTTTAAAGGTTCAGTGTGTAGGATTTAGTGACATCTAGTGGTGAAGTGTCATTTTGCAGCTGAACGCCCCTCAGCTCATTAGGGGTAATAATTATTTTCATTAATTATTGTCTTTCCTGATCCACCACATCCTTCCACCAAGTTCTGTGGTGACTCGTCAGGTAGTTCTTACGTAATCCTTCTCACCAACACACAAATAGTCGTGAGAGCGTAACTTCTGTGGTATTATGGCGTAATACAAGTGTTGTAATTAGCAACACCCGTGACACACGTTGAAACTGAAGTCATATGATGCACGTCACTGTTTTGCTCGTGGGACTTTGATTGATGAGACGTTAGCGCTGGTTCACGCTCCACTTCTTTGTCGCGGCTCCATAACAACAGTGGCCCACTCGCCCGTTTGAACTAATATTCTCAGAAGTCGTGGTATCAGATCGGGGGGCATGCGTAGATCTGCGTGCCCCCTGATCTCCCTGAGTCATTTCCCATGCTGGACTTTCCAGTTTGTGTCATGTAATATTTATAATATTGCAGAAAAAACGGTGACGTGATGCTGCAGGACTCAGGTTGCTCAAGTCTCACTTTAACATTACATCAAGTATGTTAAGTTCAGAAGAAGCAGAAGTTTGATAAACACTTATTGGAAATATGAAAGTGATTTTTTTCCTTCTGGATCGTGATTGAGACGTTCTATCCACATCACACCAGCTCTCTGTGTGTATCAGTCAGGTTGAGTGGGTTAAACAATCTCCCTCTTTGCTCGGTGGCTGTTTGTGTAGCAATCACCCTGTTGTGGAATTTAATTTGCCTGTAGAGAGACACACCACACACACACACACACACACACACACACACACACAGAGGCTTTTCGCACTGTGGAGATTCATTAAACCCTTAAATGGGACTAGATGATGTTTGGTTAACCTCCAGACTCTCTGTGGTAATTACAGGGATATTAAAGATCCTAAACAGTGGAGATGTGAAAGATTGTGTGTCTTCTGAACACATTGCTGCAATAATTCCAAACTTACTTCCCACATACGACACAATTTGTCATTATTTCTACACATTTTGTGTGTTTTTTTCCCCCTATGTGATTCTTCCCTGCTCCATGCACCCGTGTTGGTTTCTAATTTCGGTTCAGTATCTTGCCTGGCTGGAGACAGATAGATGGATCTGACGTAATCTGCCCAACAGGTCAGCAGCTCCGAGTGTTAGCGCCTGCTCGGCCTGTCACCGTGTGCAGCTGATTACCGGCTGCTCTTATAACCTGTTGCAAAGGACACACAACTCGTGCAACATAAACACAACAGAGCTATACAAGTTACAGCAGATGCACCCATTGATACAGGCTGGAAAAACTGTGGATAAAAGGAAATTAACCAATGCAGTGCACGCAGTAATACAAGTTTTGCTGAAGGACACTCGCGGCGCTCAAACCCGAAACCTCTGGATTAAAGGATGTGCTCCTGAGTACCGGGGCACTTTTTTGTAAACCTCACCGATGCCTATATTTGGTTCTACCGCTGTGTGAAAATCTGTGGCTCGTACAGGAATGTTTGAGCAGGAAACAAAGTGTGAACTCCGCGAGCTTGTTTTCTCCTTCTGTGTTTGTGGGCCTGCCTCTGTGTGTTGTACGAGCCCGACACTGAAGGAGGTGGATTGGCTGCCGGTGCGACAGGCCTCTCGATTCCTGGAACACAGGTTTAATCCTCCAAAGAGGGCGTCAACGGGATGTCTTTGAGTTTTGTGAAAGAGTCTCTGATATGATTTCATGCTGCCAAGACCATACGCTGATAATCTCCATCAACTGGTCCATTTAATTATTTAGTAATTTGCAGCAGGAATGTTTCCTGAGCCGGGAGCGAAATACCTGAACAGCATCTAGGTCAGTCACGAGCATCAGAACCTCAGGTTTAAACTCAGACTAATGAAATTCTCTAGCGGCTCCGGGGTTGATTTTGACAAACACCCCACAGGTGGTCGAGGGGGGGGGGGGAATAAAAGAAGATTGAGCATCTAGGGCTGTGCAATATATAATTCATATTATTACTTATTATTATTATTATTTTCCATCCAAATGAAGACAAATATAAAACCATCTGAGCAGTTTGACCTCATGGTTACGATCAGGTGTAAAAAAAAAACACCAGCTACACATGTGAATTAATATTCCTAAACACAAATCTTAAGTTATGTGTCGATACTATTAGAAGGAAACACGACTTTCCTTTCTCTGGAGGTGACCGAACCGAGTGATTCCTCACTTCAACCCTTCTCTCACCGTCGCTGTAGCACAATGACAAGCTACTCATGATCTCATGTTTACCCATCTGACTCGTCTGTGTGATCTAAACCAAGTAAAACCAAACAGTCTGCAGAGAAGAAATATCAGACGAGCTGCCGAGCCCGGCTCTGGTTCTGGAAACGGCCGGCTCCCTCACCGACGGGTTAAGATCCGATTTGTATTGATTCGTCACTTTCTCTTGGCGGAGCGGGGAAGCAGCAGCAGCACCCGTTCGTCTGCAGTCCTGCTTTGTCAGGGTTCGCCATGAGAGATAAAACACTAAGTAGTGGCTCAGTTTATTACTCTGACAACCTGCTCCATGGGTGTGAATGTACAAACTGCAGTAGCTGAGGTTACTCTTGTACTTTTACACTTTCTACATTGAAAAAGGCTTTCAGGTCCATGAGATGTTCGGCCCGTCTTGCAAGCACCGGAGGTCTATCCACAGATTTTCACTGATGATTAGTTTGGGGGACTGTGAGTGACAAGAAGCTCCTCTACTGGTGAAATGTTCCCCACACCACTGACTGACCGTAGAGCCTGATCCATTCACCTCCGTGCTTCACATGAAACGGTGCTTTCCCCTCTAACTTACTCTTGTTGACCGTAGCCCAGTATCCTCTTTTACCCTCAGCAGTCGACTGGCTTGTTTCACTGTTGCTTTGCAAAATGTACTGGTTTTTGTGCTGAGGTTGCAGGAAAGGATTTCTTGTGGTGACTCTTCCATGAAGGTCATATTTGTGCAGGTGTGGCTGCACAGTGCACCCCCCCCTCCAGTGTCTGCCAATACTTCCTTGTGCTCTTTTCCAGTCCAAGTGGGTTTAGATTTGCCTTCCTACAAACCGTACAAAGAGTCCTCTCGGAGGGTTTTCCTGGTCGCCCGCAGCTCAATGTGACCTCCTGTCCACTGCCATGTCCGAGCCATCTCCCTGCAGCCCTCTGCCGAATGTGGGTTCCAATCAATTGTATTGCTATTATATACATTAGGCCTTTTGGCGACCAGCTCATCTTCTGATCAGTTAACAGCTTAACAGTAGTAGATATTTTTGACTGTGTCTAACGTTGGCATACCTCTGTTTTTACCAGTACACAGTCATTTGTTGGCTTTGTCAAGTTGACAGTGCTTGTGGCCTCGGATCGAGGCGGCAGAGGAAGACGACGGTCCTCCCGGGGGATAGAGATCCCTTCATGACAAATCAATATCAGTGGCCTTGTTGTGTCCTCTCGAAACGCTCCAGGCAACTGGGTATTTTTGGACTTTACGTCAGGCGCAAATACTGCTACCCGTCCCTTTGTGACTTTTCTGTTTGTGATCAGTTTAAACAGCACAGCCGGCCAAATATCCCCAAGCTGACGTGGCTATTGGAGGCTTGTAGTCAACATAAATAAAGATAACATGATCAGACAGTACATTTGGCTGAAAGTGTTGGATGGATTTCATGTTTGAATCCCCTGAAACAGCATAAAGATGTTGGCTATCTCACAAGGGGATGATATTCTTGTCAGCTTGGGTTTGATACCAAGACAAACATTCATGAAAGAGAGGATGAAGACCATCGTCCGTAGATCGTGGTCAAAGTGGTTTTTAAGCATCCATTAGTTTGTAATGTTTTTAACACTTCTTTACAGTAACACACTTAGTGATGGTAACTGCTTCCTCTGGTGAGACCTGTGTGTGTGTGTGTCTGTGTGTGTGTGGGACAGCTGGGCAGCCATGGTCCAGGAATGCACGAATCCTCACTTCCTCCCTGTGTGATTGTGTGTGTGTGTGATTGTGTGTGTGTTCATGCCCTATTGTTTCCCACATGCTCCAGCAGAGGAAGACGATGGAGCAGAGAGCTGCGGCACAACACACACACAAAACCAGATGATTGTATCGTCACACACACACACACGGACACACACACACGGACAGATGGCGGTGGAGTGGCAGTAGGATCTGCTGGCCCACCATCATCCTGTTTTTGTCGCTGGTCTTCCAGTAGTTTTCTGTCCGAGGTGGATACGCAGACCTCGGCCTGTGTTCAGGATCCACAGATCCTCGCTGGCCCTGAATCAAGAGGTTTAGTCCTGGTCCTGGCACTCGGGGCTTCTGTCTGACAAGTACAAGTAATGTACTGTGCAGGGTTTTGTGTGTGTTCCTTTGGTGCAGTGACATATTGATAACTTGCCTAGTTACACAGTAGTTAGTGACACACTGTGCTGGTATGGGACAAAACCAGATGTTCCAGTGAAAACAAACTTCACAGTCACTTCACATCAAGTCACAGGGCTTCCATTGTGTAGGTTTTTTGTTAACATAACAAAAGAATACTAAACAACATTACTTTTTAAAAGTGCAGAACAGTTTTCTGTTTTTAATTTAGCTCTGAAATGTGTCGGATCATGTCGCAGTTAATTTTGAACATTTGATATTCATTAGTCTGAATTTAATGTCCCAGCTTGTTTATCTCCTGCTCTAAGCACTTAGTGTATTTAACAATGTCAACACATGCCCGTGTGGTTCCCATTACTTTGAGCCAGGGTGTGAGCAGCTATTTAAAGCTCCATGTTAATAAAGCTGGTTGACACATCCTGTCGCTTGTGTTTGCTCCGGTTAGAAATACAATTAACAAAACGTGTGCCCTAGTATGACGTTGCTTTGGAAAATGTATTGTGTACAGACAGTGCTGGTATGTGTGTTCTCTGCATGGTGGGCCAACACAAAATAAATAATGGTGTGACAGGTGAAGGAGTCTGTGGCCTTCCCCCCCCCACACACACACACACACACACATATTTACAGCATTGTGCTGCTGCTTCTGCTCAGCAGGTTTAACGCTGCTGCTGTCAATCACCACACTCGCCATATCTAACAAATGATTAACTCTTTTAACAAGGCACATTTAAACTCCCATTAAAGCTCTCTGTCACATTAATACCTTTTTAATATGCACCTGTTCATATTTTAAACTCTTTTTTTCCATTGTGCAAACATACCAAAGTAAACTCAACACAATCTGTTCCCACACTTAAACCAGATACCCTTTTTTAAATATTTGTCATTCCTCTGTTTCTCCTGTTCTGTAATGGTTAAGCTGTGAAGACGGAAGTTTCCAATAAACCAGGCTGCAGTGTTGCGTCTTCACCGTTCTTATTAAAACACTTGAATCCTGCTCTTTTAACTCAATTCTAATAGTTGCAGGATGTGTTCTGGTTGCACACTGTGACAGAGAGCAAGTGTTGATCCCTCTCTTCCTAGAAAGGATGGATAAGATGATAGCGATTAGAGAAGAGAGAGTTCCCTGCCTTGATTTGAGCCCCGGCAGCATGTGGACTCATCAGGTCGTGGATGGGGCCGTTTGCCTGTAGAGCCCAATCGGAGAAGCTGCTTTTTCTTGTTTAGTAAGAAGCTTGTCGTGGTTCGATGCTTTGATTTCCTCAAGCTCAGAGAAGTGTGGTTGTGTCTGGAAGGTCACGTGTTCGAAAACCTCAGATCTGTTGGGAAATCTCATCCAAAGCAGCGAATGGCCGAGCTCTGTTGCAGTTAAGGCCCCGGGCGACGCCCACTTTCAACACCAGGCTCCGGTCCCCGAGCGGCTCGGACATGGAGCCGTGTGTTTCAGAGAGTGAACCCGTCAGCGAGGGTTTGAAAATGAGACAGATTGACGATGAGATATTGAGTCAGCATAAGGTTGTAATATATACAGTCAACAAATTAAATAAATCTCCAGGGCACTTGCTGAACTTTTGTATGGATGAAAAGTCAGGCATGTAATGGATCTGCCAAATTTAACAACTAATGATTTTGTGCATAGATCTGTTTTTTAAAATGTTTTTATGATGCTTAATGGTAGAATTAAACATAATAGGCTTCATTTTGAGTCGACCTTTGCAAAGTACTTGCTGGAGGTGTGTGTGTGTGTGTGTGTGTGTGTGTGTGTGTGTGTGTGGTGTGTGTGTGTGTGTGTGTGTGTGTGTGTGTGTGTGTGTGTGTGTGTGTGTGTGTGTGTGTGTGTGTGTGTGTGTGTGTGTGTGTGTGTGTGTGTGTGTGTGTGTCCAAACCATTGTGAATGAAGGAGAGATTCAACATTTCCAAACTTAAAACTCATTATTATCTTTAATACAGGTACTTTCCATACATGATGTTATTCAAAGAGATATTATTATTTTTACAGTGATGGGTAGAGAGGGCAGCTCCAGGTGCACCTGCCCTTATTCTAATTCATACAAATACAGAGATGCTCTTTCAATATCATAAAGTCTGTATAATAAAAATAGTCAGATTGAGTTGAATTATAAAGTACTAAAATTCAAATCAGTACAGTAAATGTTCACGTAATCTGGTGGTATTTGCTGACTAGCATCACCAGTATGACCATCACCAGTATGACCATCACCAAGACGACCACCACACTAACATGACCTCTGACCTTATGTGAGTGAGCTCATCGCACCAGGAGTAGAATCCCACTGACTGTTGTCCGGTGGATTAACTGTAATCGTACAAGTCAGAGCTGCTATGAAAACAACAATAATTCAGTTTGAATGAAATAAAATGGAAAACATCCTTAAAATGAAATCACACTTATTTACTTATGTATTTATTTCTCCATTCGTTCAGTTTTGAATAGTTTCTGAGCGGCTGCAGCTCAGTGGGATGATTCTTATGGTGAGCGGCTACTGCTGAGGTCACTGTTGTTTGTTTTCATGGTCAGAGAGAGAGTGAAATGCCACACTGATCCTCCACTGAGCTGACCATATGCTGAGTGCACGACGCACACGCACACACACACACACACACACACACACACACACACACACACACACACACACACACACACACACACACACACACACACACACACACACACACACACGCGCTGCCTGATGGACGTGTTAATGAGGGATGTCAGCTCAGTTTCTCCGTTGCCTCTGCTGATCTGCCAGCACCGTTCACTGAAGCAACTCTCTCCTCCACAGTTTCTCACTTTGTGTACATTTCTTTATTAATCGGCCACTTGTGTTGTTATGTCACATTTCATGAGTAGTGTCCCGAGTGTCGAACACTGTTAAGCTTGGATGGCGTTTGAGACTTCAGGCCCTTTGCACAGACGGCTGTGAAAGGCTGCTGCACAGGAGCCTGACTTGATTTTACAGTATTTCAACTGCAAACACTCCTCCTAGTTGTTGTTGTACATGTTTGCGGTCGCTATGTAACCTCTCTGGGTTGTTTAGTGTGTCTCGGTGGTCCTCCTGTATATCCGTGTGGTTGTTTTGGGTCGACCTGTAGTCATCTGATTGACCTCCCAATGAGAAATGTCAACAGTCACTTCATGAAGAGGCTCTGGACCCCCGGGCCCCCTGACCTCTTGGGCCCTGGCGACCTATTGAGTGATCCGGCCATGCTGCTAAGGTCATATTTACACTGTTATTTAGGCCTTCAGGGAAGAGTGTCTTACTTAAATCATAATTTAGACTATTTTGAGTTACTGAAGAACGTGCCACTTGTGGTGAGCGAGGTAAAGTCTGTGGAAAGTCCTGGTAGTGGTCTCTGATTGGCCCACGTGAGCACAGGGTCCCTCGTTACTGTGCTGGTTCCACTGGTCTTCTCACGCCTGGCTTTCATTTATGACTTGTGCATGAATGCATGTGCCTGCCGAGGTAATGGTTTCCCGAGAGGAATCCAGGCTGTTGCTCCAGGGCCCTTCAGCAGGCTCTTTGGGTGACTGATGTTCAGACCCTGCACCCACTCAGTTGCACCAGATGGCTTCAGCCCTTCAGTCAGTCAGGCCTAACAGCAGTCAGTCAAGTCAGGCTGTGTGTTGTAACCAGTAACGTCGTCTCTGAGCTCCATGACTCATCTCTGGTCTGTCTGCTGACTGAAGACGCTCTGTCTCCGCCTCGCTCGTCCCCTCTTCTCTTTGCGTCTCTTTGTATCTCGTCCCCCCCGTCATGGCTTTGTGTTGGAGGGGCTCGGTGTCTCTGTCCTTCCTCCTCCGCCTGCCTCTGCTCGTCTTCACTTGAGAGGAAACTCTTCCTGTCTCGTACAACACACACTGAAAATCTGTTTTCACTGTGTGGAAAATTGCTAATATTTTATATCGTGTGTTTTTCCTGTAGCTGTTGTGTTGACCGTCCTCTACTGTCTCTGTTTTGGAAGTCGGTTTCTGTTTGTGCCACTTTGTTCGTTCACTTTAATGTTGGTCACTGCTTTGGCTGCCTCTGCAGTTCAGGTAGCACAGCATGCATCGCTGAACTGATCCTGAGTCTGTTCGACGTCGAAGCTTCTCTCGTCTCCTCTGCTTGCAGAGGCTTGAATCCTGCAGCCGGACAGGTTCAGTTCCGACCTGGCTCTTTGCTGAATGACGTCGCCCATTCTCTCTCTCTCTCTCTCTCTGTTTCACACTATCCTGTTAATAAAGGGGAAATGCTCGCAGAGATTTCTTTAATATCTTCTCATCTCAAGTCATTTTCTGGAATTCATTAATGTAGCCTCATTAGAAACTGTTGAAGACACTTATTTAATTCCAATAGTATAAAACAAATGAGAATTGAAACGCTCGCTATGAAAATCTCTACGTTTTTGATTTGGAGGAAAAAACAAAAGTCCAGTTCTCCGTGATAGAGCTTTGATGAATGAACTGACCACATGAAGTGTCTGTCACCGAGCTGGGTAAACATGGGAGCGAGGCCACAGCCAGGATCAGGGTGGACGGGGGGGTGTAACCAAACAACCACTGTGGTAGAAACTCTGCAAATGATGTTGAAGCTCCTGCTTTGCCTCTGGTGTTGAAATTCTCCGGTTTATCAGTTAACTTCAAAAGCTTCTCTCTCTCTCTCTCCTTGTGACACACTCTCATTCTCAGTTTCTCACACTGACTTATGCAATGTCACACAGTCATAGTTGCACATTCTTGGCCGTGCAGCACTGAGCCGTTCAGGCCTCCTCTGGAAACCATGTCATGTTTTATTCATGTACGTTTCATATAGAATTCATCTGGCGCCCCGACATGCACCGCTGCTGCTAAAAGTAAACACGGTCCCCTATTAATAGAAATCCAGCCTCTGTATCACGAAGACACACTTTTACAGAAATGTGAGCTTTTCAGGAATAAAGGAAAACTGTTGATTTCCTGCTGTGGGCCGTACATTCCTCTGTCACCCCTCCGTATCTGACGTTTCGATATGTTGTGAACGAATTCTCCTGTTTTCGATTCTACTCAACTGTCTGCAAACAACATGTTGGGCAAGGTTTAGTTTTTTCTGGTTGCATTGGTCACAGTCTGGCTTGTGAGGACATGATGAGTGTGAGAAGAAACCGCTTTCAGCAGTCGAACAGAAATAACATTTAATCAGACGACATTGGGATTCATAACCAAATACAACAGCCCAAGTGATAGAGATGCTGATGCAGAGTTTTACAAAATTCCAATAGGCCTCAAACACATCGGCCAATATATTACAAAGAATGTAATTAGTTTCTCATGGTCAGAACTTGTGGATTTTTATTTTCTATTCCATCAGATTCTGTATTTGATAGCAACAGAAATGCATCAGCTGATAAGAGAGGAGGATTAGGGACATTTGGATTTACTGTTGTAGTACAGATGGGATCTAGTATTTCAGAAAAGTCCTGATAGTAGTTACAGCTCCTGCTGCACTGCAGGGGTCCGAACACTAAACTACATGTTATTCCCCTTCATGATGACGATCAGGTAAACAGAATACGTGTGAATGTGTACCAGCTTGTGTCTGATTGACTGAAACCGTCCTGTTCTGATGTCGCTGTGCCAGGTCATTGTTCTATGCTGAAGTGTCATGAATAACTTTGACTAGAGTGAGCTTTGATTCAAACACTCACTCCCCTTCTCTCCTCTGCCCCCCCCTTCAGGCTCGCAATGTAAACACAGGGGAGCTGGCTGCTATCAAAGTCATCAAACTGGAACCGGGTCAGTATTTCTCATCTCGTTTCTGTGGTCTTCTTGTTTTCTCCCTCCTCTCATCTCTTTTTCCGTTCGGCCTCTTTCCTTCATCAGGCTCTTTTTTCACCGTCCTGCACTTAGAGAGACTTTTCCTTCGATCACTTAACTCTCTCCGTCCCCTCGTCTGTTTTCCATCTTCTGTTCCTGCTCGTATTACTAATGAAAAGAAAACAAACAAAACAGTGCAAGTCCCAGGAAGTATGGAACTTCCATCTAGCTGCTACCAAATAATTAAGGTCTTTAAATGTGGGATTTAAAAAAAGGAAAATATGTTGAAACCCGCTCTGCAGCTCTTCATCCTTTGGCAGCGGCCTCACAAACACACACTTGTACTTCTATCTTAGTGAGGACACTCATTGACATTAACCATCACAGCTAAATGGCTAACCCTAAACCTAAACCTAGTTCTAACCCTGAAACCAAGTCTCAACCCTCAAACAGACCATTAAACACACACACACACACACACACACACACACACACACACACACACACACACACACACACACACTGTGGATACACTTAATTCAATACAAATCCACTTCTCTGTTCTGTGGCTTTGTAAGTAATAACCAAATCAAGCATAAAGATACCAGATTATGACTTTAGTGTGTGTGTGTGTGTGTGTGTTTAACACATGTTGTCCCTGCAGGTGAGGACTTTGCTGTCGTCCAGCAGGAGATAATAATGATGAAAGACTGTAAACACTCCAACATTGTTGCCTATTTTGGAAGTTATCTCCGGTAAGTGTGCGTCTGCAGTATTTAGTTATGGTTGTTATCAAAGTGCATGTTGTTAAGTGTCATTTTACTGTGTTTTGCATATACAGCTTACGTGTGTGTGTGTGTTTGAGATGAACTGTTTTTGTGTATATGCAGGAGAGATAAGTTATGGATCAGTATGGAGTACTGTGGAGGAGGTTCTCTACAGGACATCTATCACGGTAACACACACACACCACACACACACTTTGATATTAACTGTGTTGTTTATTTATTTATAGAACTCTAATATCCATCCTCCCCTTCCTTCCCTCTCTCTGTCCTTGTTCCCCTCCTGCAGTCACCGGGCCTTTGTCAGAGTCACAGATCGCCTACATGTCCCGTGAGACCCTGCAGGTAGCGTAGACTGGATTCATATCATTGTTGGTATTTTATTAGGAGTAAACAGAGAGGCATATTTCAGTTTTTTTTATTTTATTGTTATTAGGATCATATGACTGTGTCCATGCTTTCTAAGTAAATCTCAGCCGATAACGTCAGTCACTGTGTTTCCTCAGGGTTTGTACTATCTACACAACAAAGGCAAAATGCACAGAGACATCAAGGTGAGTTTTGGGGTTAAATGTTTGGAATATGAGAAATACATTTGATACGGTTCTGTGAAGTCTACTGTGCTTCCTGTAAGTCGTATGTCTGGAAGTGGACCACGAAGTTATAAAATTTCACCATGTATAGATGTGAGTGTTCTGTTAATTCATCAAACGGAGTAAGAGCACAGGCTGCACCAACATTAACAATTAAACTTGATCCCCAAAGACTTTTGGAGACACATTTCGACATTTGATGGTGTTGGTGACAGGGAAGTTATTATTGATTCAATCAATGACAAACCCCCTTGCAACCACCCTGCTCTCCTGAATGTGCTGAATGTGAGAGGATCTGAAGTGTGAGTGTTCTCCTGTTGTATCCTGACGCACGGCGTGTTTTGCCCCTGACAGGGAGCCAACATCCTCCTGACAGACAACGGCTACGTGAAACTAGGTGAGAGGAACAAGTCTCTGCCGTTTCCTTCTGCTTCCGAAGACTGAAGCTGAATGGCCTCGTTTACTCACTCGGTTTCCTTCTTTCCTCTGTCCCTTTTGTGTAATAATTTCTGTTCGTACCCTCCGATTTATTTCTCCCCCACATTCCTCCTTCGTTCGTTCCCTCCTTCCCCTCTTTCATTCTCAATTCATTCTTCTTTCTTGTTCTCCTCTCCCTGTTTTTACCTCTTCTCTGACCCCATTTTCTCTCCCCAGCTGACTTTGGTGTATCGGCCCAGATCACAGCGACTCTCGCCAAGAGGAAGTCTTTCATTGGAACTCCTTATTGGTGAGTTGTGCTTATTTTCCTCTGGCATGCAAGATGCAGATGCCTCCACTCGGCTGGGAAGTGGATGAATTGCAGAATGAAGGCATGCATTTATTGCATTCACCTCTGGATTTCATGCACTTAATGCATTAGCTGAAGTTTTTTTAGTGAAACCAGAGTATTCGCTTCTTCTCAAACCTGAACCAACCAGGAATGAGTAGTGTTCTGGGCCCCAGAGGGACTCCAACAGAAGTGGGGTCACGGAGAAGTCACAGAGTTGTACAACTGCGTCGTGGTGGGAACCTCTCTGCCGCTGCAGGGAATACTGTTGGAAAGTTCAAGTTCTGCTCTTGATTAGCTGTTTAATTAACCTGATTCGGTGCTTAATGGAAGTGAGCACACGTTTTACTCCCGTTCATTCCTTCTTGGGATTTCATTGTCCCGCCGTCCTTCTGTCTCCCTCTGTAGGATGGCTCCAGAGGTCGCAGCAGTGGAGAGGAAAGGAGGCTACAACCAGCTCTGTGATATCTGGGCTGTGGGCATCACTGCAATAGAGTTGGCCGAACTGCAGCCACCCATGTTCGACCTGCACCCCATGAGGTGTGTGTGTGAGAGAGTGTGTGACTGTGTGAGCGTGGCAAGCCGTGGATTCTCATGTTCTGATTCTCTCTGTCCCCACAGGGCTCTGTTCCTCATGACCAAGAGTAACTTCCAGCCTCCCAAGTTGAAAGATAAACTCAAGTGGTAAGAGACCAACCCGTCACTTGTCTTTTCAGCCATTGAGATGCGTTGCATGACTGATGCATGACTCTCTGGTTACCAAAGGCACAAAGTTAACTTCTTCTTCTTCCTGTTCTATTCTCTGTCGTCCTCTCTCTGCTGCACAAACAGGACAAATAACTTCCACCATTTTGTCAAACTTGCTCTGACCAAGAACCCAAAGAAGAGGCCCACAGCTGAGAAACTGCTGCAGGTCAGACACTAAACTGCATCGTCACACAAACAGACTCGTGAAAGAATAGACAGTTTACGTTATGTATGTAAAAACATATTTGAAAAGCATTGGATGCTTCAGTGGTATTTTATTCATGAAATCTAACCTGATTCTCGTTTCCTGTCCAGCACCCCTTTGTGTCGCAGCCGCTCAGCAGGACGCTGGCGATCGAGCTTCTGGACAAATCCAACAACCCCGACCACAGCACCTTCAACGACTTCGATGACGACGACCCTGAACCCGAGGTAACCTTTGACCTTCTTCTGAGAGAAGAGATAAAAGTGGCTTCAGAGAAATGATCATGTTTTTACTGGATCTCGCTTCTTTTCTTGTCTTCAACATTGTTCTTCTGTCCTTGATAGTTTTATGACTTCACTCCCTCTCACCTCAGCCACAGTTCCTCTGTTCCCTGTCACATGTGACTCATCTTTGTCCTTCCTCCACCCCCTCCTTCCTCTTCCTCCCTTCTTTTACCCTGTGCTTTTCTTCTTTCACTTCTTGGCTTTCATCTGTGTTCTTCTGCTCCTCTTCCTTCCTCTCTTCCTCCTTGCAGCACTTCTCCTCCCTCCTTTTCTTTCTCTTCTCCTCCTCTCTCCCCATCTTCTCTCTCTCTCTCTTCTTGTCTCCGCCCCCCCTATTCTCCACCTCCCCCTCAGTTTAAGTACAGGGGTCACTTCCTACCCATAAGCCCCGGCGCTCGACGCGCCCCCCGTTTTGCAGCCCGTAGGAAGGTACCGGCGTGGGCTGCGGTGTCTGCAGTGATTTCATTCTAACAAACCAGTGGCGTCAGTTGTGTTGCTTTTCTGTTGTGTGACTTGGACGAGAACCACAGAACTGAATGAATGAACGTTGATTTCATTCAGATGACTGGTGTTGTCATGGAAACCGATGTTGGCATGTCATGTTCACGCCGGTGATGGATTACCGTGGCAATTGCATAATTACCTCAACGTGCCAGTCATCGCTTCATCAGCTCCTGAATCACACAAACACAAGTTGACTTTCCTCAATTAACTATGATGGAATATTACAGATTATATCTTCAGTGATTAGTTAATTGATTAGTCAATTGATCTGCATCTAGTGCGACAGTATATTAATTATTTCTGTCAGACGGATGTCATGTTTCTCTTTGTACAAGTATTTCTCACTATTGATCAATTAATCTGAGACATAATCTACATATTAATGGATAAGGAAAATGATTGTTGGTTGATGACACACACTTAACATGCATACATTGTACAAAACTATGGTCACTTTCCATGACAACATTGTTCAGATGCCTTGCAGCCATATTGGTTATGTGGGTTTTCCTTCTAGTTCTGACAGCAGCTGGGAAATCCAGACGTGTCCAGGTTCATAAAGATGGTTTCCAACGTGTGGCAGATTATGATAATGCAGCTAAGCTACAACATCCAGGTCAAACTGTACTGTAACACAAATTGTGTTGATAATGTGGTTTGTTTCTCAGTGATACAGTCGAGACTCGTACAGTTTAAATTACTTCATCTCCTCATTTGGAACACAGGAGGCATTATGGGATGGGTGGGGTCTGTTCTGAAAGCCATCTTTATCTACCTCGGCCATTACAGTTACTAACCATGAGTTGTGTGTTAATGGTCTTTAATGGTTTTAAATTCACAAACCAGTTGGTGGCTCTCAGCTACAGATTTGGATTTGAGATTTTCTTTGTGCAGCCTTGGTTTGTTTGCCCGGTCGCTCTACAAGCATGTTTTGAGGTTGCTGTGTTTTGAATTTACATTAAAAAATTATATATCCAGGACATTAATTCTAAGAGAGATTCTGTTCTCGATATAAACATAAATCTCTTTGTAGCGCTGTGGTTTGATTTGTTAAAGATATAATGCTGCGTATAAAACAATATCGATAATTATTGCAATAGAGTTTTTGATAGCAATATAAAGAAAGTCCAATATATGATGATATAAAGTTATGCTCTACACAAAGACGATGAGGAGGTATAACCCATAATTATTACACCTCAGATTTGTAAAAATGTTTATGTTTATCTCTCTCTGCAAATAGAGAAACGTTTTAAACCACAACCTTCATATATATGGTCAAAGAGAATTCTTTATCAAACATATTCTCATGTTAGGAAGTCACGAGGACGACAACACGAGCTGTTGATGTTGTTGCCTGGGAAGGTTTGTGTTTTCCATCGACGGTTGCTATTTTTTTGGTTGCTTCCTGGTTGCAGAGTGCAGCTGACTGTTTTGCTGTGTCATCAAATCCCACCCACAGGAAATAGCAGTGGGATTAAGTTTTTTTTTTTTATAGAGCTATTGTAATCTTCTCAAATGCCGTGTGTATTCTTTGAACAGCCACTTGACTGTGTGTGTGTGTGTGTCTTGTGTCTCTCTCCTTCCTGACAGTCTCCGGTCTCTGTTCCTCACCGTATTCGTTCCACCAGCAGGAGCACAAGGGAGGGGAAGACGTTGTCTGAGATTAACTGTGAGTGTGCACACAATGAAAACATGAACACATTCAGTGGTTTTTGTGTTAGAAAACCCTCAGAAGTGACCCACACTCCTACAACCTTCACCTCTGTGTGTTCTCTCAGTCGGTCAGGTGAAGTTTGATCCTCCGTTGAGAAAGGAGACGGAGCCGCACCATGAGCCGGTGAGTTTTAACTATGTCACATGTGTCTACGTGAACGTGTGTGTGTCTGTGAGTGGGATTATATGGTTTGTGTGGTCGTCACCTCACCACTACCGGCATGGCTGATCCTCACCTACTCACAGGAAGCACCCTGACCAATCTGTGTTGAACTGAACAGGAAGCCCGCCTACACGGTCCTCTCTGATCACCACAGTGTGAAGTGTCAGTAGGGAATCTGATGAGGACTTTGGATTTGTCTGAGCACAGAACCGATCCTGGTACAGACCCAGGATGTGCTGGGGGATAAGAAAACCTCCTGTTGGAACTGATGGACTCAAATCTGACAGGATCCACTCGCTAAGATCTTTAGCAGATAGATAGATGTAAAAGTGGTTAATTTATATTAGCATAGTTTTGGCAGAGATATGAGTTCCATTCAGTAAATGTGTATTTTTTGGTTGATTTCCTTAAAGAGACAGGAGCTAAGAGAAGTGTTTCAGACAGAGGCTGAAGAGAGGAGCTGCAGCAGTGGACAGTTTGAGGTGTTTTCTGAACATTAGATAAAATAACACAAATTACAATTGTCTGAATATAAGTAAAATCTGTCTCCTTCAGAAAGGAGTGTTCCCTAGTGAGCTGCTGGGCTGGTGCAGGGCTCACGCACATTCAGTGTCTTGTTGAAATCCTCCGTTCCCTCACTGCCTTCCACATTTTCTACACTTTGTTTGCACCTTCACTACGAACTCCCTTTTTGTTATTTCATCCTCCCACGAGATGATCAATCCTGAGATCAAGTCAGACCCTTGTTCCTCTCTGACAGGATGTCCCTCCGTTTAAAACCCGGTCACCTCTGTGACGGTCAGCGACCTTCATCCCTTTGTCCTTCAGTCTCTCTCTCATCCACAGTAATATGATAACATGGTCTCTCTCTGCTGACTCGTGTGCTCTTTACCTCTTAGACATCCACCATTCAAGATGACCGTGCAATGTGTAGCGTTTTAAAAATCTATAAATCATCAATTCTCCAATAGATTATTAATTGGCGACTGTTTCTAAGTAGAAGTGTTAGCAGTAGCATTTTGTGGCATCTACAGACTTGAATGCAGAGTAATTTCCAGCATGTTTAGCTCCATGTTTAGAACATAAACAAAAACATATCCAAAACAACACTTCAGAAAAATGGATTAAGGTAATATGTGGTCTGAATTCAAAGAAATACTCCAAAGAATACATTTGATGTACGTCGTATAGCTCCTGTTTTTATATATTTATGTATTTTTATTAATGTCTGTCCCCAGTTTCCCGATTTTCAACCCCCATCTGCCGCAATTTATTCCAACATCCATCACCACTCGTGTAATCTAGCTCCCATCCATGCCCTCGTCTCTTCAGATTAATAATCCAGTATCTACCTCCGCCTCTGTCTTCATAGCCCATTTTTGGCCTTAATCCATTTTTCATTCGTCATCCTCACTCCTGCAACTGTGTCCTCCCCCCCGTTCCCTCCATCGGTCCAGGTTAATATATTAACTGAGGTCTCTCTCGCTCTGTCTTGCTGACCAGTGTGATTCTGAGCCCTATCTGGACTGTGTTGAGGAGCTCTACTATACCGCGAGATCTAATCTGGTAGTACTCTTTCTATCCGTCTCTCTCTCTCTCTTTCGGCGTCTCCCTCTGTCCACCTACACTGGCCTTTCTTTTTTACTTTCAACCTCACCCTGATGCCTCCTCTGTTAAACCTTTGTCTCGCTCTCTCCGTGTTTCTGTGTCTCCGAAGGACAAGCTCTTGTCCTTCGTCTGGCTCGTTCTGAGCCAAACTGTCTCACTCTCTTCTTTTTCATTTTCCACAGTGCTGATTGCTTTGGCTGCTCGATGTCCAACGTGTATTTTTTGTTTCCTTTTCACATATTTGTTCCATCTATTCTGGTCCATCCATCTGTTACTGCTCATTCTGTTCTTCTTTTTCCAGCCTTTGGTTTGTGTTTTGTCTCACTAGCTGGTGTTGTAGTCGTCGTGGTGACAAGCGTCCTTAGTGATGTTGTTGTTGTTTGTTGTTTTCCTGTTTTCAGATAAACAAACATTAGAATCAGTCACATTTATATAAAGTCACTGGTTTGTACATAGATGGTAGAAAAAGATGGACGACATCACAGCTCCCCATAGCGAATCCAGATCATCTTTATCGCCTCCTGGTGGCTGCAGAATAAATCACCAGCCCTGCCTCCTCCATGTTAGTGGATGGGACATGGCCCAACTTAAAAGTTCAAGCTGAATTCATTTTCCTGTGATTTTAATAATTCCTTATCACACTGACGTTAATGTTCCGACTCTTGATTAGTCGAGCACACGTATCGGCGGGACATCAACACCGCGGCGCCGCTCATGATCAGTACCGCGCAGACTCTGGCTCCACGTGACATCAACAGCGTAAGATGGCGGCCCCCCCGTACTTCATGTCGTCCATCTTTATTTACAGTCTACGGTTTTATTTTGCTGTTATTTAGACATTCAAAAACATACACTCACCTTTTTAGTTTTTGCAGTATTGCACTTGATGTTTTTCCACGTATATATCTTCTCATATTCTCTCTACAGATTGTGCCTCTCTCTTCTGCACACTACTGCTTATGTGTTCTCTAACCTCTTGCGTCCTGTAGTTGACCAGAGCAATGAGGCCTTATTTGTGTGGGTGTGTGTGTGTGTGTGTGTGCTGTATGATGTGTGTGTCTCTCTTGTTCTTCTGCAGTTTGTGTGTTTCCCTCTGCATGCTTGTTGCATTTCGTCATTATCTTTGAATATGTCTGTGTGACCCAACGCTGCGTTCACATTGTGGCTGTTTCCAGAGTTCTGTTCGTTTTGGCCCGAACGTGTTCGACCTGCAGCCAAATGAACCTGGTTTGAAATGTGCTGCAGGAACTTTACACTTTATCATCCAACACGTAAACTACAAGCGTTTTACAATGTGCTCCGCTTTAGAAAGGCTTTTTTGTAAATACTTTACTTATTTATATATATATATATATATATATATATATATATATATATACTATTGCCCCAAACAACCGCTTGATGACGCGTACATAAGTCGATTTTCAAGTAGGAATAAAATCCTTTCCTCCTTTTGAATCAATAAAAAGAGACGCTGCCAGTTTGTTTTGGCTGAATTTCAGTTATTCAGTTCTCTTGCACCTATAATTTAATATAACAGGTTTTTAAAACTGTTTTAAATTTATCTGCAAACCTTTGTAACCAAACATCCTCTTTATCAAAACTATGAACTTGCTGTTGCGGCTAACATCGTATATATTTAACATCTTCAAGAGGCCACAATGTGAATTGCATTTAATCAAACACAAATTGATCTTTACACACACAGTTAATCGTATCCTCACTGTATTCAGCCTTGTTACGTCTGTGGTTATGAACAATAAATTGCTGTTATATGGGGATCATATTATTTCTATCAAGCTGTTTAACCGTCACTGTGGCTGCTGCACTAACAGCCACTGCAGTACTGTTTTAATGTAGTTTAGTGAAACACGTGACCAAAAGCTTCAGCTCCGTCTGTGGCTTCGGAGAAATCAATCAATCACATCTTCTTTAATGAGCCTGTGATGAGAGGTTGTGTCTCTGTTCTAATGTCAGTTGTCTGTCTCGTAGGACTTGCAGCTGGACTATGGGCATGATTCACCGAGTCTACTGGGAGGAAACAAGTGAGTCTCAACTGTCTGCTCGTGAGGATCTCTTCCACTGTTTGCTCTCCTGATCTTTCACCTACTGTTGCATCTGTCTTAGTTTATTTCCATTTACCCTCTGGATTGAAGAAATGTGTGTAAAACAGGTAGATTTCATTCTAGCCTCTCGACTTCAACTGCTTTCAGACCCTTTTCTTACGTAGAGACTGTTTGTGAGAAGACAAATGTTTGAGTCAGTTGCCCCGGACTTATTCTGGAACTTTTCCTGCCAGCTCCCGAGTAAAATGTTCGGAAAATGTCCAGAGATCTCAAGAGTGAGCGTCTCTGTTGATGATAAATGCAAAACTAGAAGAAACAAAGAGAATGTGAATATCTCAGGATGAGAAACAGGAGCCATACACGTAGAAGATATAGCAAACTCTTAAACTCAAACTTTCCTGTGCTTTTCTCTCAATCAACAGGAGTCTTCTCAAATCTGTGGAGGAAGAGCTCAAGCAGAGGTAAGTCCGGCTCCTCCTCCTCGCAGTCCGTCCGACTCAGGGTGCCTTGATTTGCTGGTCCTCTAACCACGCCCCCACCCATCAGCCAATCATTGTTAACGGCAGGACTAATCAGGCCAATCACACGCAACTAACGCTGCTGTATTGACTCCCGGCTGCCGTGGCTCTCCGCTGGCTGGGTTTTACTTTTCCTCTGCGGCTTGCGTCACGCTTTGATGTCACCAGGAAAAGGCTGTGCTTCATAGGAGCTTCCTGCAGAGCATGGCTTACACACACACTCACACTCGTGTGCTTTCACACACTCACACTCACACACACTCACACACACGCACACACACACACACACACACACACACACGTAAATACAGTTTCCTACCCAAAGCTGCAGTCGGTGTATTTAGCAATTTTACTGGCAAGTCTGTGTCCAAATTCTTCAATGATGACCATCATTATTGTGCTTAACTATTTTCTATGATCTGTCACAACAAACGTGTTTCATTCAATTCTTTTGTCTGCATAGAGTTTTAATATCTATAGACAAAGTTTTAAAAAAATGTGTTAGGGTCTAAATTGGAGTCTTTATTGTTTTAGAGACAGATTTGTTGGATCAATGTTTCACTGACATGATCAAAATAATGTAGCAGTAGAAGTTATGTTCTATATGATGTGGTTCTTTAGTGTGTTTGCTCCCAGGTTCCCCCCCCCTTCACCTCCCTTGTTAGAGTCAGACAGGAGTTCACTGATCTGTGTAAAATGCAGTTCTTAGTTTGTTTAGTGTCTCTGAGGTTTGTGTTTCTTCAGGATGCTACAGTTATTTGGCAGGTTGATCTGAGTGGGTTAAGAAAAAGATTAGTAAACAGTTTATGACATTTACCTGAAAGTTCTGGTTTGATGTTCTACAGTAAAAGTACAATATAAATACTCAGTCAACCATCTTTCCACTTGCCTGTATTACTGTTCTTTTGATCAATGTTTCAAGGTGAAGATAGTGAATCTAAATTAAAACAACAAGGAGACATTTGACTAAAATATGATTAAATACAAGTCCGTGTTTCTCTGATTTGAACAGTTTGAAGCGATGGTTCTTTATGTAGCTCTACCCTGTGGATGAAAGCTGATATTTGAGGATGTACTGGATATACATTGCAGTGAAGTTGAATTGACCGATGAGAGTTTGAGTCTGTTGTGGAGGAGTGTGTGGATCTGAAGGACTGTTTGGGTTTAAACTCAACAGTTGAGTCTGTCTGCTTGTGTTTAAAGTCCCTTGTGGACCGGGCCTGTTGATCGATCTCAGTGTGAACATCAGACTCTGTGTTTGGATCCATTCAGTCCTCAGATCTGCCCAGAGTTTAGAGGTTAGAGGTCATTTGTGGACCAAGCTTTACTCAGATCTCCTTCCCCTCTCCCCTCTTCCTCCCAATCCTCTTCCTCCTGTTGTCATCTCCTGTCTCCTTTGCTTGCTCCCACTCTCTCACTTAATCTCTCTCTCCTCTGCTCCCCTACTCCATCCTCTGTTTCTACTCTTTTACCTTCCCCCCCTTCCTCCCCCGCCCTGCTCCTCTATCTTCACCTCCTCTCCCAGGGGCCATGTGGGACACTTAGGGGATGATGAGGATGATGATGATGATGGTGCGGATGATGATGAAACTCACACTCAGTAAGTTCTCTCCCAGTGCTAGAAGTGGAAGCCTTTTCTCCTTGTCTCCTCCTCCCCCCCCGACACAGGAGGAGGAGCAGGACGAGGAGGGAAGCTTCGTCTTTCACAGTTTCATCCGAGCATCTTTACGCAGCACACCCCACCATCACGCCACACATGCCACCTGTGTTTGTGTGTGTACAGACTGAGTGTTGACCATGCTGTTACTACTTGTGTGAAGTTACTAACAGTAACTCTAACCCAAAATAACCAGTAGCTGTTGATAAGATTGTTTCTACAGTTTACAAACACACAGGGAGTAACGTCCGTCCTGTTCAGGACCAAAACCACAGTATTTAAGTGAATTAAGTGAATGTTAGATCCATGTAGATCCAGCTACAAGTCAAATTCTGGTTCATCACATTATATATTTTGTGAACACAAAATATGTGGTCTGCGCGTCGTATTGTTGTTTCATTCCTCATAACCTTGACATCTCATTTGCTGCTATCTTGTTTTGTTCTTCACTTGCGCCGCCATCTGTGTGCCTCCTTGCTGTGTGTGTGTGTGTGTGTGCCTCCTTGCTGTGTGTGTGTGTGTGTGTGTGTGTGTGTGTGTGTGTGTGTGTGTGTGTGTGTGTGTGTGTGTGTGTTGTGTTGTGTGTGTGTGTGTGTTGTGTGTGTGTGGCTGTGTGTGTGTGCCTCTTGCTGTGTGGTGGGCCTCTTGTTGGTATGTGTGTGTGCTTCCTACTGCCTTCTCCCGCCCTTATAAAACAGTTTTTATGGCGTCCTGCCTTGTTTCTCGTCATGAAAAACCAAATGTCTGCAGCACACACAGATATTTTCCACTGAAGTCAAAGTCATTTCACACCTAATAATTTCAGCATCATCCTCAACTTATTGATTACAGAAACCGAAAGAACCTTTAAATTTATTGTCTGTGATACATTTTATTGAGGGGGGGGGCAAAGCTGTGTGTCTGTGTGTACTGTGTGTTTACTGTGTGTTTACTGTGATTGGCTCCCAGCCTCTTTTTTGTTTGATTGTCTGTCAGTCATTAACAAGTAATCTTCAGGATATGAGCTGAAATCGATAAAGACTCTGTGAATAACGTGCTGCTCTGTCGTCAGAATTATGGTTTTTATCATAAATCTGTGCTTGAAAACCTAAACATTTATTGAATCAAATAAAAAAACAATTACAACTCAAACACTGATTAAATATTGTGTTTAACGAGATTAGTAAAAACAATTGTGAGAGGATATGTTGAATTTGAAGTATTAAAATGTTTATAGTAATTTCAGCTCGACTATTCTCAGATACTTTACGAAAGCTTTATCTGTAGATTTTCCTCATCACGTCACGTATGTAGTTATTAACCTTTTTAAGTCGTTATCTTGTCCCAGTGTCGGGTTATGGTTATACTTTTCATTTGAGTTTAGTTTAATGTTTGATCGTCACATCTGGTTTCCATATCGAACACATTACAAATCTAAATTTATTATAAATTGAATGTCTGTGTAAAGACACTGACGGCACAGTTTTTAAACCTCAATATGTATAAGTATAAATTCTAAATATGTGATTTTATGAAAATGGGAAGAGAGACCATAGCCTCGGTGGTGACATGATAACAATCGTCTGTATAGATTTCAGTGTTTTGTTCAGCAGAGTTTGAAACTCTGTCTTCTTGCTCTTCAGTAAATCGAGCACCATCATGAGGCCGAAGGTCCCACCCCCGCTGCCACCCAAGGTATGAACCAGGGACTGCATCAGCCAGGGATTTGTCATTTTAAGAATGAAATACAAAAGGCAGTTTTAGTTTTTGAATAGTTTTTCTCCTATAAACTGAGAAATGAACCGACTCTTTGTCTTTGACTGTTTCCTCTCAAGCCCAAGTCCATCTGCGCGTCCCTGCAGCAGCAGCAGCTCAAACAAGACGACAGCCAATCCCACAGTGAGGACGACAGCGGAGGGGGGGGGACCATCAAACGCTGTCCGGCCCCGCAGACGGCGAGTCCGGCCAAGGCCGCCGCCTCCAACGTCCCCCCGCGGCCCCCGCCCCCGAAGCTGCCGCCCCACCGCCGCAGCAGCCTAGGTAACGAGAGTCCAAATCGCACGGACGGCGAAAGCTCTGCCCCCGACGATGACGGGAGCTTTAGGCATTTCTGGGAGTGGCTCCACACGCCTCACACAGAGGAGGAGCTGGAGGAGGCGTGGGAGGTGCTGAAGGAAGTGAAAGAGGAGGAGGAGAAAAAGGAGGAGAAGGAAGCGAGTAAGAGCAGCCGATTGGTAGATTGGTAGTGTCCACAGACCCTGTGTCCCCTCCCACTGATTGTGTGGTCTCCCATCAGTCAGTCCTCGGAGTCTGGTTGATTTTATTTGTCCCATGAGCTCATTAATACTAGTACCTTTTTAATTTTTTTGTTTGTAGTTCCTCCCGTCCATCAGCTTCTGCTTAATATGGTTGTCTGTCATCTTTACTGGCATCGGATTGGTTGATTAACCCCAATCGGTCCAAACACACCAGTCTGCTACCACTGACCCTCGCTTCCCGGGAGGAAGGAGAAGGAGGAGAAAACACCGTCCTGACTCATCAGAACCAGAACCACACGCAGCGTGAAGCTGCACAAATAGAAATGATCCTCTAGTTTCATCCAGAGCTAAAACACACTCGTCCTGCTGCTGTGTTTTTATTACTGACTCAATGATCCCGGCTCAGTTCGGAAGCTGAACAGGAGCAGAAGCACTGATGTAAAAATACATCAGTTATATCTATTATTATAATAATTATGATGGGGAATACACGTGTTGAAAAACAATGCAGTACAGGAGTATTTCTAATATTCTAATAGTACTGTTAAAAACTCTGGATAAGTTTAGGTTTTTGATTTTCATTTAATCTCAGGACTTTATTTGGATTTTACAGGACAGGGCAAGTTTGATTATAACTTCCAAGACGTGATAAATTCACATTGGATCAGTTAATTCATATTTCTCTTACGTTCTTGTAGAAAACATTTTTTTATTGAGCTGTCGTGAGGGAAACTGTATTTGTCCATAGCTCAGTCCCAGTAGTTAGGGATTTAATTTGCCTACTTGTCATCACAGTAGTCTGCACATCGACCGGCTACTGTCCAACCGGGGACTCGACCGCTGTCCAACCGGGGACTCGACTACTGTCCAACCGGGGACTCGACCACTGTCCAACCGGGGACTCGACCACTGTCCAACCGGGGACTCGACTACTGTCCAACCGGGGACTCGACCACTGTCCAACCGGGGACTCGACCACTGTCCAACCGGGGACTCGACCACTGTCCAACCGGGGACTCGACCCCTGTCCAACCGGGGACTCGACCCCTGTCCAACCGGGGACTCGACCACGTCCACCGGGACTCGACCACTGTCCACCCGGGGACTCGACCACTGTCCAACCGGGGACTCGACCACTGTCCAACCGGGGACTCGACCACTGTCCAACCGGGGACTCGACCACTGTCCAACCGGGGACTCGACCACTGTCCAACCGGGGACTCGACCACTGTCCAACCGGGGACTCGACCACTGTCCAACCGGGGACTCGACCACGGTCCAACCGGGGACTCGACCACTGTCCAACCGGGGACTCGACCACTGTCCAACCGGGGACTCGACCACGGTCCAACCGGCTCATTCACAGCTTCTTTTGGTCACGACCGTGTTTGCTCCTCTGTTTTCTTCCTGCTGCAGCCTGCTCCCTCCCTCCCTCCCTCTCTGCTCCCAGTATTTCTTTGTTATAGTTGACCTCTCCTCTGTGTCTCGAGTCCTGTAGATTAGACTGTACTCACTGAAATCAATGATGTTCATGAGTGTCGGTGTGAGTGGACTGTTCTCGTCCGCTCTGTCCCTCTCTGTCCCTCACACTGTCCCTCTGTCCCTCTGTCTCTCGTACTGAGCTGTGGCTCTGTTGTTCTTGTTGGTTGCAGGCAACGGGCTGAACGCTCCACACAACGGAGAGAAGGACGCTCCGGCAGAGAGGCAGTCCACCATGCCCCCTAGTGTCCCCGTACGGAAAGACAAGAAGGATGTCGCGGTAAGCACACGTTGCTCCGCAGCAGTGATTTGGAGGAATTTCCAAAGGGTCCAATAGATTTCCACTGACTTGTTATCTAGTTAACATATTGATATAATTGATAATAATGCCATATTGCTGAGTCGTAGAGCAGACAGGTTTTCACCCTGTTGAAGGCAGCTGGCTGTATCTCGTCCCTTTGCACTCAGGACACAGATTTGAATGACTCTGTTAAATAGTTTGAAGCCTGTGAAGTTTCAAAATGATGAATTTTGGGGCATCAACCAGGAGTAGGGCAGAAACAAGTGCTTACTGACTTTGTGTGTGTGTGTGTTTCTCCCCAGACGCCGATCAGCAACGGTCTCCCCCCCACACCTAAAGTCCATGTGAGTAACAGTTTGGTTCTGCTCGGCTCAGATATAGTTAAAACTGTAAGAGTATATCATCATATCTATAATCACGGGCTTTACATGTTTGTTGGATTTCGGTTTGGATTCACTCTGTAGGAAGCAAGTCAGATATTTAATTTAAACTGTGTTCTCCTCAAGAAAACCTTCATATCTCTGGGGAGAATATAATATAATATAATTAATAAACTGAAGACGTCGTTATCTGTTCAATTCTTCCTTTGCACCATACTTATTGACCGTCTCCTGTTGGCAGATGGGTGCATGTTTCTCCAAGGTGTTCAACGGTTGTCCTCTGAAAATCCACTGTGCCACTTCATGGATCAACCCCGACACCAGAGGTAACCGGCAGGAAACCAGTTGAACACCAGCTCACTCGTCTACTGGTTTGTTCATGTTGTAATCGGAGCTGTTTTTGCTCTAATGACTTTATTGTTGTGTTTATTTTTCCAGACCAGTATTTGATATTTGGAGCAGAAGAGGGGATCTACACATTAAACCTTAATGAGCTGCACGAGACCACGATGGAGCAGGTGAGACTGAACATGAAGACCTTTGCATGGAGACGCCTCTGCACAACACTTTCATTCATTTAAATTCATAAAAAATTCATAAAGCTGCAAACCAAAAAACGCTGTATCTCACTATGTTAATTAAAAAACATCCCAGATCTGCCTTAAAATGTTATGGGTTAGTTCTTGGCCCACGTCTCATCCACGTTTAGTGTAAATCTGTTCAGGGGGATTTGTGTGATCCTGCTGACAAACAAGTGAACAGCAGAGCAGCACATAAAACACAATAATACTAATATACTTTATGAAAATGTGATCTAGTTGTGTTGTGTTAATTTGCTGCATCTTAATTGTCCTCTCTCTTCTGTCTGCAGCTCTTCCCACGAAGGTGCACCTGGTTATACGTCATGAACAATTGTCTCCTCTCCATATCTGGTGAGCTCTAACATTCATCTACGTCTCTGTCGATGGTCATAACAGGATTCGTACTTTTCCTTCTCATATTAAGAGACGTGTCTTCTCTTTATCCTGATTCCAGGCAAAGCGTCGCAGCTGTACTCTCACACCCTGAGCGGTCTGTTCGAACAGGCCCGGCAGTTACAGAAGTTACCAGTAGCCATTCCCACACACAGGCTGCCTGATAAGATGATTCCCAGGTAACGCTCCGACCAGGAGGCCAAACCACGTTCACCTGTGACCGTCTGAAGTCTCGAACTCCAACATAAACCACTAACTGTCTCCGTTTGTGTCTTTTACAGGAAGTTTCTCTGTGTCCAATAAAATTCCAGACACTAAAGGCTGCCAAAAGTGCTGCGTAGGTGAGCAGGAGCATTTCATATGTCCCATAATACTGTAAGTTCATGAATAACGAACTGACAAGTGCGTAACAACACTGTACAACCACATGTTATAGTTCAGTAGCAAATATAAGACGCATAGAGGCTAACGAACAACGTGTAGTGCTGCTGAGACACAAAACGTAAAAGGTAATAATGATGTGTTGTGTTGTTGCAGTGAGAAACCCGTACACAGGCCACAAGTATCTGTGTGGAGCCTTCCAGTCCAGTGTCATGCTGCTGGAGTGGGTGGAGTCCATGCAGAAGTTCATGCTCATCAAGGTTTGTTTTGGTTGATTCCTTTCTACTGTAAATCTCACTGACTTCCTGTCGTCTCTTTACAAACAAGCGATACTAAGGCAGCTTCTCTTTCCTCCACTCGACAGAACATCGACTTCCCGCTGCCGTGTCCGTTGGAGGTGTTCGAGATGCTGGTGGTCCCGGAGCAGACCTACCCTCTGATCTGCGTGGCCGTCAGTAAAGGCACCGAGCCCAGCCAGGTGGTCCGGTTCGGCACGGTCAACCCCAACTGCACCTCGTCCTGGTTCACAGAAGAAGGTGTGAAACGGTGCTGACGTGTGAATGATGTTTGTGACGTGTTGAACATGAAGGTTAAACACGAACTCTCCCTCATGTTTGTGCAGACACACCTCAGACGTGTGTGATCCACGTCACTCAGCTAGAGAGGGACACCATCCTGGTCTGCCTCGACAGTGAGTACACACACACACACACACATCTCTGTGCTGTGCAGCTTTTCACTACTTCAGGTCCACGTGCACAGAGCTTTGCAGCAGACTCATCAGAACCTCACTCTCTCTACAGGATGTATAAAGATAGTGAACCTGCAGGGCCGCTTGAAATCCAGCAGAAAGCTTTCAGCCGAGCTGACGTTCAACTTCCAGATTGAAGCCACGGGTAAAAAAAACACCACAACCACGCCCACGACTCGGATCTCTGCTCGTGGGGTTTTAAATTACAAGCTTGTTTGTCTGTCTGCTTGTTTGCAGTTTGTCTCCAAGACAGTGTCCTGGCTTTCTGGAGGCATGGCATGCAGGGGCGGAGTTTCAAGACCAACGAGGTGCGATGTATAGCGTGTGTGTGACTGTGTGTGACTGTGTGAGAGAGTGTGTGTGAGTGTGAGAGTGTGTGTGTGAGAGAGAGTGTGTGTGTGTGTGTGTGAGAGTGTGTGTGTGTGTGTGTGAGAGTGTGTGTGAGAGTGTGTGTGTGTGTGTGTGAGAGAGAGTGTGTGTGTGTGTGTGAGAGTGTGTGTGTGAGAGTGTGTGTGTGTGTGTGTGTGAGTGTGTGTGTGAGAGTGTGAGAGTGTGTTGTGAGAGAGACTGTGTGTGTGTGGTGTGTGAGAGAGAGAGTGTGTGTGTGTGTTATGGCCTATGGGCCGTCTAATGAGGTTCACGTCCACGCATCAAGACAGGATGTTATTAGATTGTATTTGTTGTTGTAGCTGCTTAATTCCTGAAATAAAAGCAGATCGATGAAACATTATATTTCTTAAATAGCATTGTTAGATTTTTCAGATCTGTAAAACCACCTGAAGTCTGAAACATTTGATCAGGGTCCAGTTGAACTGTTGGACCTGAATAAAACTCTGGTTTAACGTAAACACGGCTTCAAAGACCTTTTTATGCTGAATATCCGACTGATGATCATTAACCAGCTCAGCCGGGACTCACTGGACCTCACATGTGTCCTCCCACCGACATCACACGGTTTCTCCTTGAACTCTGACCTTGACTTGTGTCTCCCTCGCTCAGATCACCCAGGAGATCTCTGACAGCACACGCATCTTCAGACTACTGGGATCCGACAGGTGAGAACACACCGTCACCAGCACGTACACACGACTGCTCACTTCATGCACGTCGTCACCTGTGTTAACTATGATGTCTTCTCACTGAAGACGCGCTGACTGTAGACATCCAGAGGCCGGGGACAGAGGCATCTCTCTGCCCAGGTACACCCACTGCTCGCTGGCCACACGTGGTCCACACCTCTGCCTCTTTCTGTGGGAAGTCTGGAGCTCTGCTTGACTCAGGAGCTTTAGGAGGAAGGGACTCTGTGTGGAAACACACTTTATTAAGTCACGACGGCGTCGACACCAAAATCATCTTTGTATGGTCTGAACGCTAAATTCAGTTTCACAACATTTAATCATTTTGAGCTCGACCTCTATTAGATTATCTTGGTGTCTTCTGTCTCGTTGCTCAACGGGAGCCTGTAGGTTTGACGTGTGAGCCGTCGGGTCAAACCAGAGGCTGTGTATGAAGATGCTCGACGTGTTTCCAGAATCTCCCGTACGTGGGTCAGTGCCACCATCTTGTTTGGCTTCACTTTAGGAGAGCTGCCTGTCGTCCGTCTTTATACACAGTCTACGGTTCAGCAGCTTTCTCTCTGTTTCCCTGCAGGATACCTGAGGTATCACTGTAGTTTCATAATGAGATGTGTGCCTCCTGTCGCTGTCTTCTGGTAACCGGGCGTTTACAGGGGTAGAGTGGATCCTGCGTGGGTTGCTGCTAAGAACTAATAACAGACTGGGTTGTTCCTTTATCAGGGATTTAAAGGGAAAAACACGATTTATGTTTTTGTGTCCTCACTTTGTGTGTGTGTGTGTGTGTGTGTTTGTGTTACAGAGTGGTGGTGCTGGAGAGCAGGCCCACTGACAACCCTACAGCCCACAGCAACCTCTACATCCTGGCAGGCCATGAAAACAGCTACTGAGACACACAACCGCACACACACAAACACACAATCTCTGAACGGCATACCACTGATGCAACCGGGAGACACACTCAGTCCGACGTTATCCCACCGGCCTCCACCTTCTCACTGGGCAGTGTAACTGGGAGACGAGCAGTGGGTGGATTCCCACTCCGCAGTGTTTTTATGTGTATCGGTTGAGCATGTTGTAGAAGGACAGCGGGTTGTGGGCTGGTTTCTGACGGAGCGCGGGTTGAAGCAGCCGGTCCGAGGCCAGTCTGGGTCGCGATGGCTGGGGGGGGGGGGCGACTTCAGCCCGGAATCCTGTTAGCATCCCACCGCCCCCTGCACACCGCACACTGGGAAAACAGCGTCCAGCACAGAAGTTCAACACTACTTCTACTACTACTTCTACACACATTAGTACTACTACTACTACTGCTACTTGCTAAAGCTTCACAGAACAGCCATCTTGCACAGAACACCTTCCCTCCTCCCCTTTGTCGTCTTCTCCTCTGTCTCCCTCTCTCCCCCTCCTCCTTTTTTTTAAACTACACCTTTATTTATTGTGGCATGATGTAACTTTAACAACCAGGATGGCTTTCCTGTTTTATTAAATTTTTTTTAAAGGATAAAAAAGAGAAAACGGACTAAAAAAGCTTCGCCACCTCTGCTAGAATCAAATTCCAGTTCCATCACCACACCACACAAGTGCTTAATTGACCTCTATTTAATTGTTGTAAATATAAATGTAGTATTTTTTGACAGAGACAAACACTAAAAAGACTAAGGTCGTGTAGATAGGTGTGTGTATAGTTGCTCTTGACAACCGTGGAGACAAATAAAGAGACAGAGAGACGTGGAGGTGTGACGGGGCAGTAGATTCACTTCCTGTTTCCCCCTGGTCATGTGACGAGGTCCAGGCCCGGTCTCCTCAGGTGGAGCGTTAGTCGTCTGACGTAGTTCTGATCACGATCTGGAGCTCGGGGTCGGACCGAGCGAACGCAGGAAGCACCGCTGATTGGTCGTTTTCGTCCCGCATGCGCCGCCATCCAGACTTCCTGCTCGTTCGCGCCACAGCGACTGTTGTCAGGTCAGCGTAACGTTTGAGTTCTGTTCATTTACGTTTCTGTTTCCTGTCTCGACATCATCTTGTTTTTTGTTTTTATTCTATTTTAATCCGAAAGCCTCATTTCTTTTCTTAAATGTTTTTTTTTTTTTTTTTTATTGAACCACTGGTGTTAAGATTTTGCACAGAGAAAAAAAACCCGTATTTGATAAACAAATGTGATGTCATTATATGACCTTGTTTGTATGCACAGTGTGTGTGTGTGTGTGTGTGTGTGTGTGCAGAGACATATTAGTGCATCGTGTACAGATCTGGCCCGAGGCCCCTTCAACAAGCTGGATTTACACAGAAAGGAAAATGGTTTATATTTATACAGTAGAGCCAGTTTAAATGAAACATAATCCATAAATATACAAGAAGTTTAATTAAAGTCAATTAAAAATAATTACTCAAATACTAGACACTTACCTCCAAGGCCCAACAGTCCGCTGAGGAATCCACATTTAAATTCACCAATTATTTCCTGGAAATTGATAAAATGTAAAAAGAATATTAATTAATATTTCTCTTTTTTTGTCCCATCCTTCCACCAAGTTAATGTTAGAACTTTTAGTAGTTTTAGTTTAATCCTGCTGTGAAACAAACAATAATTAAATCATTTGATCGATTTCTCTGTATTAACGGCAGCAGACACATTGGATCAAACACATATTACAATAACTTATCTGTAAAACCAGGATAATAACACTTTATGTTCAGTCCAGATAAAACCTGTGTGTGAGGCTGGAAGATGAGACGACATTTTGGTTTCTGTGTAAATCTTAGTTTTCAGCGGTCGCTGCTGGGACGTTCTCTGAAGGACGTTCTCTGACGGACGTTCTCCGAAGGACGTTCTCTGAAGGACGTTCTCTAAAGGACGTTCTCTGAAGGACGTTCTCTGAAGGACGTTCTCTAAAGGACGTTCTCTGAAGGACGTTCTCTGACGGACGCCTCACGCAGGCAGATGAGCGGCGTGCACACGTGGTCGTACACTAACATCTTCACAAGCTGTCACACGAGAGGTTTCTCACTAGTTTAGATCAAATAAGAAAATACTGAAATCTCTCAGAGCCGTAAACCATCTGGCTCCTCGGTCTCGTGTGGAGACAGGTGTGAGCTGCAGGTGTGAACCAATCGGATGCATCAGCAGTGACGTCATCACGTCGATATGACACTGGGTGCTCCTGGTACAGTGACACAGATGTGATGCTCCCTGCTGGGTGAACTGGGATTTCTCTGCTTGATAGACACTTGAAACTGGAACCAGGCCGAGACCCTGTGAACAGAATCGGACTTCTGACGACGCACGGGCTTAAAATCCTGCTTCCCGTGAAATCTAGTGCTTTAACACTTACACACAAACTAATTCGATGCCACACTATGAATCCTGTCGTAGACCGAAGATGAAAACGATTATTACATCAAACTAAAGTTCAGGTGACCCTCCAGGCATCACACCTGTGGCCCTGCACGCTGTTCCACTGTGACAGACTGAGCAGATCCTCTCACTGGATTCCAGCTCCAGCTCCGTTCATGCTGTGTTGTTTTAAATCACCTGTGCACAAATATGGATCATACCAGACGTTAGGACAACATGCTGAGCTGCCGAGGAGCGACTGAGGAGCAGAACCTCTCCTCCTTCCTCTGTAGAACCTCGATGCTGCGTCACTGGATCAGAACTCGTAGACGTCGTGACTCCACTTCATCCCGTTGTTTCTCCGTCTTTCAAACTAAAGCCAAACCTGCTGAACTCTTCAGGCGACTGTCGCTCGGCACAGAGATTTTCACAAACCAGAAAAAGAAGTAAACATGGACATTTATTGCCGTTATTTAGATTTGCCTTGAAAGTGAGTGACTCCCCAAGTCCAGTGGATTAGCCACGGTCATGCTAACACGTTAGCTTCTTGCCAAGATCCGTTAGCACGTGACAGTGTCGGCGCTGCAGCCAAGTTCCATTCAATAAGCTTCTTTTACAAATGTCTTCATTCAGCGTCACAGAGATGATTCAGTTCAATCCACTGATTATTCACTTTTAATATTTAGCTCAGTTCATCGATTTCTTGATTTTAGCAGCGTTTCCAGTTTATCGTACATTCGGAAGAAACTCATCAAACTTTCCTTTTACATCTCGATTCAAGAACAAACCGTTTATTGATTTGACGTCATGTTTTAATGTGATGCCAAAATAAGATATTATAATAATATAATAAATAATTAGATAATCGTGCAAGATGCTCTCGTTCAAAGACAAATTGAACGAGAGATTAAAAACTCCTCTCACAGCCGCTCGTATAAAAGCGTTAAGATCTGTTTGTTTTTTCTGTTTTCATTCAGTTTTATTTTTGGGGGGGAAACTTCCTTTTAGCAGAATAACAATGTGACTGAATGATACTTCCATGATTTTCAGATTTTAATCTGTGATCCTCTGAAGCTGGAGCCAACTCCTGACTGTTTGTTGTGTCATGAGCTCGACTGCTCCCGGGTCAGATCCCGTGTGACACCAGACATGTTCTGGATGAAACCTTTAGCATTAGAGACGTTTCCTCTGGTTGGAGGTAAAGTCCACGTTCTTGGTTCCAGTCCAAACCCA
This sequence comes from Reinhardtius hippoglossoides, assembly GCA_006182925.3. NCBI lineage: Eukaryota > Metazoa > Chordata > Actinopteri > Pleuronectiformes > Pleuronectidae > Reinhardtius > Reinhardtius hippoglossoides. The sequence continues at coordinate 23,982,323 of CM031681.1, read as the reverse complement.
GATGAGTTCTTTAAAAGCCCAGTTTGATCCAGGATCCTCCCAATGATCCGCCCAACGCACGTCTCCTCCGTTCGGTCGCTATCACACCACCTTTGTCTTTTTGTTTTCATAATGCAATGCACATGTTATGAAATGTATATAGTGTAAAATAAAAATGGGTTTGTTTTACATACTGTATAATTGCCTATATTTTGTTTCAGAAGTGTAACAGATTTATGAGATGACAGGTTAACACATTAAAAAGAAGGAACTCAACCCGCCGCTGTCATGTGGTCATTTCTGATGGTCATGTCCCCGGAGCAGAGGACACGTGAGGACACTGAGGAGACAAGTGGCTGGTGCTTGGTGGGGTTGTGTTGTAATGTGTGTAGATGTCCACTGAGGGGCGGGAGACAGGGGGGGGTTGTTTGTGTGAATGTCCAGTTCCTTCAGTGAGAAGCTGTTGAATCAGAATCCTCTTCCTGTCCCGGGTCGGTCTTTGTCCCAGGGAACAACAGCAGAGTCCACGGAGCCTAATTGGGTGAAGGGTTGAGGGACATCTGTCTGATTAGCCCCCTCTTCCTTCCTCCTCCTCTTCCTCCCAGCAGCAGACGGGCATTAAGCTCCTGCTCTGTAATTATTATAACTCATACGTCAGCAGAGATCCAGGCCGGTGGAGGAGGAGGAGGGATGAGCAGCCGCTGAGGCTCCGGGGAGACGTGGACCGACACGGGCCGGAGGAGCAGGAGGAGGAGGAGGAAGAGCAGGAGGAAGAGCAGGAGGAGGAGGAAGAGCAGGAAGAGCAGGAGGAGGAGGAGGAAGAGCAGGAGGAGGACAGGCAGAGCAGGAGCAGGAAGAGGAGCAGGAAGAGCAGGAGCAGGAGGAAGAGCAGGAGGAGGAGGAGGAGGAGCAGCAGGAGCATCCGCCTGAGTCAGCGCCACGACGCGCGCACACACACACACACACGCTCCCCCGGCACTAATACGCATCAAGATGGCGGTGCAGGCAGCGGAGAGCGACGGGAGAGTGAGTACATGGTGGAGAACATGGAGGTGTCTCAGTGCTGGTGTGGGTGTGTGCGTGTGTGTCCCTGAGGCGAGCGGGTCGGATTCTAACGGACCGTTATGTCGCTTATTGTGCGGAGCGCGTCCCGTGCGCTCAGGGCGGCGACCGTTCATGTGTGGCCGGGGGGGGGGGGACGTGGGGAACCCGGTACGGTGCGTTCACCTGGACCGAGCAGCCACGGAGCTGCGGGACGCGCACCGCAACGTGCACCGCAACGTGCGTGAGGCCAGTTTCTGATCTCACGCTGCTGCGAAAAATAACAACATGACAGGTCCGCTGCTGCCAGCGTGTCATGTTGTAAGCAGAGACCAGCGTGTGTGTCTGTGTGCGTGTCTCTGTGTGTGTCTGTGTGTGTCTGTGCGTCTGTGTGCGTGTGTGTGTGTCTGTGTGTGTGTTGAGATCTCTAATTGCCTCCTGGTCTCTTTCTGTCCCGCTGCTGCAGAAGGTGGAGCTCGAGCACCTGAACGACTCGCTGGGGAGGCCCGGCCTCATCTCCCCTGACAAGGACCCGTCCCGTGTCCTGGTAGGAACAGAACCCCCCCCCCACCACCACCACACACACACCACACACACACACACACACACACACACACACACATCACACTCACACTCACACTCATGTGCGTCCTGCTTTGCGCCTCCGGGCACGTGCGTAATGGATGAAATGTGCTTTTTGTGCAGACGGTTCCGTTCAGCGGCCGCATCCGGGGCGGCATGCGTCCCGGGAAGAAGATCATCGTGATGGGGATCGTGGACCAGGAGCCGAGAGGTGAGGTCCCACATGTCAGAGGTCCAGTTGGATCCTTCATGACTCGGTTCGAGAGGCTCTTTGTTCTGACCCGCTCAGCCTCTCAGGGCCTGTGTGGGCAGCCATGGGGAGAAGAGTGGCTCCTTAAGTATGCAGAGACAGGGCGTTCCCCTCAGCAGGGAGGGGGGGGGGGGGGGGAGCAGGACCCAGTGAGGCTGCTGGGTTCGGGTGTGTCCTCCTTCCCAACATGGAAACTTGTGTCCAACTTGGACCAATCCTCCCCATGACCTCATCGTGTTCAGTGGTGGCTGCTGGCAGCGGATTCAAGGCAAAGTTCACACACAACCCACGACTGCTTCTCCGAGTGGAACTGAGAGGAACTTCCTGTAGTCATGTGTGTGTGGGGGGGGGAGGGGCGGGGGGGGCTGTGTGTGTGTGGGGGGGGGGGGGGTGTGTGTGTGTGTCGGGGTGTGTGTGTGGGGGGGGCAGGGGGGCTGCCACCAGGGATTATTGCTAATCAACACACAATGCTTTGCTCTTACACAGCAGAATTATGATTCATCCCAGATTAGCTATCGGACTCACATCTGACATCCTGTCTGTCTGACCCCTCAACCCTCTGCACCCCCCCCCCCCCCCCCCCCCAGCTTTGACGTGAGCCTGACCTGCAGCCGGGACTCGGAGAAGGAGAAGGAGGACCCCCCCTACGACGTGGCCCTGAAACTCAGCGCCCGCTTCAGCGACCGCCAGTTCCTACGCAGTGCCCGCATCTCCGGGAAGTGGACGGGGGAGGAAGTGTCCACTTCCTACTTCCCCTTCATCCCCGACCAGCCCTTCAGGGTAAACACCCACGTGTGCATTCATCATATTTTGTGTTTTTACCACAATGACATGTCCCAACTGCAAAGTGTAGAACATCCAGAGACAAACAGGAAGTGCATCTCCCTGTTGGATCCTATCTGCACTCGGTTTCCTGCGTGCTCGTCTGTTTACTGAGGATCAGCTGTTTGGGGGGGAGGAGGGCGAGCACGTGATGCATGATGGGTAATTGTCCAAAGACCTGAGGACGTTTGAGCTCATGATGTCAAATTCCGCTCTAATAATCCTGAATGTGGCCTGAAAAGCAACATGTGGTGTTTGACCTTCGAGTGTCCGTGAATTCAAAGCTTCAGAAGTGACGGCTTTAAATTTCTCTTTTGACAATAAGAGACACGACAACTGTTTAATCCTGCGTCTGGTTCTGTAACGTCAGCTCCGTGCTAGCGTGGCGTGACTCAGTCAAACGCTCGGGGACGGAGATTAGGACGTTTGGCAGAATGTGGTTTTGTTGGCGTGTGGACGGACACGGGACAGGAAGTGGTTTCAGATCACGCCGACCGGGCCTCAGGCGCCCTGAACCCACCGGTCCAAACCGCACAGAGGGAGGTTGTTTACACTGATGCATTGTGGGATTTGGTGAGTTTGGGTTCACAGGGTTTCAGTTGTTCTGGGAAATGTTAAAACAATGAAATGGAGCAGAACCTTGTGAGATGTAGGTCGAAGGGATTTTCATTCAGAGCCGAGTTTTACGTAGTGAACTTGTTTGTGCTTCTTGAAGAAGTCTCCGCTCATCAACAGGCTTCTTCTGCTCTAACTGACTAATGGGGGGGGGGGGGGGGGGGTTCAGGTGTTTAACCTCTGTGGGTCTGAGTCGTTCTGTCAATCAGTCAGATCGTTAACCCCCATTTGTTGGTTTGCTTTTGGGTCAGGGAAGAACCTTTTAGATTTAGTTCCACATCCCGAATCCCTTTAACCACTGGTGCTTATCGTTCTTTTATTGCAGTTTGACGCACAAACAACAAAATGTAACTGTCTCTGTTTTTATTCTAAACCTGGATGATTATTAATAATCTCTTCCTCGTGCAGGTGGAGATCCACTGCGAGCACCAGCGGTTCCGGATATTCGTGGACGGACACTCGCTGTTTGACTTTATCACAAAGTGAAATCTTTGCCGTCCATCGACTCCGTACGGATACAAGGAGATCTACAGATCACCAAGCTCGGCTAACGCCCCCCCCCCCCCCCCCCCCGCTCTGCAGGTCATGTGTGAAGACAGGACTTGATGCAGACGACACCACACACACACACACACACACACACACACACACACACACACGTTGTGTCGTCCTCTGGCTCCGGCAGAGACGAGTTAGATCTTCTGCTTCACTCTGTCTCTTGATTTGAAGCTCTGATCCCATGTGATCAGTTTCCAGGTGTTTGTCCACGTGGCCCCGGTTCAGTCCGATCAGGGAGCTCACAGCTTTTATACAGTGTTGATTAGTTCTGTTGAATCCTTTAGGGACAGAGAGGCAGGTGGGTGGGGGGTGGGGGGGGGGGGGCTCGGATGTTACAGGAGCCAGTTACTCAGGAACATCTGGAACTCAGCAGCTGCAGATTCAACTTCTTGTTCAAGAGTGAAAATGTGTTAATTTGTAAAAGTTGTGGATAAACTGAAAAAGGTCAAACTGCCGTGTTGACAGTTTACAATCTGATAAAAGATGGTTTAAAGTGGATGTTTTAGCCGAGCGCAGCCTCGTTCCTCGGTCAGCTGCTTGTTCCTGAAGCAGAGTCGGAGCCTGGTGGTTTTCTGAATGTAAATTATTCATGTTTCTATCGTAGTGTAGAAGTTACAGTGATGCACACAACTTTGTACCTAACGTCACAGTGTTTGTTTGGTGGCCGGTGCTGTTACATCCATGTTCAGTCTGACAACACGTCTCACGTGTGTTATGGCTTTTTACAAAGTGTTTTTCCAGAATCGTTCCGCGTCTCGTCCACACTGAAGCAGGGAGATGTTATAAAACACGTCCAACGCAGCTGAGATAATAATAGATTAATAAACACAGGAATAAACTCACAAGTATTTTACGTCTTAAAGTATCAACGTTCACTTGTTCTGTAAAACACGTCAAACTAGATACGAGTCACTTTATAGATTTCTGCATCACTTTCTAATAAAGGGTTAAGATGTAACGTATGGGTTTTAATAATGAGTAATAATTTATCTACTTATGCTTTGTTATAAGAAATAATAAAAACTTGGGTTTCCAGGTTGCAAAAGGAAAAAATGTATTTGGTAATAATGTAGTAATTAACTAATGTTGGTAAACCATCTATTAAACATCTGTTTTTCAGGTACAAATGTTAATAAACCATAAAGTATTTTTATTAAAATGTTTTTAACACGATGAGATGTTCTTGGTTAATAAATTGATTCTGGTTTAAACAGACACAGAATACAAGGACCAGTTCGGGGGATTTTACACAACCTGGCAACCCAAAAGTAGTTTCTTACAATGTTTACTTGACGAAATGTCAGTAAATTATTCATCAACCATTATTAAAGTTATGTACAACTTATTAGCTCATGAAAACTGGTTTATTAGAAAGTGGTGCTGGTTTATGTTGGTTACTACAAAGTTAAACTGATCCAGCTGCAACACGCGACAGCTTCTCTGAGCCAATCAGCCGTCAGGGGCGGAGACTCCATCGTCCAGTCGCAGTGCTCCGTTTACTGTGCGACGACTTTGTTGTGTCACACAACTCGAACGTCTCTTCACACAAAACATATCGTGATACTTTCTGAAGATGATCCCAACAACACTCCTGTGAAGGTTCACGTCTGTACAGTTGTGATGTCACCACAGCTTCCAGAGCACTCAGGCTCTGTGGTGGATCCTCAGGAGATGAGGCCTCCTGCTGCTGTGAATCTGGATTAAGCCATAACATCTGTGCAGAACATCTGCACAGACCTCACTGCAGGGCGACGCAGACCCACGTCTGTTCATCCCAACACACAGAGAGGACGTTGTTCCCGTCACTGGGAGATGAGCTCGCGGACTGGTTTCCTCCTGGTCGCTCGACAGCAGCTGGTTTCTTTGAGACACAAACAGGAAATGAGAGCAGTTTGGTGTGAGAGGGCAGCGAGGAGGTCGGGGGGGACGCTGTATCTCTCCAGTGGTGCAACGGAAATCAAACAACAGCAACTAACGTGTGACTGTGTTGACGGGTTGTGTGTTTGGATGCAACTTTAACGATGCTGGTATTGTCTGTGCGTAGAGACGAGGGTTCGTGGGTTCGGCTCCTCACACATTGAGCTGAACGATGTGAACAGCTGTGTGTGTTGTTAGGAACCAGTCAGATGAACAGTTACACTTCCTGAGTGGCTCAAAGCAGGGGGCACTGTTTGTGTGTTTGTGCGTGGAGCTGAGCTGGAGGTGTGTGTTTTCTCTCATCGTAGCAGAGTTGAACTGCTTCAGACTTGTGTGTTTCTTGTCGTCTGTGGTGCAGGTTCATGAGAAGGTTCATGAGCAGGTTCTGGAGCAGGTTCATGAGAAGGTTCATGAGCAGCAGCTGCACATGATTCCACTTAATGGAACATTATCATTACACGTGTTTGGAAAACATCAGCGTGCGTCGTGTTTCCTCATCAAGTAAAAGATCTTCAGACGATCCAACGTCTTTCCATCGTAATAATAATTCTCGCTGTTTGCTCTTTTTATAAATTGTTCCACAACCCTTTAAAAATCTGAATGTGATTCTCTTCCTGATTGTATTCTGATGATGATAAACTCCAGGTGGTTCCTACTCACGGCCCTGAGTGGGTGGAACGGGTCACGTGACCCAGGTCTGTACGTGGCCCAGGTCTGTACGTGACCCAGGTCTGTACGTGGCCCAGGTCTGTACGTGGCCCAGGTCTGTACGTGGCCCAGGTCTGTACGTGACCCAGGTCTGTACGTGACCCAGGTCTGTACGTGGCCCAGGTCTGTACGTGGCCCAGGTCTGTACGTGGCCCAGGTCTGTACGTGGCCCAGGTCTGTACGTGGCCCAGGTCTGTACGTGGCCCAGGTCTGTACGTGACCCAGGTCTGTACGTGGCCCAGTCTTTAGACGTTGGATGTACATAGTGATGAACTTTAGGTTTTACAAGACAAGTTGTTTTGCATGTAAGTCGGCACCTTGGAAAGATTCAGGTTAGAAGTCAGTTTTCATTCCAGTCCAGCATGTGATTTTATTATATTAACATTTTGTACATTTATCAGATATGTTTCAAGGTGAGATTTTCCTTTGGCCTGTTTTCTTGTATGACCTCATATTTATGAAGACTGAAGTTGAGACTGAAGCTTGATGTTGAATTATGGGATTGAACCGTTGACTGTAGATAAAGATGGACGACACGTCATTTAGAGGCGGAGTCTGCTGACACACGCCCTCGACCAATCACAAGTCTCCCTGTCAGCTGTCAATCACAAAGTTTCTGTTAATAGCATCAAAAAAAACATTAAGGTTAAAATGATCAGAAACACGAACACTTGAATAAACATCAGTGTGATAACAACTATCGAATTGGACATCTTTTAAAAAATATGTATTTGACGTGTGCTTTGACTTTTTGATTTGGCTTCACTTTTCGGGCGCTGTGATGTCGTCCATCTTTATGATTTTAAAATGTGCGAAGCAAGAGTCGGCGTTAGAGCTTCTCAAAGTCTTTCATGGGACCAAGCCACAGACCCTGGATCAGGTCTCATCGATACGTGTTGTAAACCAGTGGTTTGATGACGACAGTGCGTTCGACCTCCTTCTCCACGTCTTCTTTTCTACTTTGCAAACCAATAAACTTCTCATCTTGAAACTGGCTTGTCCTCAGTGTCTCTGTCCTCCGTGTCTCTGTCCTCCGTGTCTCTGTCCTCAGTGTCTCTGTCCTCCGTGTCTCTGTCCTCAGTGTCTCTGTCCTCCGTGTCTCTGTCCTCCGTGTCTCTGTCCTCCGTGTCTCTGTCCTCCGTGTCTCTGTCCTCAGTGTCTCTGTCCTCAGTGTCTCTGTCCTCAGTGTCTCTGTCCTCCGTGTCTCTGTCCTCCGTGTCTCTGTCCTCCGTGTCTCTGTCCTCCGTGTCTCTGTCCTCAGTGTCTCTGTCCTCAGTGTCTCTGTCCTCCGTGTCTCTGTCCTCCGTGTCTCTGTCCTCCGTGTCTCTGTCCTCAGTGTCTCTGTCCTCCGTGTCTCTGTCCTCGTGTCTCTGTCCTCCGTGTCTCTGTCCTCGTGTCTCTTCCTCGTGTTCTGTCTCTGTCCTGTCCTCGGTGTCTCTGTCCTCCGTGTCTCTGTCCTCGGTGTCTCTGTCCTCGGTGTCTCTGTCCTCCGTGTCTCTGTCCTCCGTGTCTCTGTCCTCAGTGTCTCTGTCCTCAGTGTCTCTGTCCTCCGTGTCTCTGTCCTCAGTGTCTCTGTCCTCAGTGTCTCTGTCCTCCGTGTCTCTGTCCTCAGTGTCTCTGTCCTCCGTGTCTCTGTCCTCCGTGTCTCTGTCCTCGGTGTCTCTGTCCTCGGTGTCTCTGTCCTCGGTGTCTCTGTCCTCGGTGTCTCTGTCCAGAGACGCTCAGGAGAAAGTATTTATAAAGGGAGGTGAAAGAAAAGAGTAATTATTTGGTTTAATAAAAGCCGTCAGTATTGATTTAAAGGCAGCAACAGACCTGCAGCTTATTATCGTTGAATCAATATTTATATACTATGATTCTTTTCTTATTTGCTTTTCTTATCTTATAAAACATATTTTTCTCAGGTGTAAGTCCAGGACAGGCCTAACAAGTGAGCAATACAATCTTTAAATCAATTCTAATAAATTACTGGAAGCCAATGAAGAGTAACATGTTTTCTTTGAGCAGATTTTCATTAAAAAACAAAGAATGAAATGTGGATCTCAAAACTGTACACAGGTTAAAGACTCCTCCTCCGCAGCAGCAGGGGGCGCCAGTGAGTATGAGTCCTGCTGGTTCTGAAGGGGAACGGGAAGCATCCTGCAGAGTTCCCGGTTTCCTGCGTGTCAGAGGTAACGTCCCATGGTGACGTCAGGGACGCGGGGCCCCGTCATGTTGTCCGGGACGCAGCTGCTCAGGGATCTGCTCAGCGAGCGGCTGGAGGCGGCGGCTCAGGAGGTCTTCCGCCTGGTGGAGGAACACGTGTCCGGGTTTCAGGAGGAGGCTTCCCGCTCCAAGACAGAGATCATCCGGCTGCAGCTGCAGGTGGAGCAGCTGCAGGGGGACCGGCTGCAAGTGGACCGGCTGCAGGAGGACCGGCTGCAGGGGGAGCGGCTGCAGGGGGAGCGGCTGCAGGGGGACCGGCTGCAGAAGGAGCAGCTGCAGGGGGAGCGGCTGCAGAAGGACCGGCTGCAGGGGGACCGGCTGCAAGTGGAGAGGCTGCAAGTGGAGAGGCTGCAAGTGGAGAGGCTGCAGGGGGAGCGGCTGCAGAAGGACCGGCTGCAGGGGGACCGGCTGCAAGTGGAGAGGCTGCAGGGGGAGCAGCTGCAGAAGGACCGGCTGCAGGGGGAGCGGCTGCAGAAGGACCGGCTGCAGGGGGAGCGGCTGCAGAAGGACCGGCTGCAGGGGGAGAGGCTGCAGGGGGAGAGGCTGCAGAAGGAGCGGCTGCAGGGGGACCGGCTGCAGGGGGACCGGCTGCAGGTGGAGAGGCTGCAGGGGGAGCAGCTGCAGAAGGACCGGCTGCAGGGGGAGCGGCTGCAGAAGGACCGGCTGCAGGGGGAGCGGCTGCAGAAGGACCGGCTGCAGGTGGAGCGGCTGCAGAAGGACCGGCTGCAGGGGGAGAGGCTGCAGAAGGACCGGCTGCAGGTGGACCGGCTGCAGGGGGAGAGGCTGCAGGTGGACCAGCTGCAGGTGGACCAGCTGCAGGTGGAGCGGCTGCAGGGGGACCGGCTGCAGAAGGACCGGCTGCAGGGGGAGCGGCTGCAGAAGGACCGGCTGCAGGGGGAGCGGCTGCAAGTGGACCGGCTGCAGGGGGAGCGGCTGCAGAAGGACCGGCTGCAGGGGGAGCGGCTGCAGGTGGACCGGCTGCAGAAGGACCGGCTGCAGGGAGAGCGGCTGCAGGGGGACCGGCTGCAGGTGGACCGGCTGCAGGGGGAGAGACTGACCTCAGCTACAGGTGATGCATCAGCAGCTCTGTGTCTCCATGTCTGAGCAGCATATTCAGTTGCTAGGCAACTGATGATGGGGAAGGTGACGCCAGCATCCTGCGACTCCACAAGAGTCCAGATCTTTTATTTCCCAACTTCAGGAGGGACATTATTTTTATACCTTATTTGGATTCATGCAAATATTGCACCTGCCCTAAAAATACTTTAGGTGCAACTTTTATTGAAGTAAAGGATCTGAATTCTTACTTGCAAAGATATTCTTGTCAGATCTTTGTAGATATTTATCCAGCAGGTTTTAATTTGGCTCCTCTCTGTCCCTTAGACGCCCAGTATGACTCTGAGGAAGCGTTTCCCTCACAGCTGCCGGACCAGGTTCCCACTGTGGAGAAGACTGAGACCAGTGAACCTCAGCAGGTCAAAGAGGAGCAGCTGGATCTCTGCATCAAACCAGAGCTGGAGGCTGATTCTTCTGAGCCTGTTAAACTTTCTGGATCTAACACTCGGACCGACCGGCCGCTGTCGCCATCCCTCAGCGAGCTCACTGTGACGCTGGGCGATGACGGGAATGGGAAGGTAGTGGCAGCTCGGGTTCGTCCTCCGGTGCTCCTCCTACGGGTCGGGGACGAGCTCTAAAGGACAAGAAGGTTTGCCGTTTCTGTCGCAAGCAGTTCAACAGGGACTCGGCTCTGATCAGACACATGGGAGAGAGGCACTTGGGAGAGAAGGCCTTTAAATGCACCGACTGCGACAGGCAGTTTTCTCGTAGGGACCATCTGGCCGTGCATTTGAGAATTCACACCGGAGAAAAGCCGCACACGTGTCCGTTCTGTGCAAAGTCCTTTGCTCAGAGTTCAAATCTCAACCGTCACTTGAGGGGGCACACGGGAGAAAAGCCGTACTTTTGCGAATCCTGCGGCGAAATGGTCGCCAATAGCTATCATCTGAAAACCTGTGGCGCCGCGGATCCCAGAGGGGAGAAAGTCCTTTCGCTGTTTAGTTTGTGGCAAAACATTTAAAACTGCAGTGAGACTGAGGGGACACGTGAAGATCCACGAAGCCAGGAAACCACCGCACGCGACTGTGGAGCCTTCCGCTGATGATACGACTGAATTATCATTTCATATAAAAACCTAGAGCCTGATCGTTGGCCTAAAGAGAACGGACAGATATCAGCCTTTCACACACACGTCAGGTATTGTGTTTGCTGATATGAAAACTTTTACTAAACAGAATAAAAGATGTGGATTTATGTTCATATTATATGTTTAAAATATCTTTATTTGCTTGTGTTTTCTTTTTCTTTATATATTTTATAATAAAGTATATTATTAAACCACTGGGTGGAATCTAGGGTGCTGGTGGTTTGTGGACATTATTAAAGTCATTCAAGAAAAGTGTCAATATTCCTAGAATCAAGTCATAATTAAAAGATTAAAATATATATCATATAATATCACGACAATAACGTAATAACTTAAAAGGAACAGTTTAATATTCTTTTGAGAATAAAGTCACCATTAAATTATAAAACAATTTATGATATAACGAGAATCAAGTCATAATTAAATGATAAAACGAGAATAGATTCAGGAAATGAGCAGCAACACAAATACACCTATATTATCATAATCACAATGAAGATCGTCTATCTCAAAGATGCATCACTCCGGTCTGTAAAGTGGACTCGGTATTTCCCCGAGGTCTCCTTCTTCAGTCCAGAGTTTTAGTCTCCTGTAAACGGGGCGTAGTGACACCTCTCCTCCAGCCCGCTCCTCTCAGTGGACGGAGGATGTGGAGGTGATGGAGTCGGAGCGACGCCGCGGCACCGACACACGAGCACCGACGGCCGGGAGAAGGGATCGAGAGTCGGTCTGTGAACCACGAACACGGCGGGGCAGCGGTGTGCTGGTTGTTAGCTCGCAGTTAGCATCGCTTAGCTAGCATGTCAGCGGCAGCGAGCGGCTGCTGCAGCTAGCATGTGTCGGTGTTAGCTAATCACTGGTTCACTGTACCGTTGATTAGCCGCTAACAGCTAACAGCTAATATCTAATAACTTGTGTTGTTATTGAGCTGTTCACGTCCCAGCTTGTTTCTTTTCTCAATATAATTATTTCTTTATTATTTCCGCACAAAGCGTCAGTTCCGTGTGTTTGTGTTGGAGGTGTCGACTCAGACTTTAATGCTGATCCCGGACCTGCAGCTCTGGGTCTGACCTGTTTACCTGAGCAGCTCCGGGCTGAGGATCGTGTTTCCTGGATCAGTTTCCCTGTTTCCACCGCTGTATTTCCTCATATGCAAACAAAGAAATCCGAGATGATGAAAGAGAGAGGAGCGTTACTGGTGTCCAAACAAGTTGGCAAATCCTGTTTGTGCATGTGAAGACAAAGCTTCATCTGAGCAACCACCATCTCCATTGATCTCCATTGTTCTCCTCCCCCAGGTGCATGAGGCCGCCGGGGTCACCAGGAGAACCCATGGAGCCGTACATCATGACCTTGCACTCCTCCTCCCCTCCTCCACTGGATGATGACGGCGATGGGGAGGCTGGCACAGAGGAGGACGAGTTCGGAGACTTTGGGGGGTTCTGCTCCCCCCGAGGCGTTGCAGATCCCACGAGGCCCCCATCCAGCCTCAGAGAACCTCCTCGCACCCTGAAGGCTGCCACCCATCCACCCAGCTGCAGCTTCAGTCACCCAGCGGAACCCACTGGAAGCTCCGGTTCTGACGGGGGCCAGATGGAGGCAGAGAGGAAGGGTTGTAACGCTGAATCATCTTTGCCCCTCACAAACGGATACGCTGAAGGAGACCCCGCCGCTGGGACCCATGGTGCTTCCAGTACCTTCTCTCCTGAGGAGGAAACAGGCTTTGCTGATTTCACTGTGTTCACAGATCCGGCCGTTCATCCCTGGTGCTGCGGCCTCGCTCCCTTGAACAGCACCGAGACGTGGGCTCAACAGATACACGGCCCAGGTCATGAGGTGGTTCTGGACTCTGAGCCCAGATCTCATTGTGCATCCGAGTCTAAAGGGAATGTCTGCACTAAGGTCGAGCACTGTGAGAACAGAGATGCATCTCAGGACCCCCCCCAGCCTCAGAGAGCTGCAGCAGCTTTTGGATTTCCATCTCCTCGGCCTCATTTCAGAGAGGAGGATGTCGGCGAGCCTGGGGACAGATGGAGGGAAACGAGGCCTTGCTTGAATTATTTACAAACCTCCGAGTTGCAGGAGGAAGGAGACTTGGACAAAGACAGAGAGAGGAGCGTTTCTACTGTCCCTCAGATAATCAGTGTGTATGAGTCGGCTGCAGAGGACCTGGAATCTGACTTCTCATTCGAAGGTGTCTCTGCTGACTTGGAACCAATTGTTTCATCTCTGGCTTCGCAAGACGATCAGACCGACTGGGACCAGACCGATGCTGAGGATGAAGAACTGGGGAACAACTGGCATTCTGACTCTTTTGGCCACAGCAGCGGCAGAAAGGCAGATCTCAGCCAATCTGCGACTCAGGAAACCTCTGCTACCTCCAACCAGTCACATCCTGTAACGAACACAGGATACGGATTTGCAGACTTCGATGACCGTGGTTCTGAGCGTCACAGGGACCAAGACTGTGTCCAAGCTGTTGAGGTGAGTGTGCAGAGTCTGGGGCGCCTCCCGCCCAGTGACAGCTTTGCTGATTTCTGCTCAGCACCCACACAGGAGGTTGGAGAAGGCTCGTGGGCCGAGTTCCGTGATCAGAGGCCTCAAGAGGAGGGAAGTCAGCGGCCGGACCGAGGCAGCAGCCTTCAGAGTGACGGGTTCACAGAGGAAGAGCAGGACCGGGTGGGACACTGTGGAGCTTCAAGGAGAAGCAGCTGTCAGGTGGGAGACACTTCACTTGTTTTCTCCTCATGATAATAATTAGCAGTGAACAATAGAGATGTACAGAGAAAATGGAATTCTGGAAGGTGTGAATTACTCTTTCTGATTTCTTTCTGATTGCTTTGTTTGTCACACAAACTAATATATCAGAACTTCTGGACTGATCTTTATCCGACCAGGTGTCGTTATCCTGCCGTGTCCAGCAGATCCTCTGTGCCAGTTTCCCAGAGGTGCTGGTCCCGACTGTGGAAGGTGAGGAGGAGGAGGAGGATGAAGAGGAAGAGGAAGAGGAAGAGGAGGAGGAGGAGGAGGTGGAGGTGCTGAGCCTCTGTGCTCATCTTCACATCCGACACCTCCCAGAGAGTGAGGAGGAGAAGATGCCAGAACTCAGCGGTGCTCAGAGGTGAGTTCCTCCTGAAGTGGGAAGATGGTTTAACCCGTTGTCAGTAGTAACAGTCTGAAGCGGCTGTTAGGAATATGGACCATCAACGCTGTCTCTGTGTGCTTTGTGCTCAGGGCTCCTCGGGGCCTGTGGTGGCCACACCGAGACGTCCACAGTGCGGTCGGCCTTCAGTTCCAGTGGAGCGGCTCCCACACCAACAGGACTCTGCTCAGGTGCCTCGGTGTGGACACAAGAAACATTGTGAGTCATGCAAAACATACAAACTGCTGTTTACTGTTGATCCTCACAGCGTCTTCACCTGTAGCTGAGTTAACAGCTGGAACTACTTCTTCAGCCATTGGACAATGCATCAGAATCCACTGATTCATTTTAAGTCTCCTTCCTCTCCGGTCACAATATACTGCACATTTCTAAAATGTTAAATCTGTGTGTTTTAACAACCTGCTTCCGTTGTGTGTCTCCTGAAAGTTGTTCATCGGCATGAAGAAGCAGCCAGTGGCTGTCCCTGCTTTTGCATCCGGCCTGGTGAGTCCGCTGCAGGAGAAGATGATATTTATTTTAGTGAGAAGATGCAGAGTAATGTTCTTACAGGCCCATTTACATGTGTGAATCCAGTTCTATCGGTTCTATATCTTGTTTCACTGCTGTTACCCAGTATTAACTGGATATAAAGATTGAAGACAAGTTCAAAAAAGTGAAGCCACATCATCTTGATCGCCTCCTGGTGGTTGGTTGTAGTATAGGTCATAAACCCTGCCTCCTTAATATTAGTGCTGGACCAAACTAAAAAGTTTAAGTACAGGTTAAATACCTTTTTCTTAACACATTCCAAATGATGTGTGAAGTCTGAGATGACGGCGCCGTACAGGAGAACATGGAGACGTGTTGTTCATCTTTATTTACAGTCTGTGTTACCGTGTCATTGTTTTTAATGTCCGTCTCCTTATTGTGATCCTTCAGGGAATGCTTGAGCCAACCAAAGACGCTGTAGCAGCTGTTTGTACTTCAGGATACGCAGCAGTCACAGCACGAGAACCTGCAGGACCACAGAACAGGCAGGACCCCTCGACGGACTCAGTGCAGGTAAACCCGTCCATTGGACTCATCATCAGAGTCCAGAGCATCACACCTGAACATGTGAAGGTAGAGACGTAAACGATGCTCCCTCCTCTCCCTGCAGGGGGCGCTCCCTTCCAGCCCGCGGGACTGGAGCAGCCGTGGCCTTAGCAGCTCTCAGGACGGTACGTCCCCTCGCAGAGCCCCTCACTTCTGGGGTTGGAAGTAAACCAGCACTGACACGGCTTCCTCTGATAAGCCCAAACCTTGAGGGTTTACTCTGGACTCCTCCTGCTCCTCGCCTCCTCCAGGGCTTGTCTGCTTCTTTTCATTTGCACCGTGTTTCCCCTCCACCGGTCGGCAGCAGTGGGCGACCACAGTTGATTTTCAACTCGGGAATGATTACAACCAGTGTTAGGAAATCATGTTTTTTCATGATCTATTTATGCAAACAAGAAAACTGTGAGAGGTCAAATATCCAACTGATCCAAAAACTGGGAACAAAAGTAAAATCATCAGTCCCAATTATTCCAAACCACTTCCAGGGGGAAGCACTGTACGGATTTCCCTTCTCTCCTTCCTTCCTAGTGTCTCATCTTTACCTGCTGCCACCTTCTTATTCATTTATCTCAGTATTTATCGGTCCCAGCTGAGATGGGAAAACCCGTTTGTGGGTGAAGGTTTCGATTTAAAGGAGCATTTTGATTCCTTTAGGCACCGTCAGGTTTAACTGTTAACTCTAACCCGGTGGTGCCCAGTGCGCGGTGATGGAGCCTGTGGCTCTGACAGATCATCTGATTTTCTTTTTACATTTTGATCTAAATCATTTGTTGTGTTCTTGTGGAGGTAACAAAAGAAAGACCAGTAGAAGACGAGGTCGCAGTGTTGTTAGTTTCCTTCTAAATTCTCGCAGCTACTCCAACATCAACTTGGAAGATGTTGCTTAGTTAAAAAAAGTGAAATCTTTAAATAGTTATTGGCACATGACACAAACTGCTGTGATCTGAGTTTCTGGATGTGTTGTGTGACCGATGGGGAACTTGGTGGTACCGTGTGTGCTGCTGCTGCGCTGCATGAGTGAGACGTGTGTAACTACCTGTGTGGCATTGCATTGTTTACCCATCAGAATGCAGACATGTCAGCTGATGATGAGCAGCATGTAAACGCTGGTCCACTGGTGTAGAGCAACACAAAGTGAAGAAAGCCTGTTTCCATGACAACATCAACAGCACAAGCAAGACAAATGCTTAGTGATGAAATCACATGAAACAGAATAGTGTTGCAGTGATAACGTGTGCACAGCAGGGGGCAGTAAATTGTCAGTGCAGAAAAAAGGTCAAAAGATATACTGAATAATTTACAAATGCAGAGAACATGCACCTATATATTTATTATTATATATATTTATTATTTGTTTGTAGTTATTTATTTCTTCATGTATCATTGTCTCATGTGTTATATGAAATGTGTCTTTGGGAGTTTGAGTTGTTCTGTTTGGTTCAACGTGTGCAGGTGACTGTCGGCAGGAGATTGATTTTCACTATTCAAATCAGATGAAAATGGCGACACAGTAAAAGGAAGTTGAGATTTTTGCATCAGTTAATGCTGCTCTCAGTTTTTGGGGGTTTTCTTTGCTCGGTGCGCTGAAGCATGAGGGTTTGATTCCAAAGAAGTGTTTCATTACCAAACCGATGTGTTTGCACAACAGTTCTGTGGAGCAGTTGCCGTGCGTCATCATGAGTTGTGCCTTCGTGCAATTATTTTCTAAAAACTAATGATTTTTTTTCCTCCAAATGGTACAATTCTCTTTGGACTGATAAATTGTTGTGGTTTTTTTTTAAATTCAGATTTACTGCTCAAATCCAGATTTAATGCACTGCAATAAGGACTTTGTGGGAAATCCTTGTAAATACTGAAATAAATCAGTCGATCCTTTCTCTTTGTTTTGCTTCTCTTCCCTCTGCTTTCCTCTCTTTGCCATAAGTGGCGTCACTTCTCTCTGTGGTTGAAAGCAAGTTGGAGTATTCATCCAACTCCACGGCTCACTGGCGTGTGGCAGGTTTTTATTTTAACCACACAAAGAATATAAAACTCTAAAGATTTCCAATATATTGCTAAGCTCAACCTTTTAACGGCGGTGTCACTTTGAGCGGTCAGTCGGGTTCGTGCTTCTTCTTCATTCTTATTTTATTCCTCAACCCGCAAACAACCGTGACCCGTTGTCTTCCCGTGCGAGAACAGGCGGCTGTGCTCTCAACCTGGATTACTTTGGTCCAGAGGAGGAGAGCAGATCCAGCAGCAGTCCTCCACCAGGTCGGTGTGAAACGGAAGAATTGTAGATTTAGCAAACACCAGGTTCACCCATAGACGGTAAATAAAGATGAACAGTTCTCCAAATATCCTGGATTTGAACGCTGCCATTAACCCATTAAATCCAAACTATCAGAAACATGAACTTTTAGAGAAAGTTCTTTGACTTTTAGTTTGGTCCACGTCCCATCTGCTAACATGGAGGAGGCAGGGTTTAAGACTTACACTGCAGCCAACCACCAGGTGGCGATCAAGATGCTTTGGCTTCACTTTTGGGACGCTGCATGTCGTCCATCTTTAATTCAGTCTATGGGTTCAACATGATGATACAAATGTTAAGCAATTGCTCATTTCAGCTTGTGTTGTATGTGAGTCCTTTGATACTCGGTGGTTTGATTCCCGGTGTTTTGTGTTTGTACCACGGACTCACACGTGAAGGGGTCGACCGTGAACTGTACGAGTTGACCATCAGCAAACTGGAAACCAGCACGGACAGCTGCCACCTAGTGGACACTTTGAATCGACTGATGTCTGATGCAGAGAAGACGAGCACCTCGGTCAGGTGAGGCAGGGCATTACGACATTCATCGGATAAAAAGGATCTAAATCAGACACAGGGATCTTTAAATACCTTGTGTGTGTGTTGTTGTGTGTGTGTGTGTCTGTGTGCGTTCTCTCCATTAGGAAAGCTCCCGAGGACGAGGAGCTGAGCGCGGCGGCTGGACGGGTGATCGCTGGACTTCCTGACTTGTCCTTCATGACGGCCAAAGTCCTCATGTTCCCGAGCGTCCTCGTCCCTGCACTGTGAAGACTTTTCTTCTCTACACACACAGAATGTAAATACTGATGAGGAGGTTGTTCTCCACCTTCTCATCGTCTTCTGTCTCAAACCCAAAACCCTCGTCAGTCGTGAGGCGGAATAATAAATAATCATTCATGTCCGGGTAAAATAATCACTATAGTGCAATGAAGTAGGTGTTTCAATCAATCTATTATTACTCTCAAGTGTTGTGGTTTCTGTTTAAACAAGTATTTATTACATCAAACCCACTAAATGAAATTATGTTTGAGTTTGTGTTTATTTATTTTTGATGAAAAATCCATTGTAGACAAATTATAATATATTTAGCTGATCATAATGTGTTGAATGTAAACGAATGTTTTCCTTTTTATTGTTTTCTCTTTTCCTGTTGTGATTAAACTTTTAAAGGTGTGTGATTGAGTTTTTAAATCTACTTTAACTCATCTTTCTATCTTTTCTTTTTTACATTAATATAATTCCGCAACATGTTTAGGAGCAAACTCACAGCACAATAAAATAAAGCAATAGAAACTCCTTCATGTGTCGTTAGTCATTTCCCTACTTCAGGCTGTCTTATGAATATTAATATCCTTATTCCTATATATTCTATGCCTTTAACTGTGTTTTCTTTTAACATCATATTATTTATTATCAGATATCCTCGTTTTCGTTCCTCTGTCGTGATTTCAAAGCACTTTGTTGTTTTCAATGAGCTTCATTAATAAATCTGACAGGACTCAGACTAGCAGAGGACCAGCCACAGACAGCCACAGACACCAGACAACCGACGCGCAGAGGATTTAATTTAATGTTATTATCACAGTTTGAATCGCTCGGCTCACCGGAAGCGCCTGCCTCCGCCACCGGAAGTGCCCCGGCCCCTTCCTCCTCTCGGCCGGGTTGCTGCGTCTTCCTTCCGGCTCGCCGAAGAAAGTTGAGGGCGGTTCAGCGGCTTCTGGGCTTTGACACAATGGACAGCCAGGGAAGGAAAGTGGTGGTCTGCGACAACGGGACCGGGGTAAGTTCTCCGCCGCGGCCCGACCCGCCGGGTCCGGGCGTGTTCGCGTGAGCGCCGCCGTCTGTGTCGAGCGATTTGCTGGAACAGGAAGTGGCGGTGTCAGCGTCCCCCGGCTAGCTAGCGTCAACTGGGTGGGTAGCTAGCCTGCCTGCTAGCGTGCTAATTCTCATTCATCCGGACACTTCGCGGAAACAGACCCCGGGAGTGGCCGCCTTTGTCCGGATGAAGGATGAATCCGCAGCTCTGGGTGTAGCTCTGTTAGCTCGCAGCCCCCCAGCATCAAGCAATGCTACATTAGCTCCCAACAGGTATGAAGCTACGGCAGCTAGCTAGCTCGTTAGCCAGCCTGCTAGCCCCTAACAGCTGACAGTCTGCTTCATCCTGGCTCTGATTTATCTGGGTTCTCCTGCACGCGACGCCCAGTTCGTGGATCCCCTGTTTGACTCCAGTGCATTTTGGATCAGTTAGCATTAGCATCATATGTCCCCCCCCCTTTGGACCTGCTAGCCGGCCTCAGGTGGGTGTAACGCGAGCTAGGCCGTGCCAGGTGAATTGAGGAACCGACGGTAAAACTGCATTTTCCTGAACAGCGCGAGAGAAAGGTCACTGGTGCAGGATGCGGACCTGAAAGAGCACAGGGAGTTCATCCAGCTGGTCACACGCCGAATACTCATCTGTCTATCACAGAATGCGGACCTGAAAGACCACAGGAAGCACGTTCAGGTGTGGTTACACACCGAGTACTCATCTATTTAGTGAAGGATGCAGAAATGAAAGACCACACAAGTGCATTCAGCTGCTTAAACTGACGTATACATCTATTTATTGAAGTATGGAGAAATGAAAGCCCACAGGAAGTCCATTCAGGCTCGTGTATAGACTGAAGTACAGATTTATTCGTTCTCCATTTAACCAGGAAGTTCGCTACGAGGTGAAATATCCACTCGTGTCCTGGTTCAGATGAACTAATCAAGTTCAAAGCTTCAAATGTAAATGCAACACACACATTAAAGAACATACATGTGCATATATATGACCATTCAATGATTAAAACAGAACATACATAGAAACATGTAGAAGTCAGTGGCTTTAATGAAATATGTATAATTAAAAAGTACATGTTTAAAGCACTGACATTCTATGAAAAAGGATTTTAAAGTATTTCTAAACACGTTGAGAGAAAAGGTGACGATTATGTAATTTTAGTCGTGCAGCTCATTTCATGCATGTGGTGCATGGAAGCCAACAGGAAACGTACGTGCATGAAAATCGATGATACTCGATGTTCCATTTTCTAATATTTTGCATGGTATTTAACTTTAAATACAGAACTTCTAATGTTCTGAAGTATTTATTTTCCCAATCTGCTATTTGTGTTTTTTAATTAAGGCAGCTGAATATTACTACATCCACTGGGCCCCACTATGTTTTGCATATATGCATTTATCCATTCACTTTGTTTGTTAGTTTCTTTTAACCCATTTTTAATCATTTCATAATGTCATAATCGATATCGACCGATAGGAACATATTTATCTGGAGGTTTAGCTTTACCGCGCAGCCCGAGCAGCCGCCGGTGCAGAGCTGCTGCTTCTGCACGATCGAGGGACAGAACTTTATCTCAGGGATTTTCCAGCTCCTGTGGTTTGTTTAGCAAACTTGCAAAGTCGGCACTTTTACTTCATCCAGCGTTTATGGCACCACAGTCGTTTTTTTTGGTCTCTTGCGTTTTTCAAATTATTCATTGCTCACAGGTAACAGTGCCTCTGTTGGAGTGGAGGCACTTCCTGTCTCAACCTTGTCAGCAGTTAAAGAGGATGTTGGCTTCTCACGTTGCTGACTAATACGGCTTCTCTTTGAGCTGTGGATCTCGAGAGCACGGTGTAGAGAACAATCTGAACCTGTGTCGGGGTTGAAGTGAGAAGCTTAGAGGAAGTGATGGTCTCTACACCGATATACGTCCTCAGAGACCTGTTGCCTGTCGACTCACACCAGACTGTAAAATCTGTATCTGCAAAAGATAACTGCATCGTTCCGTTGACTGGTGCATTTCTCTACATGTCACTGTGTAGGGTGAATTCAAGCTGCTGTCTGTGGTGTGACTCACCAGTTAATGCTACAAGCTTCACCCAGATTCCTTTGTGGGGGCAGGGCTTTACTGACTCTCACATTTTTACTGAAATCGTTAAACACAGTTTAGTGGGTCATCTGTGGAATTCACTCATTCACAATGTTGGGCTGGAAAAACCAGCAAGCTACATTCTTTTCTGTTTGAGGTCGTGACACGAACAGTGCGAATGCAAAGTCTAGCATGAAGAGGAAGAAGAGGAAGAAGAGGAAACCACACAGTGTACATTCTCAGAGATTCTTTCAACTCCAGTTTGGCTCGATGCGATGAACAGTCAATGATTGACTTCACCTTCACGTCCTCACAGCTGATACTTAGTCCTGTACTCAGATATTTGTTTAACGTTTATTGTTGTATTTAAAGTGCAGATTTGAAGTCCTGGATTTTTGACTTAACATCTTATACGTATATGAATTACAATTTCAGATATAACTTTACTTTACGACATGTTCGATTTTAAAGCAGCTTTTGACCACAGATGTTCACACATAGATGATTCTGGTATTAAAGCATGGATTAGATTTTTATCTCAGACTAGATCCCAGTTCCGTCCACTGTCAGCAGGATGACGGTCATGGTGTCTTTCTGTATCTCACAGTTCATCAGGATTAAATGTTTCTAATAATCACTTTCTCTGTGCTTTTCCTTTTTAGTTTGTCAAGTGCGGCTATGCAGGCTCCAACTTCCCCGAGCACATCTTCCCTGCACTCGTGGGAAGACCCATCATTCGCTCAACGGCCAAAGTGGGAAACATTGAGATCAAGGTACGGGCCAATCCATCTCCTGTTCCTGGAGGGGGGTGTTTCATTTCACCTGAGAGTCTGGATGTCAATCACTGGTCAGGAAACCAGCGATAAGACTAAAGTAAAGACTGCAGATAAAATATGAAAAGCGCTTTCGAATACAAGCACAATGTCAAAGTTACAGTCTTTTAAATTTCACTGTAAAAGATCTTTTGTAAGTTACTGACGAGTTCTTTAGAGTAAAGGCTCATTTACATTAGATCTATATCTATATATAGATATATATGAGGAAGCATGTGGGCAGTGAAGCTTGCTTTGTTTCAGACACATCTCATCGCTTAGGGGAACATAAATCAGTCTGAAGTCTGTGAGGAAACAGAATCGCCCGTCTGCTTATAGAAGTCTTGAGTATAAATAAGATCTCTTTGCACTAAATACCAAATCTTTAAATCACTTCTGTAATTTGGGTGAAGCTCAGTTAATTAGGCAGCAGAGGTGTAAACGTTTCCCATGACTTAAGCATGAAGCCTTTCTCTACCTCTGTCCTGTTCTCTGTCCTTTGTTCATTCATCTTTATTTCATATCTACCTTCCTCTTCCTCCATGTTGTGTTCCCCCCCGATGAAGTAGAATGCCCAGAAGATGGTAAGTGAAGGTTGGTGTGTGCCTCCTGCTCTTGCCTGCTCCGGAGAGTCGTGTCATGTTTTAATCTCAAACTGAAAAATGTTGCGCTCTTACTTCATTTTAAATATTTGTTTGGTGTCTTTTGTCTTTTCCTCCCATTTGTTTTCTTTCATTTTCCTTACTCACACAATGACTCCATTCTTAAACATCCTGGCTAGTTTGCTGATTTTAAGTGTCGGGTTTGAGTGATGTTGGTTGAGTGAGCGGAGCCCGATAGTTAAACAGCACCTTTTGTTAATGCACTTCGTTCTCCAAGCGGAGTGTTGCAGAAATGGCTGCTATGAATCATAGGCCAGCTGTTATCGATGGAGTGCTAAAAGAGATTTTGGATCAGTTCCACTTTCAGAGTGTCTGATCTGCTGATGGATCCTGACCGCCAACAACCCGCTGCTATTTCAGGACTCCCAACAGTTTTCAACTAAAACAGAACGTGAAATATCAGCAGCAGCTCTAACAACGCTTGGTGCCAAATGTTAAAGGCTCTGTGTTTGTTCGTGCATATTTAATTTTAAGTCAAGCGCCGTTAAGCTGCTCCACTAATCTGCAAATGTTCCACCTTTGACGAGTGCGGAGGAGGTGTTCTCGTACGGGATGCATGGCAGGCAGCTGAAGTTTGGAGACAGAGGCACATCTGTTTTTCTTTTTTGTTTTTTTTATTGAGACCACATGGAGACGATGCCTGTGACTGGTACTTTGTTAATGCCCAAGCACACAGGATGAACCCATAAAATGGCCGCCTCCAGTGGGCTTTGATGTCTCCAAGTGGAACGTGAGATGCTTGACTGTGGCTAACACTGAGCTCTAACCCAGCAGTTGTTTACACTGCCAGGCTGCCTTGCATGCAGCTCGTTGAATGGTGCGAAAACAAGTGGATTACTGTAGCTGGAGGGAAGTGTTTCCAGGTGTAGGTGCATGGAAAACAATGCCTTGTAATGCATGCTGGGTAACTGGATTTAAAAGTGATGCATCAGAGAGACCACTCGTCTTCAGGAGGGTAAAACATGAATGAACTGATGCAGCTGAACAACCGGCCAGGAGAAAAGTTAAAATGAATGTTTTTGTCTCCCTAACCAAAACTTGGTCCTCGTCATTAATGCAAGTGACACTGAACCATCCAACGTGGAGGGCTGTGCTGTCTGTCTTCTAAATGTGTCTGTGTTGCCGTCTCACCCGTCACTGCAGGACCTGATGGTCGGGGACGAGGCCAGCGAGCTGCGCTCCATGCTGGAGGTCAACTACCCCATGGAGAACGGCATCGTCAGGAACTGGGATGACATGAAGCACCTGTGGGACTACACCTTCGGCCCAGAGAAGCTCAACATCGAGTCCCGCAACTGTAAGATCCTGCTCACGGAGCCCCCCATGAACCCGACCAAGAACCGCGAGAAGATCATCGAGGTAAGTTGAAACTAACCGGTTTTGTTCTGCAGCATGAAGGTATTTTCATAGTTGTGTGAGAGGGGGGAAGAAGAGGTTTTCTAGTTTATCTAGTCGGTATCATTGATCAACTGCAAAATGATTTCATGCATGTGCTGGAGGTTTATATATCTTCTCAGCAACAAACTGTATTTGCTGGCCTCTCCTGCAGGTGATGTTTGAGACCTACCAGTTTTCAGGAGTATACATCGCTATCCAAGCCGTGCTGACGCTGTATGCCCAAGGTAAGAAGACACATCGGGGGCGTGAAGAATATACAACATGGAAATACTATAAAGAGGGTGGAGAAAGAGTCTGAAAGTTTCTCTGCCTCGTACAGGAGCAGAGTTCGACCATGACCCAGTTCTGCACTTAGTTTAGGATGTCGTTGTGACAGTGGCGGTGCCGCTGGGGAGGCAGGGGACTCTACTGGGATCCTGTCCACCCAGAGTCGTGTCTGGCAGTTGGTCTAATTGGCTCCAGTGATTGGCTCAAACCTCCATTCAGTGCAAAAACTCAGGAAGATCAACCTCCTTTCCAAAAGACAATTCTGTGTGAAAACGCACCGATCATAAATCACACTGACAAGCAGATTAATCACATGAAAACGCCGCCAGTGTGTAAAGAGCTCGAGGCTGCGAGTTGAAACGCAAATGACTCATGAACACTTTTATATTGACTACTACAGCTTCCTCGTTGCGTAATGTTTGTGGGCGTTGGCTTTTCATTTGAATTGTTTGAATATTCTTGTTCTGCAGAAAACCACACCTTCGTCAAATAGTTTGTTACAAGACTTGTTTTAATGCGACTGCTCCGAAATTCTTTTGCAACATGAAGTCCAGACAGTTGCATGAACGTTCTTAAATATGTCACAGTAACAGACACGTTATCCTGTTGTGATCTGACATGTTGTGATGTGTTAAACTCAACCTGTGTGCTGCTTGAAGCAGAATGAACGATTCAGCCGGTTGCATTTTGTCCCAGGTTTCGTGTTTACGCTGCTGACAAGGTGAACAATGAGTGGCTGAGAACTCCCTCTAGATAAGCCTCAGATACACAGATTAGTAAAGGGCAGATACTCTGATCATTTCCAGATCTGTGTTTTACTCTTTGACTCCACTGGAGTAGCTCTGATTCAAAGTCCTTATTGTTCCTCAAACTGCCACTGACTGAACTAGTTAAGTTAGGATTAGTTCAGCGTAAGGATGATGGAAGTAGTAGTCGTGGTTACGGTTCGATTAGTCTCCAGCAAATGAACGAGAGTAATTGCAGCGTCCCCTGAAGTCCCTGAGACGTGTCTGTCTGTGTTCCAGGTCTCCTGACGGGTGTGGTGGTGGACTCGGGTGACGGTGTGACACACATCTGTCCGGTGTATGAAGGATTCAGCCTGCCCCACTTGACGAGACGCCTGGACATCGCAGGCAGGGACATCACCCGCTACCTCATCAAGGTATCCAGTCCCTGAGAAACACTTGCAGGACCACCAGTGCTTGTTTAAGTAAACGTATCTAAAGTCTTTGCTCACCGTCCTCACCTTGCTTCTCTCTCTGGATGCAGCTGCTGTTGTTGAGGGGCTACGCCTTCAACCACTCCGCAGACTTCGAGACGGTGCGCATGATGAAGGAGAAGCTTTGCTACGTGGGCTACAACATCGAGCAGGAGCAGAAGCTGGCGCTGGAGACCACTGTGCTGGTGGAATCATACACGGTACAAACGCAGATGCTTCAATATTTAATGTAGTAAATAAATATAAGTCTATGTAAATGTATTGATGCAAGTAGCAGAAACACATGTGGCATTAGTGCACAGGTCGTTGGTTCATTCTATAAATACCTAGTCAGTGGGTTGTGGTTTCTCTGTACCTGTTTCTCTACCAGATTCCGTTATGTAACCTGGTGTCTGTGGTGGTATTTCATCAGAAAACAGATTATTACATTAGCTGCTGAGCTCTCGTTGACTCTGTATGATTCACTCAGTTCATAAGGAGGAAACATAGAGGAAATACACAAACACCTTTGTCCCACGTTTCCTGCTGTCACCAGTTAAAGCCCGATGAGCTGAATCAGAAACATTAGATTAACGAAGACCGTGCGACTGAACGAGAGGATGAACGGGACAACGAAGGTTTTAGTTTCTCGGTTGTGAAATAACTTTGCGTTACTTTAAAATGGTGAAATGTTGAGCAGCTGTTTTTCACGTTGGCTGGTTCCACTCTGGCACACAACACATCGTCAGCCCTCGGGGATTCTCGCTTTTGTTTTGTTTACTTTTTTTTATTTTTTTAAAGAGTTCTCTTTACTCATGCCACATGCACACAAGTTTCACATTTCTGCTTAAAATAGCCTCTTGTACAAAGACTCCCTCCCAAAGGGTTTGTTATTCACAAGTGGCAGCATTTAAAAGTAGTCAAAAAATAATGGAGTAACTAAATCTGTTTCTGCGCGGAGCTAAGCAGACGACCACATGCCCATTGTTGGCAGTGCGAGCCCGGGCCGCGCTGCTGACTA
Source organism: Reinhardtius hippoglossoides (assembly GCA_006182925.3). Lineage (NCBI taxonomy): Eukaryota > Metazoa > Chordata > Actinopteri > Pleuronectiformes > Pleuronectidae > Reinhardtius > Reinhardtius hippoglossoides. Next base: position 23,955,659 of record CM031681.1, on the reverse strand, counting down.
ACTGTTTTCTCTGGGACTCGCACATATGGGGGCGCAGCGCTGCTCCGCCAGGCTTGCTTTTCTTTCCAAGGCCTCGCCCCCTCGGAGGGAACCACAGAATCTAAACGCAGGACCCGAGGTCTGCGTTACTGCACGCCTTGCCGAGCACATGTTGTGTCTCGGAGCTCACTGTGACCATGTGTGTTTGGGTTAGGGTGGGTTAGGTGAGTGTGTGTGTGTGTGTGTGTGTAGGCGTGTGAACATGTATGTGTAAGTATCGTTTTGTGTGCGCCCGAAACAAGGAGGGCAATGTAACTGTGGCCGAAGGGCCCTGAACTGCGCGTTACATCATTTCCTGTGCAGCCACATTGCGGCGGAGGCTGGGCTCCACTTCCTCCCACTGCCCTCAGCTGAATGAAGCCTTTTTATAGTCACACACATTAACTGTACTCAGCTCGGAGCCCACACTCTCTGTCCGTGCTCTCACTCGCTGAAAAACATCATCAGACTCTTGGAGGATTTTGTTTTCTCACTGCAGAAAACACACACACACACACACACACACACACACACACACACACACACACACACACACACACACACACACACACACACACGCGCACACACACACACACTTAAAAAGGTGTTCCTGTCCTACAACACAAACACAGTTGCTCCCTCTTGATTCATCCATTCAGGGTTTTCACCCTTCAGCACTTTCTGTTGAGTCACACATTAAATCCTGCCTCCTCACTGGGGCCATTCTTTCTTTCTTTCCGTCTCTTTTCATCTCCCGCCTCCCACACACATCTCCAGCTGCCAGATGGTCGTGTGATCAAGGTGGGAGGAGAACGCTTTGAGGCGCCCGAGGCTCTGTTCCAGCCACACCTCATCAACGTGGAGGGCGTCGGGGTGGCCGAGCTCCTCTTCAACACCATCCACGCGGCCGACATAGACACCAGGTGAGGCTCGTGAAAGAGCAGGCGCACAATGCAGCGTGGAGTGAGATACGCAGATTTATTCAAATGCACTTTACTGAGGGCGACTCAAAACAAACACTAACAGATTAAACCGCACACACACAGAGAAATGCAAAGTGACCGTGTTGGCTGAGCCCGCTGAAGAAATAACAGTGTTTTAGAATAGTGCTTCCAAGTTCTTTATGGAAAGTAGGAAAATTGATCTTGGATTTAATCGGGTGGGAAAATATCTACTTGGAAACGAACTGAAGGAGTTGAATCTGTCTTTTAAACTTAATTTACAACGGTTGTGGGCTTAAAATATATAGAATATGATCGTGTCCCTGTTGAGGGGGGGAAAGAGAATCATTACTTATATGATTTTAAAGCTGTTTCTCTTCCTGCTCTCACTCTTCCTCTTCCTCAGGCCTGAGTTCTACAAGCACATCGTGTTGTCCGGGGGATCCACCATGTACCCGGGCCTGCCCTCTCGGCTGGAGAGGGAACTCAAGCAGCTGTACCTGGAGCGCGTCCTCAAGGGAGACGTGGACAAGCTCTCGGTGAGAAACCCACATTTAACGCCTCTGCTGTGATTCTGCTCTCGACTGTGTCCGAGCAGCACGGAAAGAACTGCGTCGTCTCACATGTGGTTTGGTTCACTTTGAACTGGAGCCCGTCTGATGTGGATATAAGGGGAAACCAACATATGGGCTGATGTGTGTTTATCAAATGATTCTCCAGGTGTCGCTGTAAAACCCTGACGACAAGGAAACGTAGGCTGGATAGTTTAGTTTCACTTTAATCTTTATTATAAATAGCTATGAATACAAAGAAAACGCAAATACAACCAAATATATAGAACTTGAATTAAGAAAATAAGCTTAATATTTTATGAATAATATAGATTTGAAAAAATCTGCATTTATTTGCTAAAATAAAACCTCAGACACATTTCAACCTGGTGCATTGTTCCTAAATGACCACCAGGCGGTGCCAGAGACATATAGACGTTAACCACAGTGAAGTCTCAACCTGTTTGTGGTTCACTTCCAATCATAAATATTTGTTTTGGAAAAATATCACTACATTACATTTGGACTTGAGTTTCCTGAAGACACAGAAGTGCTTTGTAAACAAAGGTTCGCTGGTGACTCACTCCGAGCTTCACTCTCCTGAAGTTCAACTCACAAAGTTCAGATGGATCCAGAGTTTCATTTCTCCTGAAGACTCGGTTTCCCCCGTGGACGTGGAGCTGCAGCTCTTCAGAGAGAAGTGCTCGGCTCCAGTGGATTCTGGCGAAGCTTCACTCGGAGGAAAGAGAAAACGCTTCTGCTCGTTCCTGCAGCGTTTTCCACAAATATCTTTTTAATACAGACGCTCAACATGTGGCTCAACGTCTCAATCTGCATCTTCAGCTGTTTGTGTGTCGCTGCACTTGAGTTCAGACCCGTGAGCCACAACAGGAGCTGCGTCTCGTTGCCCTGTTTGGTGAAAGTACGAGTGTTTGTCTGATCGTACAGAGACGTGGGTTGTGTTGCAGGAGCAGTTTGAGGAGTTCACATGTTCACACGGTGACGTGAAGTCATTAAACCTCATTTCAGGAGGATTTCAGGTTGAGCTTCACTTTAAAGCTGCACTAATGATTAGTTTGTACATTATTATATTACTCGTTTGGCTCACACGCTCGCACTCGGGTAGAGAAACAATCAGATCTGTGTCGAACCCGCGTTGAGTGAAAACCAAACCATAGGTGTCCCCCCCCCCCCGCTCTGTCTCATCTTCTAAGTGTCTTTGTCCCCTGGTCTCGTAGAAATTCAAGATCCGCATCGAGGATCCTCCCAGGCGAAAGCACATGGTGTTCCTGGGCGGAGCCGTGCTGGCCGACATCATGAAGGACAAGGACAACTTCTGGCTGACCCGGGAGGAGTACGAGGAGAAGGGCGTCCGCGTGCTGGAAAAACTTGGCGTCACCGTCAGATAAAGCCCTGAACGGACAGACCAGGCAAACACACGCATACAGACACACACACACACACACACACACACACACCTCGCACGCATACACAACATGCACACATTCCCCCCCTTGCCCCCATCGCAGAGTATATATCTATTTATCCCTCTTTCTTTCTCTCTCGGCTCTCGAGGCTCCTCAGACACCGGAGAGACTCGAGCCGTCGCCTCCTCTCTCTCTCTCTCTCTCTCTCTCTCTCTCTCTCTCCCCCCCCCCACTCGGCCTCTCTTCTCTCCTGGTTTGGGATCGGTTCACACTTTTCCTTGCAAACCCTGATCCCCACTGACACCCCCCCCCACCCCCCCACCCTTTACTTAAACTAGGCCTAGAAGGGTTAATGTTGCCCTGCTGATAATCAAGGTTAAAAACCAGCGTGGAACCTGCAGATTCGTTTTGATTTGAATAAAATTGGATAAACGCACCAGATATTGGGAGCGTTCGGTTTCCTCCCCTGAAGAAACGTCCGGAGGGATTCCCCGATGCAGAGTTTCTAACTAACTCGTACGTGTGTGTGTGTGTAGAATCACAGTCGGACACAAACAGCCGCGGGCCGCGTTCAGCATCTGTTCCGGGCGAGAACGAGAACTGATCATAGTTTTCTGTCGGTTTTTATAAACGAAATCATGACGTTTCTGTTCCGGGAGAGGGATTCCTGTGTTTGCTTCTCCTTTTCCTGTTGGATGTACGAGCTCATTTATATCTTTAACTCCGGTTTACTTTTCCTTTTCTTGCTGTGCACTACTACCATTGTAAATGGAGTGTATAGTGGTAACAGAAGTTCCTCCATGTTTTTATGAGAAGAAGAATTGATGGTTGATTTAATAAAAGGGACAAATACACGAAGTAGAGCCCCCCCCCCCCTCCCTCCCCGAGGTTGACATTGGTTGTGCGACGGTACATTTAGAGATTGTGGTCGATAGGAGATGATGAAGATGAAGATAGGACGTGGGAGTGTGTGGGGGGGGGGGCCTTGACTATTTGTTCCTCATCAGACCGACTCGCCTCTTCCTCGTCTCCGGGTCTGAAGCTGAGCGAGCACGCCGCACGCCGCCTGTCGCGTTCCTCCGGCCCCCCCGGAGCTCGGAGGCAGTCGCAGGCCGACGATGAGACCGATTTTGAATCTGTAACCGAAAAAAAACTGGGAAAATGAAACGGTATTTTTGTTTTTCTTTCTTATCTTGAAGTTGAAATGCTGTCGAGACCATATTTAATTTCTCCAGTCTTTCACTCCCAGCGGTCGACTTGATGATTACTGGAGGCACTTCTATTTTGAGTATGATAAATATGTATATTTTTTTTCCTCTTTCCATGAACGTCTCTCCAGTGCCAAGTGCAGTTAATGTGAACTGGATCTCGTGTTTTAATGTCTTTCTTTTGTCACCGTTTTTTGTTTTTATTTTCCTGTGTTGTTCATAGCATAACTGCCTAACGCTGATTTAAATAAAGGAAAGTGATTTATAAGGATTATTGTGTGACTGTTTATTTGAGTTTTGACGAGAAGCAGCTTTTACTTGAGTTCAATAATCCATTAGCAGGATTATGCAGAAACCACCAAACCCACCAGCACAGAACCGGGTGGCAGGATGTGGTCCAGCTCAGGGAGGAGCTGGTTCTGCTCATTGGTCCAGATGATTGTTCCTCTGTCATCTGGGTCGTGTGACTGAAGTCCAGCTGCCTCGTGTGCTACTCCTGAACATGGGTCCAGATTAAATGGTTTTTAGTTCTGGCTCGTGTCTCAACCTTCCACCGACTTCAGTGGAAATCTGTCCAGTAGCCTTTTCTCCATCCTGCAGAACCAAACCAGCTGATTAACAAACTGAGTCATTCTGGCTTTGACCGGTTCTCCACCTCGCTGGGTCTGGACCGTAGTTCTGACATCTGGACATTCTGGACCTGCTCTGGACGGACATGCATAGATGTGTTTTTATTATTTCATCTGTGTTTTGCTTTATCTTTCTTGGTGGAGACGATAATTGTCAAACTTCCCTTGAGGTCAATTTGACTTATTAAAAGGTCCATGAATCCAAACTATTGAATTTATATTAATGTGACACGATGAAAAGCAGCAAACTCTCACATTTAAGAAGTTTGAACCATGATGCTTTAAAATAAATCCTGAAATTAACAATAGTCCCAGTCTAAATCTTCTGTCAGTTTCTTGTCCCCAGTGTTCTGCAGAGATCTGGAAGTGAAGGGCGACGTGTGTAGAACCGGACGTGAGGGGATGGAGGTGTGAAGGTGACCCGGCCCGGGCTCCGGAGGAGAGGAGCGGCGCACCGAGCACAAAGGGGAAGAGGAAATGGAACAGTGGCAGAGGTCTGGCGCCACCAGAGGAAGAGGCTCTCTTTCCGTGCCTGAAATAAAGATCTCTCCCAGACTCTTCCGGCCTTGTTCCATTTTAATCCCTCGGCTCTTCTGCCACTTCCCTCTCGGCCCTGAACTTTACCTCTGATGTGGCGCTGGAAGTTTCCTCCTCGTCGCTGCGGCTCGAACAGACGAAGCTGCTTTCAGCACTTTACTCAGATCCTGAATCTGCAGCTGAACCTGAACTCTGAACTCAGATCCAGAAAGAAATATTCTACCTTTATCTGCAGCTGTATCGAATCCTGACTTCAGATCCAGATTCATCGTGACACGTTACATAAACATTTTTCTTTATCAGATAAAAAATCAACCTTTCATCCAAATATCAACTTTTCCTGATCTGCAGTGAAACACAGCTTTAATTCAGCCGGTTGGACATCTGGGTTTTTAATTATCAATAATAACTGCTGATGAAGATCATGTGATAAAGCTCCAAATTCTACTAAATGGACCTGAGCTTCTTTAAATAGTTTTAACTCGTTTATTTGACCTGTGTTGGAACATTAGAATGAAAGTCTTGTATCTATATCTAATTTTATTTGTAATGATGCACAAGTAATATACTCTGCTTTTGAGGCTTTAGTACTTTTCACTGCCTAAACTTTGACTTTTAAGTTATTTGATGGACTTAAGCAACATGAGTGACTTTTAAAAGTTCTTGTCTTGTCCTGTTCAGATAGAACAGTTCTGTAGTTCTGTAGTTTTCAGTTTGCTGTCGCTCCAACAGGCCGGAGCCGTTTCCACAGGGGGGGAGTAGAGGGAGCGTTTCCTCTGGAGTCGTGAGTTTATCTCAGGTGCAGAGTTTGAACTCAGACAATCCTTCTCAAACTACGCTGAAGCAATCTTCTGCTTCCTTGTGATCCGTACTGCCGCGGCGTCCGTGCACGCTGCGGGTCAGTCCGGCCCGAGCCCGACCCACAGCTGCACAGACCCAGGACCAGGGGAAAGGTCTGAATCCTGCCTATCTTTGGACATGAGGCCGCAGCACTGGTGCGGGACAAGCCACCCATTCCTGTAAATTGCAGTGGGAAGTGAGTGCCGGTGCTGTGCGCCCGGAGAGGGGCCACGCTGACCCCGTTACACAAGCAGATCTCTTAAATGTTTGCACATGTGGACTGTGATGCTGTTTGCAGCCGTTGAGCTGCTTAGCAGGCCCCCGAAGCCCTCAGGGACCTTTCCTCCTCGCTCTCCCTCCCCCTCTCCGCTCCATCATTATCGCCCACATGCTTTTCCAGAGACATCCTGAGTGAAGCAGCTCGACGTCCTCGATGGCTATCACATGTTCCTGCCGCGGAGGGAGAGACATCTTGAGGAGAGCGGAACAGGCCAACGAGGCCCAGGGATCTTTCTTCACTTCTCTTTGTGCTTTTCTTTCTTTACAGACTTTACAGAAAGTTTTGTGCAGCACAGTACGGAAGTTATTAAAGCATAATGAGAAACTTCAGGCCTGACATCTTTCCATCCTCTGGATCTCCTCTCAAGGTCCTGGGTGGCGTCCTGCGCCTGGCAGCTTCACTTCTCTTAAGATTCTGTATTTGGTTCTAAGAACTGTTGGTGACTTTATGTGCGGCTTCAAGCTGTTTGTTGTCCTGGTTCAAAGTCTCAATAAACCATCTGAGATGCTGCATGAGGGATTTGAGTCATGGGCTCGAGTTCAGACTAGTTTTATACCCTAAATTCATTTGTTTGTGATTTATTACATTTATTGTTTCATGTATAACACGGGAATTCTTTGCATTTTGTTCGTTTAAATGAGCTGAAACATGATTTGACTCCAGGATCCAGTATTTAAATGTGAGCATCATTGTAATAAACGATCACACGTGTGGTGGAAGGTCGGTGGTTTGTCTCTGAAACATAACGCACTGGTTGGTTTCCTGTCCATATTCGATTTGTTTGTTCGTTAGTGAAAACTCCCGGATGGATTTCCATAAAACTTGGAAGAAGTCGTTGATTTATGGATCACTGCCAACGGTTCGAGGGCGTTTTTCAACCTTTTCACTGATTTCCCAGAGAATAATAAAAGGATCCTGATGAAAATAGAGATGTGGAGCGTTAAGGGGACTGATGTGTGTGAGTGTGTGAGACGTGGAGCAGCCGGACCGGGTCCACGGGCCTGTCGGGACCGGGTCCACGGGCCTGTCGGGGCCCGAGCGGAGGGTCGAACCTTTGAATGAAGCAGCCGACTCGCGTGGTTTCACTGTTTTCTCTCGTTTTATTGGAGGCGGAAGGTCCGACACACGGTTCCCTCGAGTTCCCTCGCGGACCCGGCCGACCTTCAGTATCTACAAAGTACTTCCTGTTCCTTCTCGAGAAGCAAAGAGCTACATCCATCGTACATGTTAGAAACAGTTATTTAAAAAAAACAAAATAGAAATAAAAATGTACAACATACACTTGATATATATATAATATAATTTTTGCTCTTTTTTTTTTTTACAGAGGTAAAAATACTAAGCGTAAAAAAATGGGTCTAATTCATTACAGGGAGTTGTTTCTTTAAAGTTTTTCAATTTAAATACACGAGGAGATAAAAGAGGAGGCGCTCAGGCACTTGTAAATGTCTCTGACGTGAGGACACACTCAAACACCAGACAGAGAAACAACCCTACACACAGACACACACTCAGACACACACTCCCTGATGCATCACACCATCGTCAGGTGTTAGCGTGTGATGGAGGATTCAGCTGATCCCAGTAGCTGTGGATCAAGGAGCAGGAGATGGGTGGGTGGGTGGGTGTGGGGGGGGGGGAAGTGGATGTGCCACAAACACACAGATTCAAACTGGCACACGGGACAGGACGTGTGAAGCAGACAGCACCAGGGCAGGAAGGAGGACGAGGACATCCTCCAGCGTCCTGACCTCCAGCCTCACTGAGTCGGTGACGTTTCCTCGGCCCAACAATCAGCTGGATGTTTGTTCCAGCTCCTCCTGGAGGCTCTTCTCCCGCGGGACGCGACCGACGTCCTGCTGGGTTTTATATTTCATCCTTTTTCCTTTTCAATAAAGCTAATTGTGTTGCCGGTGACGCGATGACACCAACAACCAGGGCAGCTGTGAGGCCGTGATTGGTCGGCTGTGGTGTCACTCAAACAGCGGGTGACGCCCTGTTGGTTTCAGTTGGCGAAAACGTTTGCACACGAGTTGCCGACGTCTTCACTTGTGAACCAATAAACATCATCTGAGCTCTAAGTCGTAGCTTCGAACCCGAACTGTCCAACTTCCTCTGCCTTGGTCATCGTGTCCAATATCAGAAAGATTGTTGTGTTTAAACGCTTTAAACACAACGCAACACATTTAGTTTCATCCTGAATTCCTCTGAGTTGTGTTTCAAACATCTGCCTTCGCTGCTCGGGAACTGGGACCTGAACTGGGACCTGAAGGGGAAACCAGCGGCACCAGTCACATGTCCCTGTGGTTTCAGGAAGTTCTCTCTCAGGTTCATCTTCTATCTACAGTTGGATCATTTGGCCTTTAAGGAACTGGAGCGTTTGAGAAGTAGCCAAGATTTAAACTTAGCTTAGCTTAGCTTAGCTTAGCTTAGCTTAGCTTAGCTGAAACGTCGTCTGGACATTTTCTAACCAGTTTAGATATTTTTTGCTCGGTGGACTTTTATTTACACTTGGAGAGAGCCGAGCTAGCCCCTTGTGGTTTATGCTAAGCTAAGCTAAAGAAAGTGCAAATTAGCCAAAGTTAGCTTCTTAACGTAAAATGTAAGTTTTGCTCTATTGGCTTAGTGCGAAATAAGTGTTGTGGTGACATTAAACGTGTCAAAGGTCAAACATATTTATTTTAACTTGGCGATATTTGCTTCCAGGAGCCGATCGGATGATTCCAGTTGATGAAAGTCGTTTCTCGGCTGTTTGCGATTCACTGAACCGTCGGTCCGGACCTTGGACTTCCACATGTGACTGGTGGCTGCTCCCGGAGAACTGGGCCGGACGAGGGGAGCTGATTGTACATCGCAGGCAAACCAGAGTCCTCAGTTCACTCACTTGGTCAGAACCGGATTAAAAGTTCCTTATTCATTACAAAAATAGTTTAAACCAAGTTTCTGAGAGTGGACGTGAGGCCGATAGCTCGGAGCAGACAGGGAGACGTTGAAGCCAGGCTCCAAATCTTAAGGCAAAACAGGCACCGGCGCTTTCTGCGGATGAGCTTCAGTCCTCGTGTGACCCGGACTCTGGCTGAGGTTCTGCAGACAGGAAACCAGAACCTTCAAATCTCACAATGCTTCAAGTGTTAAAGTAAAATCAGCCAAAAAGACTGACGGGAATTCTAAGCTTTGATTCTGAGAGAGTTCCTGGTTCAGGTGAGGGTTTAGGCACTGTTAGAAATAACGTGAGAGAAGCATGGAGCCGGACCCGGAGCCGAGCCGGGCCGAGCGGGGCTGAGCCGGGCCGAGCGGGGTCAGTGAGAAAACCACGAATCAATCACTGAATCAATTCAGTGAGAAAATAAATAGGATAACAATGAATCTTTGGGATTTTAGAAGAAGATTAAGACGAGTACCACGTTTGTTTCAGGGAACAAAGAGGACGTCGACGGTGGAGCTTCACTGTGAGCTGCAGCACGGACAACACAAGGCCTCCGCACACATTGTAAGCATGCGCGTACACAATCCACACACTCACACACACACACACACACACACACAGAGTCGCACATGAAGAGGTGTAGTGTCTGATTTCTCTGGTAGCTGGAGCTGAGCCGAGCGGGCCTGATATTGGAATAGAATATAAACAAAATGGCCACGCGTACATTAAAGAAGAGAAAGAAACAAAAGAAGAAACAATTCAAGTTCTTTGACGCCGAGTCAGTGTACAAAGTATAAAGTACCTGCATATGTGATACATGACATATAGGTCAGCTATAAAAAAGGCCCCCTGAAAAAGAGTGCTCTCTCACGAGAAACAGAGCGTGAAATGGCCAAGAGGTGAGAGAACTGTCTGCCGTGAGGGGGAGCTTATCTTCCCAGGCCGTGTAGAAAATGCACCAATAGTTTTTTTTGGCTTATTTCAGTGTCTGGAATTTGTAGAGAAACCCAGAGAAACCAAGGCAAGAGAGCGAGCGGTCGGGCCGCTGCTCCGCTCTGTGCATTCCCCGTCCTTCCCTTTCCCTGTGCTTGCGTTGGGTTTAGATTTTGCGTCGCTGCCTCCGAGAGGTTCCCGGGCCCGGCGGCTCAGCTCACTGCTTTGTGTCGGCCCCCGCAGCACCCGCACGTGAGCCCCGCCCGGTGGCAGGCGTGGAGCGGCGGGTAGAGGCAGAGGCAGGGCGCCACCAGAGACAAGCCCAGCAGCGCTAACCAGCGTGTTCCGAACCGGCCTCCCCCGCCGCCCTCGCCCCCGTCACAGGAACAGGGGTCCGAGTAGTCCCCCTCTGGGTCGGACATGCAGTGGTAGAGCATGGTGTCTGCCAGCCACATGCAGCTGACCCGCCGGACGCACGCCCGCACAGGGTCCGGGGCGTCCTGGCACCGCCCTCTTCGGTTGTCTGAGATGTAAAACGCCTCGCCGCAGTGCTCGCACTGTGAGCGCTCCACCCCGTCCTCCTTCCGACCCTTCCCGCCGTTGGTGGACGGGGACGAGCTCGGGAGGAAAGAGCGGGGCTGGTTATGCACAACCGAGGAGAAGCCGTGGCGATATGAGCCACCATGGCCCTTACTGGTCAAGGGTCCGAGTGCGGGGTCAGAGTCTGATGGCGACAGGGCCGGTGCCAGAGGGTAGGTGTAGTCGTGCTTCTGCGACTCAGTCTTGGCGAAGTGGACGTAGGACTCTGACTCGTCCATCTGGATGAACTTGTCACGCACGGTGGCGTGGCGGTAGTCCTCGTAGCCCCCAAGCCAGGGGCGGTCCGACTGGCGGTCCGACTGGCGGTCCGACTGGCGTCCATAGTGGCGCTCTGTGGTTCGCTCCCAGCTGCGCTCCCGAGGGTTGATACGGACGATTTCCTCGTCCTCCTGGAAAGTGACGTGGCGAGGAAGCCGAGACAAGGGCTGAGGAGGAAACAGAAAAAAGCTTAACGCAGCTTTCAAACTAAATATAAGAATGTTAAACACTCAGTGCAGATAAAATGATGAGTTTTCATCTGACTCATGTTGCAGAGAGCACCTGGTCCCCCCCCCCCCCCTCTCAGAGCAGCTGTGTGGTTTCACATTGACGTTGTCTCACCTGGTCCAAGAAGTAGTGGTCTGAGAGCCGGTAGGGGTCGTGGAGGTCGTGGCGATGTCCCATCACGCACTTGTGTCTCTGCGGAAGGGGCGAGGACTCGAGCGGCTGCAGGGAGCTCTCCAGCTTCTGGGAGGAGTTGGATGAGCTGTCTGTGGTGTTCTGTGGACGGGGACAAACAAACACAGGATGCAGGCTGAGCGCCGCTTTCTGATTGGATTCACCAAACAAACAGTTGCTGCGAGACGACGCCACGATTGGACAAACAAAAACAGGAAGCATCGGCGCGGCTCTGATCGGGAAAACAGGAAGCGCGAGTTCTGTTTTTTTCGAGCCACTAGAGCCACATTTGGATCATTGTGTGAGTTTAACTTTTAAATAAACAACATCTGCCATAAAACCTCAGCGACGCTCAGGAAACGTAGAAACCGTCTGACCCAGTAACAGAGGTGGAGGGAACACGGAGCCTCTGACGATCCCATGTGTCTTTAACATGTCCAGTTAACAACGTGACGAGGTGACGTCATGTGTCCACGCAGCTGACACCCGGGGAAAGGCCGGTTATCAAATAAATCAAGCAGTTATTGTTTGCTGTGTTTGAAACGGGGACGGACCTCGTCTGACCCGGCAGCAGCACTTATGAGATTTGATAATAGACAATCACAATAGACAGTTTACAAACTAACAACACTGAACATCATGACCTTCACGGAGGATTCACTGCAACACCGTTGTGTCAGATTATATCAATGAAATATAAGATAAAACACATAATCTCCACATTAGAGAGGAGGAGACAGGAGGATACTGTTTGATAAGAGACGTTAAAGACCTTCACCTTCTGAATCCTCTCCGTGCTGAAGGAGAACGAGTCAGACGGATTCATGCTCATGTTCCCAGTATCACCTTCTGTTGGCCTCTCCCCTGAGTCCTCTCCCCTTCTCCCCCCCAGCAACCTGTCCTCTTCCCCTCAATCTCACTTTCTACACATTCCACCTATCCTAGTGTGTGTGTGTGTGTGTGTGCATGTGTGAACAGTATCCCCCCCCGCCCTCTTCCATTAAAGGCTGCGAGGGCTTCACTCCAACTCAAAGCTTGGCCAGACACTAGACAGTCGGGCCGCTCAGAGAGACGGGTTTCAGACAGGCACACTGGGGGGGGGGGGGGAGCACGTGTCCTGTCTCTTCGTTTCATCTCGGAAATGTGAGTTGCACATATTCAGGTGTTTTTGTGCCAGAGCTACGAGGCCTCTGTGTTTTGTGTCTGAGTCACAGAAACTTCAACGGTCAATAAATGTTTCCACGGAATTCCACTGAAGAAAAGTTTGGCCCGCTGAATCTGACGTCCTCCCCCAGCAGCTTTCAGCAGCGATGGGATTCCTGAGCTGCCTTTCTGTCGGCGCTGATGTGATGTGATTTCAGTTCCACCTGTCGGGCTGAGAACCGACAGGAAACCTAACTCCAGGTGTTTGAATGTCCTCAGACAAAAGCACGTGGCTCAGGTGGTGGAGCCGGGGAGCTGGTACTGGTTTTAACTTTCTGACCCACATTCTGAAGCAGTGCATTCAACTCAGACATCAACCTCGTGGTGGGCCTCCAGGAAGTGTGAGGGGATAGGATCTGGCAGACCAACTAACCAACTGACCAACCAATGGACAAACTAACCATCCTCCCTTGGAACTCAGGGAAATGTAGTTTTTGCATAATCCTGCTGAAAAACCAACAAACAAAGAGTCAGGTGGTGAAGCTCCCGAGTCCGAAGTCCTTCCTCACCCCCGGTGTTATTTATCGTGGTGTAACCGCAGGTCAATGTCAGGTACGCACGCCCTCGACATCTTGAGACACATCGACAACATCTTCACCGCACATGCAAACGTCGGACGCTCCAACAAACCTTAAATCCACGCCATGACTTATTTGCCAGAGTTATATGACCCAGATCTGGTGTGTGTCTGTCTGCCTCCTGAAGCTCTCCCTATTATATCCTGCTCCCCACATGGAAACCACCATGCTGAGAATTTCCCCCAGCTTTCTTACAAAGCCCTCAGAGCAGCCGGCCAAAAATAACATAAAATGCTGCCTCCGCTCCTGGCCCCGCCCCCCTGGAGAAGACATTACCGGGAGGAGGAGCCGATACGGTTTAAACCCAGTCCGACTCCGGCCTCCGCGGCTGCAACTAATTCAAAACACAGACCAGACCTGCTGCTGCACATGAGGAGTCAGGGACAGACGGGTCGAGGGGAAGAGTTTGTATTTCTGGAGATCCTCTCTCTGTATCTTGGCCCCGGGCTGGACAAGAGGGCATTTCAAGTTATTTTCTGACACAAAACATGTCCCGGCTGAAAGCTCGGGAGGATCCATCCTTCAACAGGCCCGGCTCGCTCCCCTGGGACCGGCCCAGAATTGCTTCAATAGCTTCCACTCCCCCAGTCGTGAATGAGCCAAAATAGAGGCAGAGAGAGGAGCGCTGGAGGGGGGGGGACAGAGGAAGGGTTGGGTTAAGTTTAGGTTTGCCCAACGAGGAATAATTTAGGGAAGTATGTCCATCCTAGCTGTCCTCCCTCCCTCCGTCCTCCCCCGTCCCCCGTCCCCCCCCCAAAGGCTGTAAATCTGCTGCAGCATGTCCCTCTGTCCACGACGACCCGCCGTGCAGACTCTACCGCTAACTTTAGGAAAGGTCTTTAAAACGGGAACACAAGCAGAACTGAATCCATCCATGTTGCACGGTTATTAACTTTTGAATCAAAGTGTGGAGCTGCTCAAGATCTTGTTTAATTACTTCTGGAGAAATGGTGAAACTTTGTTTTCCCCAAAAACAAGAACTACTAGGACAGATTATCATGATCAGATAGAAGAAGACAGCACAACCATAGACTGAAGCCAAAACATGATCGCCACCTGGTGGCTGGCTGCAGTAAAGGTCATAAACCATGAGTCCTCCATGTTAGTGGATAGGACAAGAACCAGCCTGGGTATTTAGGCTTCACTTGTGAACAGTGAGATGAAATGGAGACACATCATACGTCTTTATAACAGTCAGTGGTTGCAGCGTATGAAATGTGTGCAAGCATGACTCATCCAAAGAGAGAAATTACACAATTAAATATATATATATATATATATATATTTTAAACACGTCAGAAGGCTAAAATATAAATATTTCACCTCGTTTGTTTTATCATGAGCTTCTGTAGATATTCAACCCAAAAGGAAAAGAGCAGATAAGACTTTGTGAGCAACACTTCACCAACAGATTGCCTCAGTTTCAACTTTCCTGAAACCCTGATGCTCCATTACAGCGACTGCCCCCCCCCCCCCGCCCCCCCGACTGGGCCCCCCCCCCCGCTCGTCCTCCCCCCCCCGTGTGTTTTTATGCGTCTCTGCGGTGCTGCACACTCCCAGCAGAGCACCTATTAGTCTTGGCCCTTACAGACAGCTCAAGTCAAAGATGAACCATGAGGCACTTCCTCTCATAAATCACCGGCCCTGCACTAAGCTGGGAAACAGCTGCTAGTTTGGTAGCTGCTTCGTTTCACTGGGGTGTGTGTGTGTGTGTGGGGGGGTGTTGTGTGTGGTGGGGTGTGTGGGGGGGGTGTGTGTGTGGGTGTGTGTGGGGGTGTGTGTGTGGTGGTGAGGGTCACCAGGAGAGAGGGAGGTGGTGGAATACAGGAAGTGACCTTGTGACCCGGCCTGCTGTTCCTGGTGTCACGTTACAGCGTGGGGGGAGGGGAGGCTCCGTGCTAACTTAAGGTAGGGAGGCCCCCCCGACGCACAAACAACACACACTTCACTCGGGGCAGGTATCTGTGACAGGAAGTGGGTCCCGAGCTGAAATACCTTGTGCTAAGTGGATGAAATGAGGTCAGTCCGGAGACGTGCCGCACTCGGGGGACTCTGGCTGATTAGTTGCTCGGTGTGAAGTGGAGCCACGGTTCACCCCCGGGGCCCGAAACCTCCATTTCACTGATGTTGAACAAGTACTGGTTTAACTGAGCCACAGTGCAACCACACAGGAGGCAACTGCAGGCACTGGGGGGGGGGGGTTGCTGCTGGTTGGTAATGTACTCATGTGTTTAAAGGATTTATCAGACACCCAAACCCAGTTTGTACGACTCCCTCACAGGATTTCACCGCGGATCGTAGCTGCTGCTGTCTGAGCAGTGAACCGAGCGGTGAACTGAGGAGAAGCTGTTCCTGCTGCAGAGGAGTGGACCAGGAATGTGCACCTGGACCATGTGAGTGTCCGACAGCAGCTCGGCACATGACGTCACGTTGCACTGCTGCACAAATCAACTTATCTTTTGCCCGGATTCCAGAGAGTTATTCATCCATTTGCTAGTTTTTTTCTTTATTCTTTCTTTTTTGACGTTAGTATGTTACAGGGCGTATATCGCTGTCCACAGATTAATAGAAAAGGAGTTAGAGGAACTAAGTGTTTGAAGTAGATTGGACAGAAAAAGAAAAGTCACTCAGGCATTTAACTTCTGTCCACACAGGGTTTAAATATCTAACCCACCTGGACCAGGATTTCAAATCAGACCATATCAGGTGATAGCACACGGACAGGCCTCCATTACCCATAACTCCAACTGCGATCGTACGTGAATGTAGGAAAATATCTTACGGTGAAGACGTCGTCGTCCCCCAGCTCGCCCTCGTTCTGGAGTGCTGTGGAGGAGGTGGTGGAGCCTGAGGAGGGGAACAGGAGAAACACTTACTGACGGAGCCGAGCAGCATCAGTCCACCTCGTGTTCCACACAGGACCAAGGGACTGCACCTGAAACTTTATAAAACCTCCAGCTTCTCTGCCCTATTCTTATTTCTGATTAGTTAGTTGTTATCTTCATGCACAACATGCTGCACCTTCATTAAAACTTCTTTAACATCACTGGAACATTAGGAAAGACATCATGACACTGTCTAAGCCTATGTCTCTCGTCTGTAGCTTCTCCTCTACGTCTTCCCTGATCTGTGACATCATCTATCTCTAACAGTTGCACTTCAGGCCAGCGCACCTTCTGCCAGGTCCTCGATGGCTTTCCGCACCCCCCTGTCGAAGCCCTGGCGTCGGCTGGACCCTGGAAGGACAGGCCGCACTTCCTGTCCTCCACCCTCCAGTGATGGAACGTGGGCGTTGCGATGGTGTACACCAGGTCCTTCCTCAGGGGACAGTCCAGGATCACCTGTTGGTTGGACACACATCGTCTCAGCACCACACACATGTTCCCCCTCCGCATTGAGCTGTGAGTGTTGTGGGTTTTACCTGTTTGTCCCGTAGCCGCTCGCCGCGGATCAGGAACTGGGAGCTGCAGGAGGCCGGCACGGGGGCCAGCTCCGGCGGCAGGAGGCGGCACACCCCCACCCTGCTCAGAGCGCCCCCGTCCTGGGCCAGCCAGCCGCCACTCGAGTCGTCCCGCGTCATCACCACCGCCTTCACACGCACGATGTAGCTGTCACTGGAGAGAGAGAGAGAGGGTTTATTAGAGAGATGACTGCGATGTAAATGTGATTTATATATAACTTTACAATTTGACCATTTGTGTGTGTGTCTGGTTTATGAAGCAGAATGACGTTTGTAACTGATTCTCCATCGAAGAGGAGCCTCAGTCACATGACCTGTGAATCAGGAATGTTGTTTATGAGTTTACTGTACATTTATTTTTGACAAACTAAGTTTAATATTATTTCCACGCAGCTCAACTTCTTAGTATAATTAACAAAAGACACATCAATCATCATTTCAAAGCATATAAATCATGTATGGTTGCAGATCCTTGCACCTCCAGCTTTGACTGACTTCAAACCTTCATCTGAACTTATAGAACTTAAGTGATATTAAAAACAGATCCAGAATCAGGTCTTTATCAGACTCTTGTTCTTCTACAGTTGGTCCAGTTTGGATCAGGTGAGACGCAGAGAAGCAAACTCATCCTTCCACATTCATACAGAACAACAAACAGAAATAACCTTCTGTGAATTAATGTCGATCTGCGGCGTCGATACCAGAATTCTTACGAACAAATGTGGTTTGACGAACGTGTCAAAAGCAAAACGTGCATTAAAGGAGGCGACGTGTGTAAGTGTGTGTTTATGCCTTCAAAATAAAATAAAAACACAATTCTGTAGGCAACAACGATTTTGCACTGGGCCTTCAACTTCCAGTGAACTCAAACTGAGCTCCTCCGACAGACGTCTGAGGGTTGTGTTAATGCCACAGCAGTTTATTATAGAGCTGGATTCACACACGGGCAGAATGTCTGAGGGCGTCTCAAGTCACGACTCTGCCCGCCGCTCGCCGCTCGCTGCGCCGAGGTGGGAGGTGTTGGGACCAGTCAGCACAAACACACCAGCTTCACATGTAAATCAAGCTTTGTGTTGTTTTCTGTGTTGTTAAAAAACATCCTTGAGAGAAGAATTTCAACGTGAGACGATCGTTTGGTTAATAAATAACGTGACCAGGAGATTAATCAATGACTAGTTCTGATAACTGAGTCTCCCGTGGTGTTCATAGCACAGGCACCTCGCCGACTTACACACATGGAAATCATTTTGAAAAAGAAAACTGAATTTCTATTTAAAATAGTAAATTACATGTATTTAATAAAACGTGGCTGCTGTTTAAACCGTCATCTTCTAAATTAGAGAAGATGAGTCATGGGCGCCCACCCCAGCTTCCCCTGAGGTGACCTGGGAGAAGCCGGGTGTTGGGTGACCTGCTGGTTTCATGGAATCACAACAATCCCAGTTTGATTCCTGTCAGAGACGTAGTTCTGCTCGTGTGTCTGAGAGTGAACAGGATTACACAACAACTACAATATGCTTTTACCGAGCTGCATTGACTCAATCAATGTCGGTATCAGACTAAAGGAAAGAAATCCACCGTCATTCAGTCTATTCTTACGTTTTAATCACTTCAACAAAGCGGTTAATGAACAGATGGATAAAGTAAATCATGATGATTTACACCAGCGGGGAACAGTGGAGCGGAGCTGCGACATCTTACACATACTCCCAGATACTACTTCAGTCTATATAACATAACAAAACAATACATGACAAAACACCCCCCCCCCTGCAGTCAACTGGGTCCCCAGTGTCTTCAAGATGAGACGCAACAATGGAGGCAGGACACAGACTTTCTCAGGCATTAGCATGACAGCAGCCGTCCCCACAGGGACAGTGAAGGACCCGACAACAACAGGATGTAACTGTGTGTGTGTGAGGAAAGAGAAAGAGGAACATAGAAAGAGAGAGGAGGGCGGCCGGCCGAGTGGGAGTGAATGAGAGAGGTGTTGTTATATAATTAGCTTACAGACAGTCCCAAGGATTTCATGGACACGCACACACACACACACACACACACACACACACACACACACACACTGACACACACACACACACACCCACACACACACACTGAGCTGGCAAAACCGGTTCACCAGCTCCCGCCCACACACATTCATAAAACTGACTGAATGACAGACTGACGGCAGACAAACAGCCCGTACAGAAAAGAACCACAGGTTAGCCCACAAGATGTGTGTGCTGCTCGCGTAAACACACACACACACACACACACACACACACACCACACACACACACACACACACACACACACACGCACACACGATCCTTCTTTTCCATTCAGATTTCAAAGGCTTGTTGTGTTTAAAGACACAAACCTGCCTAAATAAGCATTTCTGAACACGGATGATTAAAAGCAGACGTATAAAAGAGCTAAATGAAATAGCTGGAGGAGTAAGAATGTAGTCGGACCGGAGTTCACAGGAAGACGCTCGTTTCATGACTCGTGCCAAACCACAATAAAAGGAGGTGGATCGTCGCTCAGTCGCTCCTCAGTCACGTGGGAAACCTGAATGGCAGCAAAGGAAATAAAGGAAAATCAAAATAGAAATGTCAGTGATCTATTTATACTTTCCAGCACTCACTGGTGTTACTGGTGCTTTTACTGGAGTTGAAGAAGTTAAAGCTAAAGAAATAAATATATATATATATAAAGAGTATTGGATCGACCTGGTTCTGTGCTCACTGATGTATCTGCAGAACTAATGTGCTAGTTCTGCAGATACATTTTCCTCATACTGAAAAAAGCTGGAAAAGTAAGATTACCTTTGCACAGTTTTGCTTAATCTTTAGTTTTATAGACCAATAAACCAATGTCATAGGTTTTATTTTCTATTTAGAGCTTTCCTGTAGGAAACGTGCTACACAAATACAGGTTATTCTTATTAGTAGTATTTTGCACATTGTCGTAACCTGAAGCACGAGATGGTGAGTTACACCCAAAGGTTCAGGAGAGGTTCAGATGAATGGTTTCTCTCTCATCGTCCGTCCCTGTTGGAAACACCCCCCCCCCCCCCCCCCCCCCCCCCCCCCCCCCCCCCCCCCCCCCCGACGAGAGAAGCCTCAGAGCCGCTCTATGCTCGTCTCTGAATGAAGAGTTCAGCTACTGGGGAACTTACGCCATAGCAGCGTCTATGCTAACATCCTTGGGAGCCGCCATTGTTGTTTTAGGAACACGGTGGATGGTGATTGGTCTAAAAAATGGGTTTGGACCAAAGTAGATCTCTCTGGTAAAATGGATTCTCACCTACAAACAACCAGATGCCCAGAACGTGTTGAGAGGAAAACCTACGACATGCTCGACTTCGCGACAAATTATTATCTGTTGTTAATACTCAGGTTTTTTAAATCCATAAAAATAAACGCATAAATAGCAGTTGCAGGAAACCCACCAACAGAGGGTGACAAGATCAGAAACCTCTCAACCAAACATCTTCCAATGAGATCATTCCTGAAACACTGACACATATTCAGTTTCTAAATCCACAGTGAAGGTTTTATATCAAAGCTCCGCGGCGGGTCATCGTGAGTCAGAACATGCGTTGGACACGTTCACGTACAAAACCACACAGCCCGGCTGCCCACACACAGGAATGACACCAAATTGTGAACTGCATTAGCACGTGTGCTTTAAGATACACAACACGGGCCATCGGCTCCCTGAGAGGAACCCGTCACATTTGTCTTGTGACCCATGTTCAGAACCTCGCCTGCCGACAGGCCCTGTAATCTGTGGCTGGAACACACAGACGGCCACAACCAGCAGCAACAAGCTACTTTAATACACTTGGGAGTGACCGCACATTCTGGCAGAAATACACACAGACACACACACACACACAGACACGCACACACAGACACACACACACATACAGTACATTTGGGAACTGCAAATCTAATTCTGTCCAAACGAATGTTGCATGAGGTGCCGATGCTGAAAAAGGGACTGGGACGCCTATTTTGAGAAAAGGTGGTTTATACTCTATTTATAATTCACATGCACAATCTTTAATTATATACACAAACACCGTGGTTGCCTAATGTTTAAAAAAAAAGGGATTTTAAATCATCAGGTGCTTAAACTGCAGCAGGTTTCAGACTGAAAGTCTCTTCTTCGGTGGGATGAGGGTGTGAAGCTGCGCCCGAAGCAGAACGATGACTCAGTTTGGAAGAAAGATCGGGAAACTCAACACCTCGCTGATAAGGAACGAGCAGCAGCCCATGCATCACATCCTCTTCTGATTTAATACGAGCTGTTTATAACCTGCAGGTGAAGGAGCAGGGTGTGCCTGGCCTCCGCTCGTCAAGAGGCCATATACCGAGGTTGACAGCCAACACTTTACTATTACCTGTTTCACGTCTTTAATCCACGTGTCTGATTAAACGCTTCCTCCCACTGAGACGCTTCATTGAGCTCAGTGCAGCCGCTATATTCATCTCCCTCCAGATTATAAAGCTGTATCTGCATCATCATGGGGGCAGCGGAAACAAGCTATTATCATAACACTGATGCATAACAACCTTGTTGAGGCCAATGTGTCAGCAAACTTATCTCGTTACACATCCGGCAGCCACAGAGCAGACGCAGCTTTCGCTTTGTCTCGCGCTCGGCGTCCTGGTCGCTCGGCTTTGTTCTCCACCGCCCGCCGAGCGCTTTGATAAAAGTGATAATATCTGTGGCTTCATCTTTTGGGAAAATCTATTTCACCAACAGCGTTTTTGTTTTGTGAACTAACATTTTGATAATAGCTGCTTTATAGAAAGCGAGGCAGAATATAGGAGAAGGGATGTTTACGTTTTCTCAACACTACAAGGAAAAAGCTTCTGTTCGTTGGAATTAAACTTACATCTGTCACATTAGCTCAAATTAGCACAAAGTCTATATCTTTAAACAGGAATAAACATTTCTCTATCATCTCGTAACAGATGTCTTGGTTTCTGCATCTTATTGCAGCGCTGAAATTTAAAGAAATTAGCTTTTCAACTTCTATATATTCGGTTTTATTCACAAGGCTTTGATAAAGACCCAAACATTTATATTGGGCAATATCTTTGTTTCTCTATTCAAATTTTTAGGCCCCAATATTGGCCCACAAAAATCTGTATAGGCCGGACTGTACTTTGTATTTGTATGCCTCACCACACACATTGCAAACAAGTGTGTGTCATGATCAGGAAATGAGGTGTGGGTGGAGCACACACACCTGTAGAGTCGCTGCCAAGCCACATTAGTGCTCCATCAATGAACTCTGAAGTTCCATCTGTTCCTTTAGTTTGCCTGTGAGCCATGTCAACATTGGTTTTCTGTCTACAAAAAAAAAAAAAGGAAAGCACCACAGACCTGCAGCTGAGACAAACACGTTTTAGGAGAAACTACGAACGGATTAGTTGGATCCTGCAGAGGCCCGGTGTGCACTGTGTGGAGCGGGACTGCAATAAACCAGTGAAGGGGACTGGGAAGCGTCTGGATATCAGGTCTGGATCCAGCTCTGGATCCAGCTCATGTGTGACTGATAGAAGGGTCAGTGAGGGCAGCCCAGCCATGTGTGATAAGGGCGGCTATACTTCCTCTGATAAGGAATGACTGGCCACACCTCTGCCTGATCAACAAAACCACATACACACACAATGCACGCACACATGGGCCGCCTCTCCCTGGAACTCCACACACACACACACACACACACACACACACACACACACACACACACACACACACACACACACACACACACACAGCACATGTCCTGTCAATAGAGATCAGGAAGTGACTGAGGTGCTTCACAGTCGTGACTATTTCAGCCTCGGTCAGTTTGTTGGTTTCTCTTCTGAATGATGACACATCGGATACTGGGACAACAGAAAATACACAAAAACACTAGTGTACATACACATATCTTATTAGACAGGTTACAATACCAGTGCAAACTCCAGCCACTCAAAAATGTTGTTTATTATCTCTTAATTTTAAATTTAATATCTCTGGGTGTCTTATTTTTTTGGATTGTTCAGATACAAGATACCTTTATTGGTCCCACACACACACTACATGCAAATAGAGGAAATTTGTCTTCTGCTTTT
Source organism: Reinhardtius hippoglossoides (assembly GCA_006182925.3). Taxonomy (NCBI): domain Eukaryota; kingdom Metazoa; phylum Chordata; class Actinopteri; order Pleuronectiformes; family Pleuronectidae; genus Reinhardtius; species Reinhardtius hippoglossoides. Next base: position 23,932,728 of record CM031681.1, on the reverse strand, counting down.
GACCCATCCGTGTGAACCCAGGGAGCAGATGTTGGGGGAGTAAGGTGCCTTGCTCAGGGGCACTTAGACAGTGGGGTAGGGAGAGTCCTTTTGGACTTGAACAGATCGAGGTATGTTTTTTGACAGTCCATGGCCTCAACCAGCGACCTTCCAGTCTGATGTCAGTTATTTTCTGCCACTAGTCCACCGTGTGAATGTGTGACTCTCCACAGCAGATTACACACCTTGCACGTGGATTTGCAGGTGTCCGTCAAACGTGAACCATTGGAACCCAGAATGGAGGCATATTTTCCACATCACGTAAAAAACATTGAAACACACACAAGAAGGTAAAACACAGATTTCTCAGTCAAGTGAGCAAAGCGACCAGTAGATATTTAGTTGGGCAACAATTGCTTTGTCTCTTGTTGCAACCGTATTTGACTCGAGACAACACCTTGTCACAATACATGCACCGGCCCAGTGAGTGTGCTGTGTACACAGTGTACTACATGCACGTGCACCGACTGCAGCACTTCGTTGGGGACGCTGCACAAGACTGTTCAGTCATCAGTATACATTGTGGATTTGCATATTTACAGATCTGTGTTTACATTAACAAATCTTAAACACGTGTAAATGTAAATTAAGATTTGAACATTTCTTTACATGTTAACAAAGTCACATTTGTGAAGGTTTTGTAGTAAAAAAAAAAAAAAGTCCCATAAGACAAATCAAATCAAAACAGTGTCACTGCAGTAAATCATTTAGAAACGGATGAATGAATTGTGCAATTAAAACTCACAGTAAAGTGAATCAAGTCTAATTAATCACGGATCTAAAACGACTGTGATGTGTTAGTTTGTACGAAACTGTTCAGATCTTTAATCGCGTTGCGTCCCCACATGATATCCATCGTCTTACGGTGACGTCCTGCTTCTCTGTTGAGGTGGAAACCAAACAGAAAATAAGCTGATTGGTTCTAAACCTCTTACAGGCGAGTGAAAAGCCAAACAAGAGCCTCGATAATGCCTCGTATCCTCTTACACTGTGTAAGACTTAGCGCGCCGGGTCAAATGTAACCGATGAGGGGCTTTCCAGCGCTCTCTGTGATCAATGTCCGCCGCAGCGTCAACCGCGGCGCGTTTGATCAGGTATCTCTCCATTTACATAAACTGTTGGATGTCAATGGTTTCTGTTGTAATTGCGCGGCCTGTAGTGCGGCTCCGGGGCACCAAACCAACTTAACACGGTTTGCATAATGAACACTGGGAAGCCTGTTCTCTCAGGGCTTCCCTTGTTTAAACATACCGATGCACAGTATTTACCACTACACATGACGGGCTGCGGCGCTTCCTGATGCCGTTTGATAGCCGGCAGTCCTTCTGCATGATGTGATGATTTAAAACACGGAGCAATGATAGTGGGGAGACTTTCTCCCAAAGTACGAATCTTTATTTGTAACCTCAAGCTTCATAAGAAACACAAACCAGGAGAACAAGAGAGGAGCAACTTTCAAATGTGTCCTGCATAATTTCATGTAAATGTAATATGAGGTGGCGCTGGTGTAAGATGAGCTAAATCATATAAGTTACAGACGGAGTAGAAAGGGATCATCAGCTACAACGACATAACGCACAGTACAGGAGTATTTGTACACATACAACCTATACCAAGCATTTCATATACTCGTAGACTTACTATAGGATAACGTCAAACTGAGTATAAGACCTGAGCATGTTACTACAAGTTCACAGAGTTCATTTACTGAAGAGCTGGAAGAGAACAACCACCCAGTGCATTGGTGTGACAAGGGAAGAACACACTGAGTGAAGTGAATGAAAACTCAGGCTATTATAATCTTGGTCATCCAGTCAGCTGATGAGCAGAGATTAGTAAAAAAAAAACAGGCAAACAATCCGGCTCCATTGTTTGGTCTGCAGATATAAACAGCACATTATATAAAGGCTCCGGATAGCAACCAGTGATGAGCTGCTCTGTAAAACACAGGAAACACTGTGAACAAGGATCTGTTCCACATGATGTGTGTGTGTGTGTGTGTGTGTGTGTGTGTGTGTGTGTGTGTGTGTGTGTGTGTGTGTGTGTGTGTGTGTAGGGGGAGTACAGAAGGAGAAAGAGAGAAAAATGCCAAGGGTCTGAAAGGGAAGTTCATCTGTGGACATGGAGTGTGTGTTGATATTCTTTGTGTGTGTGTGTGTGCATGATTAAATGTTTATGTGTGATGTGTGTGTTGCTAACAGCGTACGTCACGCTAATTATCTGTGGTTCCATATATATCATCATATGGATTTATATATACTTGCATATATTTATCAGATGTATACACCACTGCGATTCTGAAAACATTGGAGAAGAACACAGCCTTTTCTGTGGTTTGCTTTTTATATATATATATATATTAGTTTTTATTCTTTCTCTGTGGCAGTTTACCCTTTTTTCTTTTGTGTTAGAATATGGTTATGTGATCATCAGCCTCCATTCATCTCTTTTCCCATATTATCAGGTGGATTCATCACAATTATATACAAAGAAACACAAGTTAGCAGATTTGACTGTAGATAAACCAAAACAACAACAGCTGTTTAGACCAGTCCTCAGAACTACCAGAGAAAACACTGTTCTGTTCTTATTGGGATCCATCTGTTTACATACATGTACTAACAGTTTATTATCGTCTCACTATCAAATCTCCCAACAGAGGAGAATATGTGTGCAGGGAACAGAACGCTCCTGCTCAGGGAACATGCAGACCTGCGAACTCCTCGCTGCTGATGGCTGCTCTTTGTTCAGCGATGGATTATGTTCCCTTGCTACGTTGACCTTAGCTGAATGTCACCGGGCATCTCCTGTCCGATACTGACTGTGCACATGCTGACCCTGCAGCACCACTCACCAGATCAATACATCCTCTGCTCGGGTTTTGACTCTGCAGTCAGTGGTGTGTGTGTGTGTGCAAGAGAGAGATCCTGTACTTCTACAACAGGCAGTGAATGTCCTCAGAAGGACAAGAGGCACATCCTCCCAACTGTGCACACGACGGCTGTAGCTTTGTTTAGGAGCCACACTCCAAATAAAGAGCCTCACAAACAGAGTGAATGTGTGTTTGTCAGTAATTGTGTTGCCTGCTGAGAGCAAACTGACAAATGAAATGTGATTGACCCATTCAGCAGATGAGGCCTTCACACTGGTGCGTGTGCCTCAACCTCCGAGCCTCATGCACGAGGACATAGAAGTAAACTCCACACTCACACGTTTTCTTTTAAAACGACATTTTTTAAAACTAAAACGATCTCTGTCCAGATGAGCATTTTAGTTTTGCATCAGCAAACAAACACACACGAAGACACACAACACGCGATCATTCACAGTCACTGCACACGTGTGCGTCGGTGTAAACAGGAAGCAGGTTGTCTTCTCGACAGTTGGTTGCTTAATTACAGACAATGCAACCGACGAAGAAAAGGTGGAACTGTAACCGTTAGCGGGCACTTAGCATCCGGCGCTGGTCGTCGAGTCACGACAGATAAAACACAATCAGTTAACAGGAGCCGGTGACTCATCCTTTCCTAATGACTCAGATGTTGCCCCTCCGTTCGACAACACAGCCCCGGAGCTGAAAGGTCCAGTGTGGCGGCCGGGCACGGAGGTAGCCGCGGTGTGGTCGTAGCCACAGGCAGCTCGGCCGTGGCCCAGACGACCCACGCAAAGGTCTACTGTTGACCCTCAGGTGGGATTACTTACTGACTTATATCCCAATTTATGTGTATTTTCATATAAATATGTTGAAAACACATTTCAACTTGTCATCGCATACCTCCACCCCCCCCATTGTTCTGGTGAAAATGGTGCGGTGGCAACACTGGGCCAGCCAGATGTGCAGAACACACATGTGCTGAGAACTGAGTTCAAACAGAATGAGAGAATGAAAGGAGCCGAAAGTAGGCGAATTTATGAGCAATAATAAAATGTGGATAAAGTATAAAGAGAAATGTGAGGAGGTGGAGCGGAGGCGTGTTGGTATTAGATCTAAAGGTGGGGGGGGGGGGGGGGTGGAGCATGTGTGGATGAGGGGCCCAATGCGGAAACTTCTGCCCCAGATCCATAATCAGAAAAGTTTCTCTGCTGCACCTTTCATGCGACACAAAGGGTTTTAAGGAGTGTCTCTCGTTTCCTGACCCGTCTCATTCCGTTAGCTTTTATTACAGAACCACAACACACACGCTAGCAGATAACGACCTGAGTACTTCCTTCCAGTAACGTATTAAAAACTTATATAGATGTGAATTCACTGTCCTTAAACTGCTGCACAGCTATGACCAAAACCAACTTAGTCTGGGTTATTAGCCAATGAGAATCAAGAGATAAACTGACATGTGTCTGTCAAGAGTTATTAGCATCAGTGTGCATTTCCAGGTGCTAGCAAAGCATCGGCCAGAGGCTTCTTAGCATATTCTGTCTTCAAGATAAATTCAATAGCAATGAGTTAAACTGGTCTGTGGGAAACGATGATGGAATTCACTTTAATCCAGACACCCTGCAGTACCTTCACCTGAAGGTAGGTGGTCTAACTGTCGCTTTGAGGCGTCTGCCTGGTGGATACGTGAGCTAGCTAGACGAGCTATAGCTAGATGAGCTAGCTAGACGAGCTATAGCTATACGAGCTAAGCTAGATGAGCTAAAGCTAAATGAGCTAGCTAAAATACATGTCAAAACTGCAAAGGTGTTTGCAACATGTTTCTGTATCTATGTATTTCCTGTATTTGTATTTTCATGCTTTGCAGCATTTTACTTTCACGTTGTTCAGGTTCTGTCAATCAGGTGACGAGGTTTCCTCCACGTGTACATTTTAAATAACCTAAAAACAAATGTTAATGATTTAAATGGGTTGTAAACATGTCATTAATCCTGTTTAAGAGCTTAATTGGGTCTTTTTAGAAAGTGGTGGTCGCCATTCATTTTTTGTTACGTCGTGGGCGTGGCCTAAAAGTGACCATCGCCCCACGAGGGCCACGTCGTCGCCATGGAAACGCTTCAGGTCAGAATCCGGGTCTGACGCAGCAGCAGCCGCGCGAGGAGCACGTGACTCAGAGGAGCAGACCACACAGACAGAAACAGGAAGTGTGTCAAACAAAAGATCCAGGTCTATCCTCCTCCTGGGGGGGGGGCTGCAGCTGGGGCTCTAACCCGGGTCTGGCTCGGGTCTGCCTCGGCGGGGACCCGGGCCAGACGCACGGTCCTCCCCCCCCCCGCCTCCCCGGCAGCGGCCCGTGGCTCATGAATGGGGACGCGCTGAAGGTTAGAGGCTTTTATGAATGAGCCAGCGTCACCAACACCCCCCCCCCCCCCCCCCCCTTCCGGTGCCCTTCGCCCTTCCACCCCCCCCGCCGACACGGACCTGCGAGGCGGGCGTTGCTACCGAGCACAGCCCCGCGGAGCCTCACGCGCACCGGAGCGGGCTCCCGGGACCGGAGGCTGGACCCGAGCAGCTCCACCGTGTCTGCACGAGGCTCTTCTGCACACTGAACACCCCCCCCCCCCCCCCCTCCCCCTGTATTTAAAGCTCTGAACAACAACACGACACCTGAACGCGACTCGCGTGAATCCGCAGCTCCTTCTCGGTAAAGCTAATTTTAAGCTCGGGCCCATCGGTACCACGCGAGCGGGTCCGCGGGCCTCGCACGGTGCTGGCCACATTCTGCCCGAAGGCACCGGCAGCTCGACCCCCCCCCCCCCCACGAGCGCGGGTCGCGTCCGCACAGAAACACGCGTTAATGTCTTTTCCAGCTCGAGCCCGTGTGTTTTTATGAATGGAGCTCGGCAGGCTATGCAAATGAGGGCGATTGAGAAAGAGATGGCGGATGAGGCATATCGGATATCTCATATCCTGTGAGACTTCCCCCTTCGGTGGGGAGCAAGCACACAGATGTGGCCGAGCCGCCAGGCCCAGTGGCCTCGGCCCCGCTGGTTCCCAGTGGCCTCGGCCCCGCTGGTTCCCAGTGCCCGGGACACGCGGTGCGCGCGGCGGCCTGTGTGTTGATAGAAGCTGGACCCGAGCAACAGGCCCGGCGCCCTCACCTCGGGTCCTTTCACAAAATGTTTCCGATCCACCCACGCGTCCCCCCCCCCCCCCCCCTCCTCCACCTCCCCCCCACCCCTCTTCATTCTCTCTCTCCCTCCCGAGGTGGGGGGGCCGTAGCAGAAAAAGAAACCCTGTCAACGCATTGATCCACCAGCAGCGTTAAAACACATAAAACACACACGCACCGTCCGCGGAATCACATTAAAAGACACAACCGTGCAGACCACGCACGAGCAGCGGCAGCTCCGCGGGGAGTGCGTGTGTTTTCTCCGGGCTGCACATTCCGCCAAGTTCCCTCAATCATCTGCAACTTGTGGAAGCGCGAGGGCGAAACGCAGCAGGCGGCTCCGGTACTTACTCGTTCGGGTGCGTGTCCTCGGCCATCGTCTCGCTTCACCTCAGGTGAGGGACCACGGCGGCTGCATACTTTTCGCTCGTCATTGTTTCGCCGCGGCTCCTCGGATCCTGTCTCCAATTCCGCATAAATCCCCCCTGCGCCTTTGTGCGAGTGTCGGCTCTTCGCCCGTCTCCTCTCCCACCTTCCTCCTTCTGCTTCGGTCCTCCTTCCCGCTCCGGTGCCTCCGAGTCTGGGCCCGGATCTACAAATGCCCCCCTGGATTTCTGCCCCTATAACTTTAATCAGCCATCAGCCTTCAGAGCCGCCGATACAGACAATTTAGTCTCCGAATCCAGCTCTTCTTCTCCTCGCGTCCCCCCCCCCCCCCCCCCCCCCCCCAAACACACACACACACACACACACACACACACACACTCACTCACACGGACACACAAGTGTCACGCACAGACACACGCTCTCCGGTTTTAAGTCCTCGGGCGCGGGTTCTCTCCGGCGGCTCCGGTGCCAGTGGTGCGTAAAGGAGCGCGGTGTCGCTGCTGCTGCTGGTACCGAGGGGTGGCCCCGCTAGAGCCCCATCTCTCTCTACTCCATGTTGGATTGCAGGCGGCAGAGGAGCTCCAGCGAGCCGGGGGAGGGACGGAGGGAGGAGGGAGAGGGGGGGGGGCAGGGCGGAAGCAGTGACGTAGGGCTACATTTTGGCTGAAGGGCCCACAATAGCTGCAAGCTGTAGGGGCCCTAGCTTGATCCATGACAGCCCCCCCCCCCCCCCACCTCCCCACCTCTTTTATTTTCCTCCTCCGGATATGTCACCTCTGTTCTCTTATAAAAAAAAATCTGACATGTTCCTGTTGGAATAGCTCTTTTATTCTTATTCCACCCAGGAAACTTTATCTCCAGAGTGAAGTGCTCACTGGTAACTCCACTCCCAGTAGGCTCCGCGCACTGGGAGGACGGTACCAGGCTGTGAACACTGTAATAACATGGTTATAACCACTGTCCCTCTGAGTGGGATCAGAAAGCAAGATGCAACAATTCACTGATTCACATTCCAAAGAGCAGGAGGGAAATATTACATGTTGCATGTGTATGATATTGATAAACAGTAAAACAGTATTGCACATATATGATATTGTTATTGATTGATATTGATGGTCACCCCTTTTCTGATAATCTTTTCTTTTCCACAAATCACATCACAAATCAATTATTAATGATCAATTACCAATAACAGTTTTAAGGTAACTACATTTTAAAGTTTCAACACAGTGTGTTCTCCTGCACTGACCTGGTTTAAAAGTCTTATTGTTCTTTCTGTGACACATAAAAGTTAACTTTACTTTATTATGTTTCCATCATGTGTGGTGAGTGAAGAAAGACCAAAGAGGGTTTGAGGATAATCGTGTTAACTTCTTTAGACTTTCAGGTGATCCACTGCAGCTCCTCTCTTATTGTTCTGAGAAGTGAGTCTGCAGCATGAGCTCTTTAACGCCTATTGATCTCACATCGTGTGTGTGAGTGCGTGCGCGTGTGCGTGTGTGTGTGTGTGTGTGTGTGTGTGTGAGTGAGTGAGTGGGTGATTTAGATGATTAGCCACTTTTGTTTGAGGTGAGTGTTGCCAGATTCGTGCTCCTGCTCGAGCAGTTGCCAGCTCAGTTTTTTAGGTTCATGCTCCAACATGTCCTGAAGTGAAACCTTGGTCGTGCAGCGCCACCAGCTGGCGGTGACCACGTCCTACACGTGTAGAGTTAAGGTTGTGACCTTAAGAGTCGTAACTGCTCCTTTTCCCTCAAGCATCATTATAAACCACTGCATTTATCTGAGAATACAATTCATATGTTTTTAATGGCCTTAGCCTAATTTCTGATGACATAACCATTACAATAAACCCATATAGAGTAAATAAATAGGCTATAACTGTTTTATTATAAAAGCTATGACATTAATACACATGAGTGATGTGGATCTGTAGATATAAGATATATATATATAAGGTATTAAAGCGAACAGCGGCACATTATGGATTATGGATGGCATCTTGATCAGAGGAGCATCAGTAAACGTTTCCTCACATCGTTCACAGTGAGCACCTTTGATTTTAATATGTGATTATGGTTTAATGTGTGAACGTGTGTTTGCTTAACATTCATATTCATATTTATTTTGTTATATGCTTTTATTTGTAACCTGTGTAAAGTGTCTTTGAGCATTAATATGATTATTATTAGAATTATTGACTCCCTAATATTGGAATTGGCCCCAAAATACCCAAACTGGTCTCTAATTCACAGGTATCTGAATATTTAAAGTTCACCCTCAAGTATTTTTTCTTATATTTTCATAAATAAAGCAACACATAACAGAAAAGTGGCCCGATATTCCCACTCATAGCTGCATTTTCACTTTATCTTTTACAATCACGCTCTGTGATTTGTTGACTTCTCCGTGAGGAACGTTTCCTAGAATTTGACGATCAACCCCCCAGTGAGAATTCCTCAGTGATTTTATAATCTGATATTTTTCAGCAAAACAAAAATACTTGCACGTGCACGCTGTGTGTGCAATGTGCAGTTTAGTGAGGTTATATAACGGGGGGATTTCTGGGGGGTGTTTACTGAAGCTGTGTTTTTAGGAGAGAGGAGAACTCGGTGAGCATTCGAGACCCAAACAACCGTTTTTTGTGTCCCACACAATTTCATATTTTACAGTTGACGACTTAAACTAATTTATGTTTGTGGTCAGAGACATTTGAAGAATCTCACGCTCTGGAGATCTGGATGTTGGAGCACAAGGATTCGTCTATCGGAAAAATCAGTCAACTTTATTACAACATCATTACAGGTGATTATGTCCAAAGGTTTTTTTTCATGCCATCAATTATAATTTTGTAAAAAAGCATTTTTGAGACAGGGTAGGTTAGTTCACATTTTATTATTTTAATTAGAGACCAGAAGTTGTATTTAAAGAGTTATAACGTACATTATCAATATTGGAATATTGACATGTTATTGACATTTATAAATGTATGGCATCAAACAAGCACATTGAGGATTAACCAGCATTACTGGTTATTATGTGAATACAGTCATGTGGAAGACTGCCACCGTGTGGTCTAACTCTGAACAGTCACTTTTAACACTTGATGCAGAGATGCTCATACACAACAGCTGCTCCTCTGCAGATAGAAATAACATAAAACTGAAATATGAACATGAAGTTTCAATCGTTTTAATCTTAAGTACATATTACCTGGTATATTTTCTAAAATCTGTTTTTTACTCAGTCTGGTTTCTTGCTTTATAATCTATATGTACTTTATACAACATAATTCCTCTCGGCGTATTGAAGGGTCATTCATACAAAGCTCCCTTGTGTACACACACACACACACACACACACACACACACACACACACACACACACACACTCATCATCATCAGTGAAGTAAACATCTCATTATTCAGTTTTTTGCAGCTCTGAGAAAATTACTATTCATAATATCCCTATTTCACAATAATATCATACCATAGCATTAAAACTAATTTGATGAATAGTTTTCCAACGTTTAATAAAGATGTTATAACAGTTCAAGTGAAGTCACGTGACCTGTTTCAGCTCGTGTTTGGTGCGTTCAGGGTCGATGTGAGTTTCAGCTTCTCGCATCATCTCGCGTGTTAAAGAACTGAAGTCAGATGTTGAGTCTTTCACGACGTGTGTCACTCACAGAAGTTTAAACCTGAGGGACGTTGATGAGCTCTCCTCCATTAGTTCAGCTGCATGTCACCCTGCCGAGAGCTAGCTCGCAGCTAACTGACCCGTTAGCACTGCTGGGGCCGGCTAACGCTAAGCTAACAGCTAGTTAGCCTGAGGAGGAAAGGAAAGCTGCTAGCTTCAGTCTACAACGTCCTCATGGTGGGTGTTCACACACACACACACACACACACACGCACACACACACGCACACACACACACACACCCTAGTGTATTACCCTTACCTTAACCATCACAACTAAGTTATTAGCCCTTAACCCAAACTAACCCTAATCTAACTAGAACCCTTTAACTGTCACTAGCGTGTATCTGAGTTAACGAGCCGTGTCCTGCACCACGCGTGTGCATGTTAGTGGACTGTAGGCTCCCTGGTGGAGGTGGTCCCTGTCCTATTCACACTAAATGCATTCGTTCTAGTTCATTCTTTTAGATTTCCCTCAGTAGCAACTGAATAATGTCTTAATTCTTCCTCTGAGACGTCTTGAAGAGGAGTATGTTGCTCCTCGTACCTCTGGGTTCAGATCTATGACTCAGTTTAACTCTTAAGTTCCTTCCCTTGTGGTTCAGGGTTTAATGGCCGTGCTTGATGCAGTCTTTAGTGACGTGCTGCTGTAGAATCACAGCTCTTTGGTTTGCAGCTGGACGTCTGACTCCATGTTTGAATCCCCGTCTGACTCCATGTTTGAATCCCCGTCTCCCTGCAGGTTTGAATCCCCGTCTGACTCCATGTTTGAATCCCCGTCTCCCTGCAGGTTCTGGGCTCGTGTCCGGGGTCCCGCTCCAGTCACAACAGTAAACACACGGACGCTGTGCTTTCAGTTTGTCTCTAATTCAAACCACACCAGGCGGCGCTCCCCCCCCCCCCCCCCCCGCAGCGACCCCTCCTGAGTATCACCAAACATCCATCAGCGGTGACTCCGTGACCTCCCTGCATCCCCAGCCCCCCCCGCCCCCCCCCCGGCCAATCACCATCACACCAGACAGCGTCGCTCTGTCTGTAACTGGTGCACACGCACATAAAAGCCTGCTCTGCCTTCAAGAGCGCTCGCACCCCCCCCCCCCCCCCCAAAGCCAAACAGACCCTTTAAAAAACCAACATGGGCACTGCCCCGCTCACTAATGACCCCTCTGCTACCCCCCCCCCCCCACCCCCCCCCCTGTTGCAACACTCCACATCCAGGTGATAAATGAGGCTGCCCCAGTGTGTGGTATCGGGTCAAAGGTCGACCTAACAGTTCTTGTTGGGACTTGAGGGCAAATGGAAGTCACTGGGACGTGGGCTACAGGTCTGGTTGGACTGGTGCCCCCCCCAGGACGACCCTGTGCCGGTGTCGTCCAGCAGAGGGAGACAGACACTCATGTACTCGCTCCTTCACAAGCTATGGAGCTGGTTTTTAGACAGTATACAAAGTACTATGATGGAGTACTTTAGGTATATATATGCTTTTACATTTTAATATTGTATCACACTCCACCTCATGAGCACCTCTCACATTGTATCTGTCACCAACAGATTTAACAATAAGTTATTTCTTTTTATTACCTGTTTTCATTCTATTTGTCACTTTCCTGTTGTTTTCCTTGTTTTAATAATCTGCTGCTGAAACAAGTGAATTTCACTGGTGATCCACAAAGTTTATCTTTTCTAAATCACAAACTTTTCTTACCTTCTGGGAAACGTCCACAGGTTTATATGACCAGAAGAAGAAGCAGAGAGTTTTGTTTGATTGGTAAAAATAGATTTGACCAGTTTCTCTATTCACTTCTTATAAGTGTTAACAAATTGATAATTTGGGAGTTTTAGGGCAAAACAAGCTGCTTCACAACCTGGACAGGAAATGAAATGATCAACCAGTGAATATAATATGTTACCACTTCACCACGGAGCCCAAAGATTAATGATGATGTGTTATTTCTGCTTTTGATCGACACGTCTGTTTGTTAATTAGCCTCCTCCGAACGAAAGGTCTATTTACATCAACTGAAACAGTCCGTTAATTGATTGTTGATTGACAGAAAAATAAATAAGCCACTATTTTGACAATAATTTAATTGATGATGTATAAAAATTTTTTTAAAAAAGCAGAAATGCCCAAAATTCAGTGGTTTGAGGTTTTAAGATGTTTTTTCTAAATGGAGAAAATAATTGACGCATTAATTGATGATGAAATTAACCTTTAGTTAAAGCCCCGGATTTTCTGCTGCTATTCTAGGGAACACAAAATTTTAGCTTGAACCTAGTTGGTCGGAAATGCTTGTGTGTGTGTGTGTGTTTTTGGAGTGTGTGTGTGTGTGTGTGTGTGTGTGTGTGTGTGTGTGTGTGTGTGTTTTGGAGTGTGTGTGTGTGTGTGTGTGTGTGTGTGTGTGCGTGAGGTCATAACCGGGGTCATCAGTGTTTAGTCTGCGGGCTTCACCACGCTGGCGACTCCAGCTTCCTGTCCACATTGCCAAGATGTATAGTTATATACCTGCTCAACTTGGATCTTCTCAGTAAACATACACACTCACATTTCCAGATTCATTCAAACATACACACAAGCTCACCATTAAAATACATGATGCTGTGTGTGACATTATAAACACAAATGTGTGTGAAATTGATTTTAGCAGCTCAGTGCAACTGTAACTGTTAACAATTACAAAAGAACTTGAAACACGTGTGTGAACTTGATACAGAGAACAAACCCAAAAGAACAATCACACCACAGACTGTGAAAAGTACGATTTTAACAAAAGAGTCAAATTTAATAACGTTAAATATTTATACACACACACACACACACACACACATGTCCAGCTTAGCCCCTAACATCATGCAGTACTATCCAAACACACACTTCCACACACAGCTGGACCTCCACGGCTCCAGCCGGCACAGTAATGGTTCTGGGAGCCAGACTCCGTCTCCGTCGCCAGGGCCCGGCTCCAGCCCCTGCATGCGCGACAGCAATTTCCTAAAGAATCCACAGCAAGCGCAACACTTCTCCTTTTATTTTTACAAAAACACCACTGACCCCCCTCTCCCACACACACACACACACACACACACACACACACACACACACACACACACACACACACACACACACACACACACACACACACACACACACACACACACACACGCACACACACCACTACCACTTCTGAGAAACACAGAGCAGTCACTTGCAATTACAACTCATCCAAGAGTATGATATACAGTCCTGTCAAACAGCCAGCGGGCCCACAAGGGAAGCACTGGGTTCTTGTTTGACCAGACACAGTCCGTCTGGATCTGTGTCTGCAGCAATACTCACATTGTTTATGAAATTCAAGAGAACGCCGAATTGATTTTTTTACCTGAAACATGGATTTTATTGTTACACTCTCTTATGAATGAAATTGCAAAGTTCAGAGGCTTGTGATCACCTCAGTAATGCTTCGTTCCCTTCGCAGATTCAAACAATTATCCATTATTTTCAGGAGAAAAAGAAGCAACAGGAAGAGAGTCTGGAAATTATGGGTTGTAAACGGTAAAAAGGATAAATGGAGAAACAAGGAGAGTAAAATAACGAGATCTCAGCGCCAGTGGAAAGTGGAACGTGTTCTCGCATCGTTACGTTTGTTTGAAGCAAATAAAGTTTAAAGAACCATATTAAGCAGTTTCAGAGCATCAGTGCCACATCTGGATGAAAACCTCTGTAAATATTAATGCTGCACAGCAATAAAGACTTGTCCATCTTGATCCTTCTTGCCGATGTCCCACTGGGATCACACTCTCCAGCACCCACTTCTCAAATATAACATTTGAAGCAAAACGTCTTTTGTTAATTTTGTCAATCCTGATGTTTCACTATTTTTTAAAGAATGAAATAACTAATTAAAACCACACTTCTCAAAAGACGTTAACATGAACCACTGTGATAAGAACAACCTAAAATGACAGAAACCATCTTTGAGATAAATGTCTTTATTGTTAATTGTGACTTCTGATTTCTTTTTCATTTCAGAAACAGATGCAATAGAATAGTCAAAATGTATCTGTACCTTACATCACAATAAGAATAACACCCACCAGTCTGATATTGAAAGAGATAATATTGTAATGATGCATGTACTCTTCATTTAAAGGGGCAAATGGTATTAAAAGTAATTTTCCTGTCTTATTTAGAATCTCTTATGAGCAAGAGGCTCAGTGACGTCGAGGATATCGTGTTGCAGAGCTCAGAACAACCCAAACATTCGCAATTATTCATGACAGCTCTGACATAAACAGCTTATCATCTCTGTCTAAAGCCTGATGTCAACAAATCCACTGGTGATCAACCAACCGCACTTAATCTCCCACTTAGATTTCCAAACAGAAACCAGTGTGACACACACACACACACACGCACACACACGCACACACACGCACACACACGCACACACATGCACACGCACACACACACACACACACTCAGTGATATGATACCTTCCCCGACCCTTTACCCTTTACCTATCAAACTAAATGCATCTGGAATAAAAGAGCAAACAGGGATTAACTGTTATTTAATTGTTATTGATTTTTTATTTGATATTTTCTGAGAAATCTATACAGTTTATAAACATGTATAATACATGTCTGAGGAGGGGAGGGGCTAAGGGGTAAGGCAGCGGGGGGAGTCGGGATGAGGAAGAGGAAGGATGAGAGGAGATTAGGGAGAAAACAGAGGAACCTCTTCCTCCTTCTCTCTCTCGTCTTCAGTGTGAAATCCTGAAAAGACACAAGACGACATAAGTGTCAGCATTTTCTTCTTCAAAGTCTAAACATGAAACAAACCTATAATCATATAATTCAAATCTAAAATGATCTGATGTAACGTACCTGAAGCTCAATGTTCTGCTGCATCAGGAGTTTTACTTCTTTCTCCTTTTCTTTTAAAATGTTCTATATTAAACTATAGAACAGTATTTCTGTACAAATTAAACACACACACACACACACACACACACACACACACACACACACACACACACACACACACACACACACAGTTTTCGCAGCTACGGTGCAATCACTTCCATTTTTCGTCGACAACCTAAACCAAACACAACCAACAGAAGAACATCAACAAAATCAGCTTTACACTGGAAAAGGTCCCAAGGACACACACACACAACACACACACACAAACACACACACACACACACACACACACACACACACACACACACACAAACGCTTCACAGATCTTAAGTCTGAGTCCGTCAGCAGAGAACAAGCAGAAGTTTATGAGATTAGACGTTTGGCATCAACTATCAAAGCGAGCAACAGAAAAAGTGTTCTGCGGTGTGTGTTGTGTGTGTGTGTCTGTGTGTGTGTCTGTGTGTGTGGCCCCATCTAAACAAGCCCCAGCAGCCGCTTTGTTGGCAAGTTGCTCCAGGAGAGCGTGTTGATGGAACCGCATCGATGTTCGGATTAGGGCACGCCTCTGTGATCAAGTGCTCAAACACTAGATAAGAGTGACAGAAACACCCTTTAATCCGGGATAACCCTTCTCTAAATAGGATGGGATCCGGCTCGCTGGAGGGGGGGGGGGGCTTTAAGGAGCAACGCAAAGTTTACCACCAACCTGATGTCGATACGATAATTTATTTGTGTTTAGATGATAGAGTGTGTGATGTGAAAAATACAAGAGAAGAATGAATATACTGACATTAAAGTTAAATGAGAAGCTGGTTTCACACAAGCTCCTGAGGATGTTAGGGAGAACGCTGCAGGAGATTTTCCATAAGAGATTTTTACAAAAGTTTCATAAAATATCTGGAGCAAGCGACACACACACACAGACACACACTTATTAAAGGTACTGGTGTGTGTCTCCGTCGCTGGATGAAGAGAAGCCTCCGTCCTTTCTCAACTTTAGGTCTTTTCTCTCTTCGTCCATTTTCATTTTCACCCCTAGTTTCACACAACCGAGCCACAAAACTGTTGAGATTGGATGTTAAAATACCTTTGCTTTAGCGACCTGTCATCTTCAGGCTGACGTGTGAAAAGGTAATACTAGCCAGCCCCCCCCCCCCCCCCCCCCCCCCCCCCCCCTTCTTCACTGCACCAAATTCACACCATTCTTTCCCCAAACCCCCCGAATCCAGGGAAGACCACAACCCCATGAGAGGAAAACTCCTGCTAGTAGTGTTTTTATTATCGCCTTATTTATCTGGTTACTAGGATGAATGAAGGTTACAAATATGAAGTGGGTTTAATTTGATTTCCTATTGGTATCATGTCTGTTTAAAGGAATCTGCAGGAGGGCGTCTCCGTCACTGAGCTTCATGTGACAAGAATCCAATGCACTCAAAGTACATATGAACCCAAAGTACATATGAAGCAACTACATATGATGTGATGCAGTGTGACTCAACACAACGAGGTTTAATGCAACAGGGTGTGATGCAGTAGTTATCAAATTGTAAATGAACTAAAATTTGTTATTTTAACTCTATAACATGTCTGAGTCCCAGTGAGCGAGCTGTTGAAGACGGATGCAAAAGTGGAAGAACACAAATATCTCAAGATGAAAAAGATCCGTTCATGAAGAAGATGCAGAGGAAGACGTCAACTTGGAAAGACAACGAGTTTCAATAGCTTTTCATTTAAAGGTCACGTCCTTCCTCCTCCTGCTGCTCTACCCAGAATCCACCTGAAGGTTTGACATGTCCGTGTGGTTCTGACCCAGAGAAACTTCTGCTGCGTTATGAGTTCATGTCTGAGATCAGCTCCAGGCTGTTGAACTGTCTTCAGATACAACCGGTCCTTTCTAAACCTTCAGCCCCGCAGCGCTCGATCAGGACGACACCACGAGTCGTTACATCTGAAACACGACAACCCCCGAGCGCCCTCACAAACCAGGATTGTTAATTTCTGTGTCTAGATTAAAAACACCTGTTGGTAAACAAGACAATTATTGTGTTGGGCCCGACGGGAGCGATGCGTTAATCATACATGCTTCCTCCCGTGTTACAGAGGCAACCTGATATTCCCCCACAGGATTCTCACTGATTAACTCGATACTCCTGACTGTTTAAAATTCATTCCACCGATGAACAAGACACTGATCTCCTGTGTGTGTCTGTGTGTGTGGTGTGTGTGTGTCTGTGTGTGTGTGTGTGTGTGTGTGAGCATGTGCACACAATTGTGTTCTTTCCCCAAGATCCTGGAAAGTGTATGCATAAAATATCCCAGTCCCTGGTGTCAGCACAATTAGCCGTTAAATAAAATGCCTACTCCACAACGCTTTTGCAACATTTTAATTAGACCAACAGCTGAAGTGAGGGCCCGCGTTACTAGAATCCACAGCCCTGTTTGCCAAGGGAGGCTCCCGGGGGGGGGGGGCGGCTCTAAGTGAGGGGGCTCGGGGCCGGAGACGGGAGAGCAGCCGTCTACCAGAGGAGATACAGGAGGTTTCTGTCTTTGGAAAAGAGGAGAAACTGTCTAAACATCTCCTGAAGCTGTCAAAAATATCTGTTCCATCTTGTGTACTTCATCGTTACTGTGTGGATCTCTGTGGAACTGTGTGGATCTGTGTGGATCTGTGTGGAACTCTGTGGAACTCTGTGGAACTGTGTGGATCTCTGGATCTGTGTGGATCTCTGTGGAACTGTGTGGATCTGTGTGGATCTGTGTGGAACTCTGTGGAACTCTGTGGAACTGTGTGGATCTGTGTGGATCTCTGTGGAACTGTGTGGATCTGTGTGGAACTCTGTGGATCTCTGTGGAACTGTGTGGAACTCTGTGGAACTCTGTGGAACTGTGTGGATCTGTGTGGAACTCTGTGGATCTCTGTGGAACTGTGTGGAACTCTGTGGAACTCTGTGGAACTGTGTGGATCTGTGTGGACCTGTGTGTGGATCTGTGTGGATCTCTGTGGATCTGTGTGGATCTGTGTGGAACTCTGTGGATCTGTGTCCCGTCTGTGGAAACTCCTATAGATCCATCGTGTGTCAGGAAGAAGAGGAGAAACTCCTGTCCATGCCTGTTCAGGTCCCTGTTGCTGCTTCATCTCACAGAGCTGAGGAGAAGTGAAGTCTCTCACTGTTAGGACAAAATATATCTAATCTGCCCCCCCCCCCCCAAAAGAATATCTAAGAATTAGCTCAGAAAACTTTGTTGTGTGTGAAGTTGAAATCCTTTTCTTCTTTTGATCATAAGGAATCTGACCCCGTGTTAGAGGCCATCACTGAACTGGGGGCGAGTGAACATGCTCCTACTGGTTCTCTCTCTCTCTCTGTGACCTAATGACATTAATTATGGGTCATTCAGAGCAGATACTCTTCTCCTCGCTGTCTCCACATGTAATCTGACGAAGCCTCCAGCAACATTTAAACAAAACAACAGTTCCTCTGGCCTGCTGCACCTCCACGTGAACACAACGCCGTGTGGCTCACTTCTGCTCCGTCACAGGAAGTTTCATTTCTCTGCAGCTGAAGAAAAGCTTGATATTTCCTCCACGAGCCACGTTCCTGTTCCACGTCACATGTCCTGTGTCCCAATTGTCTCACCAGTGGACAAGTCCAGGTGAAATCCTCACATTGGGCTGCATCACTGTAGATATTAAAGACGTTTGCTGATGGAGTCACATAAGGAAGCCACGAAACCACTTGAGTCTCCGTTAGCGTTGAAGGAAGTGTCCTAATGACGTTTGTGCTTATTTGGAAATCTCCCTGATGTGAAGTGGTTCTCATATTGTTGTTAGGTTTTTTCCCAGCTCCATATTTGACCTTAACCTTTATTCTCACGCTGCTTCCTGATGAAACGTCTCCTCCTTTTTCTGTCCTCTTTATTTCCCATCCCACAGTCGGACTTCTCTCTCTGCCTTTGTCTTCAACTTGTATTTCAGCCAGTTGAAGATTCCATTCATACCGTTCTTTCCTCTTCTCGTCTCGTGAACTTCCATCTCCAACGTGTCACATCACTGTTCTCCATCTCCTGTCCACTGTCCTCATTCCTCTCCTCCGCTGCGTTCCCACATCTCTCTCTCTCTCTCTCCAGGACGTTTTCCTCTGAGTGACGAGCGGCTCGCTGTCTGTAATCATGTTGTCATTTTCAAACATCGTCAATCGTTTGGTTCCCCAGACGCTCCGGGGGGGGGGGGGGGAAACATGTTCCAGCTCAGTACTTTCAACAGGAGGATTATGAATTTTAAAAAGTAGTATTTATGTCTTAAAGTATCTTGGGCATTTTTCTACTGAGTTGTGTTTATGTGAGAGATTAGATATTAAATCTACCGGCCCTCTGTGTGTTGGTTGAGACATTTAAATAATTGAACAGTTGATTCCTGCATCTTCACTTAACAACAATTAACTGGCTTTTTAAATGCTGAAGTGCCTTTGAGCAAGAACCCTGAACCTGCTCCAGGAGTTAGATGACCCCCCCTGCCCCCCCCCCCCCCCCCCCCCTCCTCTGTCCACACTAAACTCTTAACTTTCGACCATGATGCTGATCATCCTCCACTCTGCACGGCAGGGGGTTGTGTTGACATTGTGTCCACTGGGGGGCAGTACAGTCCCAGTAGAAAGCCACTGGAGGACGAGGAGGACCCCCCCCCCCCCCCTGGATGTCCTCAGGTTTCCTGTCTGCCCTCTGAGGGATGAAGAGGAGGCTGAAGTCACCTGCACCAAGTACCTCCACTTCTACTTTGTGAAATAGAAATTGAAACTGTCTAAATAATTGTTTTATATAAATGAAAACGTCATTTTTAATATGTCATCAAGCGCAGAATCAGGTCTGTAAGTTTTATGAGTTCATGCAAAAGAAAACAAATGGTCAAAGTTGGACGAGACGGACACGAGAAGCAGAATCTGACTCTTTAAGCTGCGAAGATGAAAAACAGTTTCTTCAGTTTGTTTCCGTGTCTTCGGAGAAACGCTCGGTCGGGAGTTAAGCTGCAGGAGTTTGTACTTCCTGTCCTCGCTCCTCCACTCTTCTTCTTCTTCCTCCTCGGTGCTCGGTGAGTGTGTCATGTTTCCTTTCTGCAGATATTCACAGCCACATAACACGAGCGAGATAAACTCTTTTGATGTGCTGCAATCTCCGATCGCTGCCTCTTTGATGGGGATAGGTTTAGACACGGCAATCAGGACGTGTTCACGTGAAGGGCATTGATTGATTCGTAGATTATCTTTCAGTGCAAAGTTTAGATGTCTGTCTTTAAAAAGAAAAATAGGGGGGGGGGGGGGTTTAATTTGAACACAGTCACAATCAGCTGTGTTTTCAATCCAAAAATAGTTTCCATGATGGGAATTAGCCGAACAGAGTGAAGTCAGAGGACAGTGGATCCAATCGTGGAGTTCAGGGAAAACCCAGGAAGGGTTGTGGCCCTCGGAGAAATGATTCTTCAATTGTTATTATTATTCCTTTTAAATGTGTTGTGATTTTCTGTTTTGTTGCTTTCTTTAATCCCTTATAAGCATTTTTGGGCGATTTATTGATTTGAAGGATTACCAGGCAGTTTGGATTCTGTGTTTGTGATTACCACGTCACTGAAGAATCCTTTTAACTTTCTGTAACATCACCAGATTGGTTTTGTTGATTTCTCAAAGTTATGTGTGAATATTTGGGCTCAGATTTAAATGTGATTACTTAGGGTTGTAAGCATTTTATCAGCCGATGTGTCATAACAAGTGAGTAACTAGCACCAGTGTGTAGCTGAGGGTTTGTCCTTTGCTGTAAGGACTGAATTTAACGGGACTGTTGGGCCTTGGCTCAGATATTTTATCTTCTAGTTGTGAAATATGTTGTGAACTGATCAAGAACAATTCCTGTGGTGGAAGTTTGTCCTCGGCGGCAGCGAAGCAGACACACACTCTCCACTCGTTCACACTATATCGACTTTTCCGATAGAGACAACAGGACTGTACACCGACGCCAGGAGGGGAGACGTATATAACACACAATGCAGCAGACATATCAAGCTGCAAGTGTAGCTCCAGCATCCAGTGACAGATATTGTTTTTCAATAGCGTGTTCCTGAGAGAGGGCGGGGGAGCGATAGGGGTGTGTGTGATAGTTCGTCAGTCCAAACAGAGTCATAAAGCACTGCATGGTTAAGCCTGATGAATTAATAACAGGCAGGCAGATGGGTCCCAGGGGCACTGTGGGAGAAGAGCAGCATGGAGAGCAGAGAGAACGCACGTCGCACACAGAGACACACACACATGCATACAGAGCGCAGACACACACACACACACACACACACACACTCACTACACACCGCCGTAATCACTCAAGGTTAAAGTGAAACATTTAATTCACATCTCGTGTCTCTGCTTTTGGAAATTTCCCACTTTACTTTGTTTACTTGACTTGTTCGGTAATTACGACGACAGCTATTCTTACAGCGCCCGAGTGTCGATGGCTGCGTGTCGAGCATCATCAGACCTAACAAAGGGTCAGCGGGGGGGGGGGGGGGGGGGTCACAGCATCGACGGGGAAACCCATCAGAACGCATCGACGCAGCGTGAAGGCGTAACTCTCATGTTCATCGTTTTGCCTTTTGCATCAAGTTCCCGCTCAGCCTTCAGTTTGTGAACACGAGGGCGTGAACGTCTTTGTCTTCGTACCTGTTGTGTTCTTCACGTGTAGGAGTGAGCGAGTGGAGGCGGTGCTCGGGTCTGATGATCAGCACGTGAATCATTTTTAATCGCCAAGTTCAATTAAAGCTGCTCGGGGTTACAGGTTATTGTTGGGATGCACCAGTCTTATTAAGCTAAATCATAAAACGGGACTAAAAGTGCTTCGGAGGAGAACAACAGCAACACGCTCTGTTTGCTTCTTATATTCCTGTTCTCTGCACTTTATGTAGATCGTGTTATATGATTTCTGTTGGATTAAGTTCAAATGTTACTAATGCGCCATATTGTCCTGAGCATACATGTGCAGAATCCCCCCCAGCAGGTTTAACATTCCTCTGCAGCTGCAAGGACAACAGCAGCTCACTGACAACACACAACATGGTGTAATACACACAGTGGACTCGCCCAGGCACTGATGGAGTGTGATGGCGGTGGCGGGCGCAGGCTGATGACACACCAGGACGAGCTGCCAGCGGAGGAGAGCGGTAATTTATGACGGGCAGACAGGTCAAGGTCGCCATGTCATCTTCTGTCTAATGGAGTGTGTGTGTGTGTGTGTGTGTGTGTGTGTGTGTGTGTGTGTGTGTGCGTGGTGAGAGAAGAAGTAGTATGAATGTGTGTACACCAATAATAATAAGTTTGACTTTTCATTTTAAAATGAAACTCTAATATAATGTTTTATATATTTTCCTGGACAGAATTCCCTGTGGCTTCCAGCTGTGAGATCTCTGTCGCTCTCTTTCACTTTCTGTGTTCTTCATAAACATCAGGACATAAAGAACATGAACCAGTTTGAGTTCTGGGGCTCGTGTCCTTCATGGGGAAGCTGGACAGCTCCGTGTGTCTCAGGCAAAAATGCAGTTCAGGTTTAATTGTAGTCAAATGTCCGAATATTTAATTTCATAAACATTTTGTAAACTTCCGCGATGTTTTGGTCAAATCCCTTTATTTCCTGGCCCCGGCCCCGGCAGCGTGTTTACACTGATGGACCAAACTGGATCGAGAGTTTATAAAAAGCTGTAATGAAAACGGGCTCGTGCCAGATTCACACTGTCCCATTGAAAAGGTTTCTTTACACCAGTGGAACTAAAGTGTAACATAATGATGTAAATGGCATCAATGGTCAAACGTAATAAACAGAATAAGTTTCTGTGTGTTTATTGTTCTGATCCGATGTCGAGGTCTTCGGACTCCGTCACTCAGCAGCTCTCACACGAGCTCCATGGTCTCGCTTTCCTCTCACATCTCATCGGATCACATCTCCGCCTTCGCCGGAGCGACGACTCGGTAATGACAAATTAATCTAGTTGGAAACAAAACAAAATATCCATATTTCATCATGCGGGAGTGGGGGGGGGGGGGGGGGGGGGGGGGGGGGGGTTGTTTAGAGTTGTCACAACAAGTTGCACGTTAAAAGGCCCTTGCTCCGTCTTCGGCTTCTCAATCCGCCGAGTTGAATAATTGAAAATATTTCCACTGACTGTCAGACCAGGAGTCTCGGTCTCTGGTTCTCTGAAGCTCCGACACGGCGTCACCGCCTCGACGCCGGCGTGCGGGGGGGGGGGGGGGGGGGTTCTCCGTCGGCCGGTACATGGCACGAGTGTGGGAATTCACTGAGGCCGCCGAATGTCTCCAAACAGCCTGGGATAAATATGGATGGGCAAATAAAATGCATATGAATAAAGTACAGTATGATGAAGGCAGAGCAGGCCCACGTTCAGTTGGGTTTGAAGAACACCACCGGCACATGCACACACACACACACACACACACACACACACACACACACACACACACACACACACACACACACACACACACACACACAATCACAGAGCCTGCATGTTTGTGAGTGTGTGTTCGGGCTGTCAGGGCGATGGCAGTCATGCATGTATGCATTTGTGTGTATTGTTTACGCGCCGGTGCCAGTTTCCGTGTGTGTATCCATATGCATCTGTGTGTGTTGGCTGCCAAACGTGGAGAGCAGGAAGAGGAAGAGGCAGGATGGTTGGAGGGGGTGTTTATTTATTCATTACCCAGCGGCCTCCGCGGTTTCAGGGGGACATGGCAACACTTGTCCTGGGCCCTTTAGCACTGGTCTGTTCCCGGCCTGTTCTGGCCGTGCCAAAGCCTTCAGCTCTCACCTCCTCCGCTCTACTCCCTCTGTTCCCTCTGCTCTTTGCTCTGGATCCAGCTCCGGCTCTCACTTCTGGTTCTCTTGTAATTCCTTTGTGTTGCTTTTCTTTCTTCTCCTCGTTCTCTCTGTGTGAGAAAAGCAGCACTTGTTTTTACATGTTGGTTTCTGAGCTACAGATCCTTCCAGTCATTTCCAGTGTTTAAGCTAAGTGAACATTATTATCTATTGTCACCAAGCAGCCATGTTTACCTTAAGCTGACTGGCTACTGGATGTAGCCCAACATGTACTGGTCAGTTGTGAGTGGCATCAACTATTTCCAGTCTTGCACCACCCTAACAGAACTGTTTGGGTGGTGCACACATCTCCACTTGCACACACTGTCCAGAACTTAGTCCAAAATATCTCTCCACTTGGTTTCCCAGCACACGGTGCCTGTGTTTTTAAGAGACTGATGCACAGAGAGTTTTATTCGGCCTCAGGGAAAACGTGGGCGTGTGTGAGTGCTTCTGCTTACACAATTTCCAGGAAAACCAATAAGCAACTTTACACACGAATAAGTTGTATTAAAATAAAAGTAGGACAAACGCAGATTAGAAGGACATATTGGAGACGGACATACAAACCTAATAACGTCAGCTCACTGCGCTCCTCACATGACCTGACGGGCTAATCTCCCCCATGGTGAGAGGACATCGATTCCCACGACAAAGAACTGAGCCCGGCACACGTCTTCCTCCTGACCTCCTCCACGCTCGGCCCGAGCACACGTTCAAACCCCAACCCGATCAATGGCCATAACAGGGGATCAATTTCTCCGGCTTCGGGGTGTCAGATGTGATATGGCATCACTTTGGCCGTGTGGTGTAAAGGAGCCCGGCCCAATGAGGCTTCAAAGCTTTGGGTTCTCCTCATCAGCAGAACCAGTGAAATCAGGATTCAGATTGGTGCTATAGGTGATAAGAGGGGATCGAGATGAGAGGGCGGACCCACCTGCCTTCTCTACTCTGAGCAGCGGGGATTGATTTCTGCTCTCAGAGTTCGGTGGAGAGCTGATGATTGTTGAAATATGTTTCATGTGTCTCTTTATCTTTGTTGTTAAGAGGTCATGTGTCTGAGTTGGACTCTTTGAACTCACCTTTCAATTGCGGTTTTGTCTTCCTGGATTCTCCATTGATATTCAGCCCGTCTGAGTCTGTACGTGTCCTGGTGGTGAGCGGCGCTCATGATAACTGTTACTGCCGCGCTTCCTGTGAGCAAAGACTGAACTGTGGGCTCTGTTCTTACTGCTGTGAGCGTGGTGCTGATGCTGCTGTGGTCTGGGGTTCGGTCGAAGCTGCTTTCAGACGTGCACTGGAGTTCGGACTCTGGTCTGGAGGGGCTGTGGGAGGCCGCCCCCTGGTGACTTGTCCAGAAAGTGCAGCTCATGTGAGAATACAGGAAGAAAACTCGTAGCTAGCGAGTGGGTGTGTCTCCTTCACGTGCCACCGAGGTGCGACCCCCTCCCCTGAAAGTTCTGACAACATGTCCGACCCAGAAATACTTCTGCTGCAGTCTTCATATGTGAAAGACAAACTCTGGAAACTGCTTAATATCCCACAGCCACGTTCGACCCACTGTTAGTGTTCAGTGCTTTGTGCAAATGCTAATATGGAGCCATGCTTTCAATGGCAATGCTAACAGTGGTTAGCACGTATAATCATCTTTGTTGGCACAATTAGCACGAAACACAAAGTCCTGCAGGTATTTAGTCAATAAAGTGTTGGATTAATTAAATTAATATTTGATGATGGCACCAAATGAAGAGTTGAGAAGGGTTGCATGGTAATTTTTTAGTTAAAGAAATGGAACCTCATTCAGCCGTTGTGGTTTCATTACTGGATAATGTTTTAGCTATGAAATGTTTTGATAATTGAAAACACTCGATGGTGAATGTGAGTAAATCTTCTTGTTCTTGCAGAGTGAGGCAGCAGCTTCTCTTCAAGACAGAGGCAGAACAGAACAGGGAAACCGGCACATGAGGAAATCGAATGAGGAAAAATAGCATCTCTTAAAAGGAGAAAGGGGGAGGGGGGGGGGCGGGGGAAACACAAAAGTATAAAAATTTAATTGAAAAATAAAAACGATGTTATCCCATAAAAACATTCTAAATGGGCTTGGTCGGGCTGTGTATGGCGGGAAGCCGCATGATGTACCTAAGGCACTGCAAAGTGTTAACATGAAAAACACATCAGAGCCGAGGAGGGAGGGGCTGGCGGCCTGGTGGGGGGGGGGGGGGGGGGGGGGGGGGGGTGCACACATGCAGACGCAGGCGTGTGGCCGATACATCGCACTTTGCAATTAGCGTGCGTGATACGACCACATGTAGAAACCGTGTGGTCACAGTTTCCACTTCAGGTGTGATGGGTTGGTCTTTGGATGGAAGCAAGGAAAGTTGTTTAAATGTGACTTTCGGTAGCAAAATATAATTCAAATCAATTATACATGTTTATTGTATATGTAGGTTATATAAAGGAGCCGTGTGGTGGTGGTGGTGGTGATGGTGGGAGATGGGGAAACAGGAAAAGATGTTATGTCTGAATGAAGCCACCTGCGTTGATGAGAATATTAAGAATAAACAGATTTATCCTTTTAGCTCAAGTGTATTTTTTATTATCCAGAGAAGGTGACAAATCAAAACTAGAGATGTAGCTGCCAATGTGAAAGTTTCCTTGTGCTAATCTAGATGCAATAACATACACATTGAATACATTACATACATTTATTTATTTTTATTTGTATTTTTGGGATCAATTATGATGATTTATATTCATTTGTTGTGTTTTTTTATTAAGAAATGTAAGCACGAGTTGAATGAATGATAAAACTAAACTCACATAAACAGCAGAAGTACTTATGATACCATACAACTATACTAACATCACAACTTCTTTATATATTCTATAAAACAAATTTAATGCTAGCTGAAGAATATTCATATATTGCAGACCATCTTAATACCAATTTAGCAAACGTTTGATACTTAAAGAAAGTCATGAGACCTGAAAGTTCTTTGCATTATGATGAAAACTCTCTGTGTCTCTGCCAAGCCTGAAGTTGTGTTGCTCTGTTTTTTGAACCTTTTGTTTTAGTTGGAAAACATCAGTCAAGCAACATTTTTAATTTCCTGTCTCGTGGTGCGAACCGAGTTTCGACAAGTCTAATTGGGGAGAAGAAACGCCTTGAGCGGAGTTTTAACATGAAAGTGTGTTTGTTTATTAGATGGGGGATCTGTGTATGCGCGCCACACACACACACACACACACACACACACAGACACACACACACACACACACACACACACACACTTTTTGATGATGAGGAAAAAGGGTGTGTTTGTTTTGCGTATCTCCGATTCCCAGATTCTTTCCGCCACAGAGGATTGATTGAGGCAAAGTGACGAGAGAGACGAGCACAGAGAAAGAAACGCCGGTGGAGGAATCAGTTAAATGTCTCTGGGAGCCGCAGCAGCTTTGTCTCCTCTGAGCGTTCACATCAAACCCGTCTCCGTATTAAAGTTCTGCAGGAAGCCACAGAGGAGCCGCAGTCGTACAGGAACACTGACAGGCATGCCCTCGAACTGTTAGCTGCTCTCTCGCACTGACGCACAGGCACAAAGACCCTCTTGCTGTTTGTCTCCCTCACGTAGATTGATTCAGAATGATAGCACGCAGGCAGATGTGTGCACAGACACACACTGCAAGTACACACACACGTACACAACCTTTTAAAACTATGTACCTCGATCATACGATCTCTAGTTCGTACTGTAGAGATATAAAAGAGAAAAGGAAGTGGTCTGATAAGCTAAATTATTTATTTGTCATAAACTATAGTTCTTATGAGTGGAAAATTATGATCTGTACAGTGGCCCCTGTTGTGATATTAAAGAAAGTGTAGACAGATTCTTGGATCTGCCTCTTGATCTACTTCCCCCCCCAACATTTAAATGGTTTCCTCCCAAACCCAGGACTCATCTGCCAAGTCGGGTGGAAATAGAATCAGTAGTTTCTTCTTTATCCTGCTAATAACTGAACAAACAATAAGTAATGAACGTGACCTCTGCAGAGTTATCAACATGTTTCCTGTTCTCTGTTCCTTAAGAGCAACCAGTGGCCTGCTCCACATTCACCACAGTCAACACATCCATTTGGAGTCACACACGTCAAACCAATACGAACTCCTGCGACCTCTCGTTAAAAGCTCCGACCGCGACTCTTTAGTCACCGCTGAGGTCACGTGACCCCTGACCCCTGACCCCTGAGCCCTGAGCTCACGTTACACCACCTCTCCTTCAACCCAGCACTGTTACAACATCAGATGATATCTGAGGATCTGATCCACGATCTGCAGCTAATAGCCACCTCAGCCCGCTCGTAATGGAATGAACTGAGCTGCGGACGTGCTGCTGTTTCGGCCCGGGGCTGTAATCAATTCCCCCCCCCCCCCTGTGAGTGAGGGGCCAGGCCGCAGAGTTCAGTGTTTGCAGGTCTGATAAGAGGAAGCCGAGCAGGGACCTTTAGTTGGGCCTAATGTCAGGTTCACCATCAGATAAACAGGCTGATTGGATCTCGGTGCTGCAGGGACACGGCTGCTGCTGCACTCAGTGGAATTCTCACTATGTGTGTGTGGCATGAATGTTTCTGTGCATGGTCATAAACTGTATGAGTGTTCAAAGATGTGTGTGGGATTTAGAGTAAAGGTAAAGTGTGTTGTAGTATATTATTAGTTTGTAGTTCACCTGATGATTCTGTTTCTCAGCTGCTGTCCTCTTTATCTGTGGATTAGAATCCGATCATCACAGGGTTTCCATAACACATTCAACTATTATACATCAATATTACTTATATAACAGTTTATCATTTATCAAGCATTAAGGCCCCAGCTGTTCAAGTATGGGCTTTTTTCGTAAATTTCATATCTTTCAGTTTTGTCTCAATTAGAAACTCTCCTCAAACAGTTAATGAATGAATCTGATGCTGCTGGTTGGTACTTTGTGAGTTTTAAAGCAACACGACACAACAAAGCTCCAACGAGGCGACGGGGAGTTGCACTGGTGGAAGTTTGGGTAACATTAGTTTGAGTCAAGGACAGTAAATCTGAAAAATCATGCACAAAGCAGACAAACTGAATCAACAAGGACAAAAGAGCAGCAGCTGCTTTCTGACCTTCTCCTCAAACTGCCCGAGAGAAGCTGACGCGACACTTTCAGCCTGGAACAGTGAAGACAGCTCGACTTCACTTCACCATTTCATCATCAGGAGAAAGTAAAAAAGCCTTTTGTTTGTTTATGGTGTCGATTCATCCAAAACATCAAAACACTTCAACGTTTACATCTCATATTTATAATTTCTGATTAAATCAAATGATCGTCCTCTTAGCGAGCGCCTCTCTCTGTATTCCAACCTGAAACCGGCCCGAGGTTCTTTGATTGCGTAGTAAATCTGTTTTTCCGCTCATTATTACATCTTCTTATTATGAAACCTTTAGTGCGGTGCCATGAATGTCTTCAGGTATAAAGTATGGTCCATGTAAACTGTCTGTGTTTGGTCTAATGCTCTCATCCATCTAACCCCACCATCGCTTTCCCCTTTTAATGGTGTAAAAGCGCTTTAACCACTAAACCCTCAACCTGTTCACATTAGATGAGCTCTGTTTGTGCGGTGATGCCTCTCTCTGGCGGCTTCTCAACAGGAAGCTGATGAGAGGGTATATTAAGGCTGTTAAACAGTTGAGGAGGGCTAGGGGCTTCTGGGAGCCCAAAGAGACACAAACCTTTATTGGAAATGTAATTTTTGTTTGTCTGCAATTACCTCCCCGCTCATTTGTTTTACAGACACTGTTGTTACAGCGGCGGAGAGTATGGAGGATCCTCCCCAGGATGGCTCTTCTGAGAGGCTGCGGTTTATTACAAATGGGAAAGCTTTCATTGCTGATTGCCCTCGGCGCGAGTGACCCATCGCAGGCGCACAGGAGCGCCCCCTGCAGGGCGAGTGCACGAGAGGTCGGTAGTGTGTGTGTGTGGAAATGTACAGATTTACAGATATGAATTCTACGTATGAGTATTATATTAATAAATGAATGAAGATACTGAGATGGGTAGTGAATGAATTTAACAAAACTAAAACCACTGTTAAATCTCCTGTTCGCTTCCCAGTGAACATAACCATTAGCAGTTACTGGTCTCAGGGGTTGGTGGAGCCCAAAACAGAGCAAAAGGAGACTTAGCGTCTGGCTGCTAATCCTCTAGCACGTTTACTATCTCCACTACCTTTCTGTTTATTAACTGAATAATTAATACCTAAAGTTTCATGCATTTACTTTATAGTGTCACCCTGTTGTTCCCAAACACACAAGTCGTTCCAGTTGAGCAGAGTGATGTTCCCTTGTTTTGTCCTTTAAAAACAACTGAAGGGACAAAATGGCTTCTGGACACCCTAAAACAGCTGATCACGTTATCATCAGAGAACATCTCTTTAATAAGACCCCTGCTCTCCGACCTTTGCTCTTATGAAAGAACAAACCAGTGGTAACGATCAGTTGGTCCCACACTGGGAGGCACCATTACAGCTGCTGGGGCTGATGGTGGGTGGTGGGGCGGGGGGGGGGGGTCTGGGGACTAAGTAATTTGATTGGTGCAGAATTAGGGACTCCTCTGCTCAGGCGTAGTGGGAGAGTTCCTAGTGGGTCATTTTAGCTCCACTTCCTCCATATTTCTCAGCTTGATTAAAAATTGATCGGCAGCGGCAGTGTGAATATATTATTGGGGCCATTATTCACCCCTGACAGATAATTGGATGGTACACACAACTCTGTTTCTGTGGGGGCAATGCCATCACTTGTGTGTGTGTGTGTGTGTGTGTGTGTGTGTGTGTGTGTGTGTGTGTGTGTGTGTGTGTTGTGTGTGTGTGAGAGAGTAAAAGGAGGATTGAAGTAAAGAGAGTGAGGGAGAAGTCGGTGGAGAGATGGTTTAACCAAAGCCTCGACAGAATGGCTGGTGGGTTGTGTTTTTCTCGAGGTGAAATCTGCTCTCGGAGAATCACGCAGAAGCAGAAACGACCCAAGAGGCAGTTTTGAGAACGTTCCCTCGTGTTTATGTATCTTGTACGTCACACACACTCATCAGGTGCGTGGCCGAGGTCCAAATACAGAATGAATTTGAAGAACAAGATGCTCTCTACTATTTTTCAATGTAAGTCAATAACCCCCCCCCCCCCCCCCCCCCCCCCCTCTCTCCTTGTCTTTCAAACCTTCCCTCCACCCAACCCAACTGTCAGCCTCTCTGGCCATATATGATGAATGTGTTATTGAAACATCATGCCGAGCGTATAATCATTTTTCTGCCGCTCATTCATAACTCATTCTCATAAAAGTTTGGAATATGGCCATGAAATACATTGTTAGATAAAAACCAACATGGATTTGGATTTGCTTTTTTTTGCTCCATCTCAAATTCACTTATTACCAAAGATTGAATTTAGCTGTAAGAAGCAGTGGAGCTGTGGAGAATGTCTGTGAATAAGCCCGTCTGATAGCGGTTAGCTAGCGCCGCCGCAGGCACAGATGGATATTGGAATGAGCGAAATGCAATGTCTGCTCGGTGGCTAATGCTATTTGCTATTTGCCGGAGGCTTAGCTCGCTGCCATTTTCATGGCTTCTTAATGTCTTAAGCTGCATGAAGAGAGAGACGCTTGCACAACACGGGCCCGTGCACAGTTGTCTGTTGGCCTGCGAGTAACGGAGGGCGTGCTGTCAGCGGCGTGTTGCCTTCAAGGACTGCGTTCGGCATTGTTGGTTTCTTTGCACATGTATTTATGAGAGGAAGCGTTTATACATATTGTCCCTGAGCTGTTTCAGTTCAGTTCTCATTGAATGTTACTGAAATGAAACTATATTTGGTGCAGCTCAGTCATCTTCGTATTTATAGTTAAAGCCAATTGCACAGGTTTTCTAATTTTGACTCTGAACAAACTTCGATGTCAGATATGTCAAACACAACCTTCTGAAGGATTCTCCCAGTTTGCAGATTAAGTTCTGGAGCGAGACAGAAATGTGAAGTTGAGATTGTTCCTCGTGCCGGACGCCACAGCAGCCACGACTGGCAGCTCCAGCCAGTTACCCTAAGTAAATCTTTTTCTACAGAGGCAGTTATACCTCCCCCTTCCCATGGACAAATCAAATTAGTAGCTATGATCTCACTGATGGAAAGGCCTCTCAGGAAATGACATGCATCCGTGCTTGCTCCCACTTTATCCGTTCAGTGCTGTTCACTTAACTTCCCATTGTCTCTTTTCCTCTCCCATTATTCCTGTTTCACTCGTCCTTACTTCCCCACTCTCTGGCTCTTTATTGTTCCTTCTTCTCTGGACAGTTAATTCATCTCACCTCTCTCCACACACGACTTCAGTGTAATGGCTCCGCTCCAGCCTCACTCCCCGAGTCTCCGTCCATCTTTCCCAGCCTCCTTCTCTCCTTGTGAGAAAACGCAGCTTTCCCCTCACAAAGACGCTTCTCCTGAGTGGAAATTACCGGCGGAGATTAATAACGACATTAGGCAGTAATGATGCTGCACTGAATGAAATATTTATTAAAGATCCCTCTGCTAGCAATTAGCATGGCATGTAATCGTTCAGCATAAGAAATCAAGATGATTGTGCCGCAGTCCCCCAGCCCCATATCGCCCTCCTCTCAGACCCCCCCCCCCCCCCCCCCCCCTCCACACAGTTGAAAACAACCCCCTGCACAGCCCATACGCTCACAACACAGCCCTCTCCGCCCCCCCCAGCCCCGTCCCCTACCAACGCAACTACACACATTTGCAGCCTCTTCCCCTGACGTCTTTTCTGCATGACAACAGTAGCTCTGGGAGGTGGTGTTGTTGTTGGGCTGGTGGTGGTGGTGCTGGTGGTGGTGGTGGTGGTCCAGTCTTAATTACAGGCACTCTGCGTTTAGCTGGGGGAGAATACACCACCAGCCAATTACATTGTCAGAGATGCCGACTTCGTGGAATCCCAGTCGAGAGGCTCAGGAGGACGTGGAAGTCAGACTGCAGGCGCGTCAAAGTGTGCCGCCGTTTCCTCTTGGTTCCAAATTCCTGCCAAGTTGTCCAGGGCGGGAGCGAAGTGAGAGAAAACCTTATTATTGGATGCCTATCTTGGAGTCCACTTATTTCCACTGCCTAAAGCGACAGACCATCAGAAGTTGCACATAAGTTTTCCATCCCAGAGCTTCTACTTTTTAAAAGAAACTTCTTGAAGATGTTCAGTGTATTTCATATCTGCGCAGCAAGTATATACCAGTTATCTTAATTCTTCTTTAATATTTCAAAGAGTCATATAAAAGTAAAACTCAGTCTTTGTCGTGTGCTTCTCCGAGATGTTAAAGTCCTGCACCAAATAATCACAGGGATGAACTGTCCTTGAAGACACGTGTCCTTGTTTATGTCCACACAAGCATGACCTCATCTTCAAGCCATCACCTGAGAAGGACAATGGAGCGGAGGAGGCATGAAGGGGGCGATGAGCAGGAAGAGGGGGATGGCGGGGGTGGGCGGGGGGGGGGTGATGGGTTGTTGTACAAATAAGGTCAGAGGTCAGAAAATCAAAAGTGTCCGTTTATTGGCTACATCATCAAACCTCAAGGAGTTCATCAATGCAGTCAGTCAGGCGCACGGCTCTGCTAATCAGCTCTGCAGCCAGTGTTTAGCCAGGCTGAGGCCATCGTCAGGAGGACAAGAAAGAGACAGGGTGAGCGAGGGAGACTGGGGGGGGGGGGGGGGTAATGTAATAGTAGTTCACTTCACAAACCCTGACAAAAGGTGGCAGGGAGAGACGGATCAATTTGCAATATTCTGGGCCTTGGCCCTGGCAACAAAGGCAGGACATGAAAGCAAGCACATTAAGTGATGCTCTTGTATGAACTCTGCCAATCAATAAACATCAGGGGCGGGCAGGGGCAGGGCGGGGGGGGGGGGGGTGCAGAGTGTGTGAGTGGGAAGCAAAGGAAGACGAGAGAGGAAGGAACACGGAGTGAAAGAACGAGGGATGAGAGGGAACAATGGACGGGGACAGGAGACGAGTGACGGCTGCAGATAACACGCAGTTCTTTGTTTGACAAACTTTGCTGTTCTTCACTCACATTGTTAATTAGATAGTTATCTTTAGCCATTTTGATGGATGAGATAAGCCGTTAATTAATCTTTGAATCTAATTAACTGTCGTGCTATTAATAGCTTTGGCCATATAATTGTACCTTTGACTGTCAAAGCACTGAGATGAGAATTCACATCCACAGTTCAGGCGTGAAGGAAACAACTCAAACTTAGACGTTGCTCCAAAGAAACAGAGGAAACATTTTAAAAGTAATTCTCTGAGTTTTGTGAGCGTCTTAATATTTGAGTTGAGAAAACTCAATAGAGTAAAGTAACAGGGACGCTAGATATTGAGTCTACATGCAAATGTAATTTTATGTAAGTGGGGAAATGAATTACAGGAGATTTGATAAACAGAGGAAACAATCAGAGAATTACAGAAGTTAGTTTTATCAACTACAATACTTGTTTTTTTACAACTTATAATTTTGTGTCTATTGCATCTATTTGACATAATTAGTAAGAATTGACACCAATCACATTTAAAATCATAAAATCTTTTAATGTTTAATGAGCACATATATTTTTTACTTCCTTTAAAACCTCAACATTACTTTATGACCCTCGAGTGTATTTTAATATCAGTGTGTGACTCACCTGCAGCAGCAGTTCTACGTCTGTGACACGTACATAAACTAATTATAGTATAATAATTTATAATTGGAGTAATTGGTTGATATTCCACTGTTTACATTTTCTGTAATGTCTGGTGAAATGGACCTGGTATTCTGGTGTCGTCCTCTTCGTGTAATAAACACTTTAACTCACAGTAATTACACAATAGTGAGTTAATTTAATATTTTAGTAACAAGGTTGTATTTAACCACAACAAAGTCTAAGGAATATCTTCACCATCAGTCTTCCAGCGTTATTCATCACGATGTGTGAAGCGAGTGCCCCCCCCCCCCCCCCCGTCTGGTCCATCGTGTGTTCTCCCTTTTCCTTTGTTCAGTTTTACCCAAAACATATATTTCTGGTTATCGTGTGGAGAGGAACACGCCTCATAGCATCGCTGCTCAAGTAATTTCCCTTTGGGACAATAAAGCCCTACCTTGACCTTGATCTTAAGAATGTGGTGGTGGGGGGGGGGGGGGGGGGATGGAGGAAGAGGACAAGGAGGAGGATCTGTTAAATCACAAAGAAAATGTTTTTTATTCTACATTATTCAGATGCATCATAATAAGATGACGGGTCAAACTAATGAGGGAACATTGTTAATAATATTGACTGAGTATTAATCTCTATCATATGTTAAAAACCTTAGTTTCACAAGGAGACTGCAGATCTGTGAGTTTGTGATATACAGTTCACCATTTAATTAATAACCATTTAGAATCAGAATCATTGGCGTTTGAATCTGTATCTGTGTGTGACATAACTAATGAAAAGTCATGTTATTGATGTCAGTTGTCAAATTTACCTTAAGCTTTAAGGAGAAATCGTGGGAATCATGAATGAATCTTTTATCACAAATTTGTTTATAAATGTTCAGTTATACAGTAATAATTCACACTGTATCATGTGTTCAATATAATGTCATTATTTTAATATAAAAGTGAAGCTAGTTTATGCTGCAATTAAAATGCATCATAAAATAATTTAAGATTACTATGAGAATAATGTGTGCACATTTACTAAATAAGCAAACACATTTATTACAAATACAATTTTGATTTCAGACCTTCCTCCAGATGAAGATGGAGTCCGACCAGAACCGACCAGAATCAGTAAGTTTTTTGTGTTGAGTAAGTTGAGTTTTAAATTAAGTTTTTAGGCGTCTTCTTTTTCCTCTAATGTCTCCAATTTTTAAGAATTTATTTTTTTATTTTTTTCAACTTAAATGAGCTCATTTCAAAAGTCATTCACCAACAAGACAGAAGCTGGAAGAGAAAAATACAGAATCACTTTCAGTCCTCGCTTCACCTGCACGGTGTCAAACCTCAGTCTGCCCCAGTGTGTGTGTGTGTGTGTGTGTGTGTGTGTGTGTGTGTGTGTGTGTGTGTGTGTGTGTGTGTGTGTGTGTGTGTGTGTGTGCGTGTGTGTGTGTGTGTGTGACCTGGTCCTGAGCCATTGTGTTAGTGTGACAGAAGCCTTTGCCCGTTCTTTGATGCTCCCTCCAGAGCTTTCCAGTATATCCTCCACAACACACACACACACACACACACACACACACACACACACACACACACACACACACACACACACACACACACACACACACACACACACACACACAGTATCTCCCTGCTGGGACCAGGGAACTTCATTTGCATTATGATGGCAGGCAGATTAAGTACATTCCACTGCACACTAAAGGGACTCGGAACAACACAAGCGCACACACACACACACACACACACACACACACACACACACACACTTGTCTTTTGGCCAGTAAGACAGGCTTCGAACAAAACTGGTGCCCAGTACAGGGTACCCCCCCCCCCCCCCCCTCTGGAGAGAACAAAGGACGGAGACAAGGATCTAAACCGAATGGGAGCGGGAGGAGGACGAGAGGAGGAGGACGAGGACGAGGAGGAGGAGGAGGAGGAGCGAGGACGAGAGGAGCTGCGAGACGGGAGGAGGACGAGAGGAGCTGCGAGACGGGAGGAGGACGAGAGGAGCTGCGAGACGGGGAGGAGGAGGAGGAGGAGGAGGAGGAGGAGGAGGAGGACGAGGAGGAGGAGGACGAGAGGAGGAGGAGGAGGAGGAGAGAGGAGGAAGATGAGAATAAAGGAGGGTGTCAGGGTGGGGCTGGTGTCGTGGAGGGAGAAGCAACCCTGACAGACAGCTAGAGGGACTAAGCTCATTTAGATAAATCGACATCCCCAGCTGAGATAAAACCAATGATGATTTGTACTGTATCTGCGGGGGGGATAAAAGCCGTGCTATTGGATTTCATAGGGCTGCGGCGCCCTGGGATTCCACCGGGCCCGGCGCACAGAGCTTGTGTGGGTGTCAGCGTGAAGGGACGGGCCACTGGAGTCGGGAGGAAGGGGCACTCCAGCTAGAAGAGGGGGGGGGGGGGGGGGGGGAGAAGAATTCCCATCATTACTGGGAAACGTCAAAAACAACACATGCAGAGGTGGAGGAGCGACCGAGAGAGATGATGCCAGAGTTTCTGTGTCTCCATCTTCTTCTCTCTTCAGACTCTGACTCCAGCTCGCTCGCTCCCAGGAGTCAGAACCCACCTTCGTCCTTCAGTCTGCGGTTCTGTGGAGGGTTGAACATCCAGGCAGGTCCCAGGCCCGGGTAGGAAGAAGAGCTTCACACACATGGGTGGAGGCAGTGGGAAAGTTGAAACCTTTGCAGTAGCTGAGCAGGTACCAGCCCGTGCATGTTGTCATGAACCTGGTAACAAGCAAAACACTAAGTGAGTTCCTGGCTGAAGATACAAGTTCTCACTGAAGGTGTCGTCCCCATGTAAACTTAGTTAGATGCATTAAAAGCCCGACTCATGATGGAGGCTCCTCTGTGGATAGTTCCTCTGGGTCTATTTGGTTTTGATGGCAGCGGTGCTTTACACATTAATAATTAAGACAGCTTGATAGTTCTCTACATTAAAAAACTCCTACATTTAGAGTAGACACGACCCCCCCCCCCCCCCCCCCCCCCCTCCCAGCCGCTCATAGCCTCAGGTAAAGAGCCCTGGGCCTGAAAGATTTAAGAGTCCGCAAGACCTTCCCTAGAAATTAAAAAGTAATTAATGTCTCTACCTTGAATGTACAGTAAAAACCTCACGCTCTCCCTGTAAGTGCTGCTTTCACAACCGTGCATTTAAAGTTTGGGAACGAGAAGCCTCCACCTCACCAGAAAAAACCCCCCAACTCTATTGCATTAGGGCAATTAGACCATCTTGGCCTAAATAATAAACTTAAAACCCCAGAGTCTGTGTTCAATATTTCATCTCTTATTCAGGTAATGGGAGTGCTTCCACAGTGAGCACACTTTCTCCACAGCTTGGCTCGGTAATGCAGGTATTTTCCTTCGGAGGCTTTTAAGGGCGGTTAGGTAAAAGCCATGGAAAAGCCCGTCCTGGCCCGTTCCTGCGGCTGAATTATGAATCTTCTACCTGCGTCCTGCTCCGACGTTTCCTAAGCATATGGCTGGTGAAGTGGGAAGGAGAGTTAATATTAAAGGTCAGTTTCTCTAAGCAGCAGACTGCACACTGCAGGAGGGCTGGGAGCGAACTAGAGCCTGTTTCTCCTGGACACAGTCTCCAGTGGAAACGATATTCAACATTCATTCTTGGGTTAAACATTTCTGTTTCCACTCCAGATCGGACAGCGATGGAAACATTACACCTGGATTCAGAGGAAGCTTCACGAGGGCTGTTCTCCTCTTCCTGTAACTTCTGCAATCTCGTATTCAGCTGAATTGACGTTTCGCAGATTAAAAAGGACTACTTAAAGACGGTCATTAGTCAATTACAGTGAAGGCAAGTTAAACAATATAAAGTACTTTATTTAGAGCTGACTTGTTGGGCATCATCAGAGGAAGAAAATAGGAAAACAATTATATTAGTGGTTTGAAGCCAGATAGTGCCTCTTTTCATGAGGGTAAACTTTGATAAGAACACGTGGTAAATCTAATCATTTAGAGATACACATAAACAGATCAGGGTGACGTGTGAACAATAACGTCCTTCCACTCATACATTCAGTTTAGAGTGTGCAGGTAAAGATGGAGCTGGAGGAGCCAGAGGAAACCTTCACAGAACCTGGGGGACATGCAAAGTTCACACAGAAAGTTCGAACATTAGTTCAAACCAAGAACCTTCCTGCTGCGAGGCATTTATCAAACTTAATACAAATAAATACATCGTTATCGCAGCATCAACACAAGAGGAACAGTTCAGTGGTTGTTAAGTACGATTCTCTCCGTCCTGTCACCTCAGTTCGTTGTTCAGTGTCATCATCAGTTTTCCTCGGTCTTACTCTCTCCAAACAGTCAGTCACGATGAAGAAGTATTTAAAAACACTAGAAAGGAACAGGAGAGTTTCTAAAACGCACCAGAACAAAACCCAGCAGAAGGTCAGAGGTGGAGAAGCGTTGATCTAGTTCAGAAACCTTTCCTCGGGACCGGTGACTAGAATCACACGGAGCAGTGAGCGGGGGTTAGCAGTAATTAGCGCTGGTGGGTGCCACATTAAATTGAATTTAACGACAACACAGCAGTCTCACTGAGCGAACTAATCCCGGACTCTGGAGCATTATGGTTAATGGGCCCGAAAGAAAATGATGGCCTTTCAAAAGCAAAACCAATTAACACCGAGTAGAGATGTCGAGTGCTGAGCTTTCCAAATCTCATAAGAACTTCTGCCCTCGTATTATATAACTGGATTTCTGTTCATTTTGAATAATGAAGGAGGTACGGAAGCATGACACGATATAGCTATCATAACTCTGAGTCCAGAGGAAGAGAGGTGCTCTCTGTTCCACTGAGCAGCAGCAGCAGCGGACGGCTGCTCCTGCTCACGAGCTGCTGCAGCTTCATGTGTGTTTTAATATTTATCCACTCAAGGATTTTGGAAAAATCTGAAACCCCTCAGAGATTTCACGTCACTTGAAACTATTTTTGACGAATGATCCCAAACATGTTA
Organism: Reinhardtius hippoglossoides; assembly: GCA_006182925.3. Lineage (NCBI taxonomy): Eukaryota > Metazoa > Chordata > Actinopteri > Pleuronectiformes > Pleuronectidae > Reinhardtius > Reinhardtius hippoglossoides. The sequence continues at coordinate 23,892,997 of CM031681.1, read as the reverse complement.
CATTACAGTTGGTAGAAGCCAGACAGAAGTTCCACTAGTGAACAGACAAACGTATGCTTGGGTTCAGACATGCACTGAACTCCATGTTTCCATAAAGACGGCTGGATGTGAGGTCGCACATGTACGAGCCAGTTGTTCTGGACATATTCTGTAGGTTTTCCTGCCAGCATGCAGTTTGTCCATTTGAGAAGCAAGAACATACAAATGAAGATGTCTTTAGTATTTATACGTAATGTCCTCCCTCCTGCCTGCTCTCCTCACACCACCCCCCCTCCCCTCCTGTTGTCAATCTCCTGCTGTTTTCCTCATATGTGAAAGACAAACTTCAGAACGGCTTCAGCACAGAGACGGGACATGGGCCAAGACAGAACACGTGCAGCTTTGACATGGATCCAGAATTTTAAACCACACTTTCTGTAAGTTTACTTTGTTGTCCACTTTACTTTATGCTCTTCTTCCCATAAACTCTGACAGATATCAACCTGTGTGCGGCTCCAAGTGGACAAGATATTATTTCCTGCCCCTATTTGACACTAGTGTCCTCTGTGGTGCTCCGAACCCCCCCCCCCCCGAGGGCCTTTTGGACGTCCTGGAACCCCCAGTTGGATAAAACATAAACTGAAGTAAACTCATGAATAGTAATGAAACAACAACAGTACCTTTTCTCAGCTCTGTCCTCACCCAGTCAAATTGCTTTTCCGATTTCACCGAGACTTGGCCCCGATTCCCGATCTGTCCCGAGATCCTCTCTCCCCCCTGCTGTGCGGAGACGCATGCTGGGACTGAAAACTCTATCCACACTCTCAGCGGAGGGACTCGGTGTCTAACGATGCTCTTATTGCCGTTTCAAAGGCGCCTTCACGCCGAAACAAGAGTCTGCTGCAGATCTGAAATACGCTTTGGGAATAAAACTGTCAAATCTACAAAAAGCGTGATGGCATTTTTAATTTAGTATTGGCACAATAGGAAGGAGCTGGTATTGCCTTGTGATTCTGAGGCTTACCTGCACTCAGGAACCCGTGTGATAGAGTAGGAGACTGAAGTCCAGTCAGACTCGGTGAGTTCCGTGGCATCGGGGTCCATCCCAGCCATATATCAACGTAATTAAAGGCTGGTGTAATGACGCAGGGCCTCGGCAGCATGATTTCTGTCTGATCGCCACGCTGCTTCATTAAGACCACTCAAGCTAACGAGCTGTGGCTGTAATAAAGTCCTCCCCCCGGTCTGCCGCAGTGATGAAGGAGCTACCCGGAGCGAGCTGAGCCAAGGCCCCAGATAGAATTAGTGCTGCAAAGGCTGAACTTACTTTGTGACTTCTGGTGGCCTGGTGATGGGGTCAAGGTGCTTTTCATACAGACTCTACAGTTTGTGGCTCCTGCAGAACTGAGCCAGGTTCTCGACATGGTTGAGCTGCACTGACAAGACTCTGACGCACATTTGGGTTTGACCTATTTTGAAAGGCTGTCTGCAGTTTGATTTGCTGATCATGTTACTGTCTCACACAAGATGCAGATACCGAAGATACTAAGAACTGTGAGTTAATCGTTGATTTAATCTGAAAACCAGTAATTAGAAGCTGTATGCAGCCACCACATTGTACTCATGAGGTGAAACGGTCATTATCATATTTAGTCAGTTCAGCATTGGTCCAACAGTTTATGAAAATACATCTGAAACTCCGTACGTCCGTCTGACGACCGCAGGGACGTCACTCTTCTTGTTGTTTGAACGAATTGGACATGACTTGCTGTCAACCCCCCCCCCACAGCATGTTCTCCATCTGCCCTGAGGTGTCCTCCTGGTTGGACCAGCGGACGGCCAAGCATCTAGTGGCATCTACTGTAGTTGGACTGGTTCTGTAGTGGTTCCACTCGTGCATTGAACTATTATCAGGCCCAGAAGACACAGTTTGGTCCTGAGCCATCGGAGATACTGCTCTGAGGTAATTCCACATCTCACACACAAGCTGGAACCTTCAGGAGCAAACAAGTACAAAGACAGGAAGTAAGAATCTCAGATACACGATGGTAGCAACACTCTTCTTCTACGTCTCTCATTGTAAATAGATTCCTCAGATTATGCATGTGGATCAGAGGAGTTTATGCGTTATGAGTCTTAGCTTCGAGTAGTAACGTGGATTCACCACACGCCTGCATGGGGATTTAAATTATGTTTGTGTGTTGAATGCTTGTTGGAATACGCAGCAGTTCCAGCTTTGAACCTTGTAATCATTCATGTGTCGGGGGATTATTTCCTCGTGTCGTCCTCCCCCTGTGGCCAGAGGCGGCTTCCTGTGACTCTTCCCCTTCCAGTCCTTTCCACCAGGCTTCGGATGCACAGCTAAGATCCTCTGAAACCTCTCAGCACATTATTTATACTCAGCACTCAGAGTATTTTTCATTCGTCGCGTCTCGTTTCCCCGATTTCCTACTGGTTCATTGAAACGGTTTTCTGTGATTAGTCACACAATACGACATTAACCTGTAAATTAAAATTCCTCTTTGCAATTTGATGGGTGAGTTAATTCCAGCGTCGTGCCACCCCTCCCTGCCTCCCAGCCGCCCGCCCTCCCTCTGCCCATTCCTGCCTGTCCTCATCCTCCAGACATCCACCCCCACACTCTCTTGTCTCTCTCTCTTTCTCCATTCGCCGTGGGCTAATCCCATTATGAATTCTTTATATAGCCTTTTCCCTTAATGATCAGTGGGGCCTGCTCCAATCCTGATTACTATTGTACACTTAGCACTACATAAAGCAGGGGATTAATATGCCCCGCAAGGATCGTTGCTATGGATCCACTCGTTGCCTTCCAAGAGATGTTGCTGCTGCTTCAATTGGCCATAAATTGCTCTCCCCAGTGGCTTCCCACGTACCAGACGGGCCACGGAAGAATAGAGGGTGAATCTCCGTCTCCCGTGTGCTCGCTCACTCCCTCTCTCTCCCTGGACCTAGACGAAAGTGATCTGCTCTATAATTCATGACCCAGCGTTTTCTCTTTCTTCTCCTCTCAAATTTTTGCTCTCTTTCCCTAAGATGCTGTAGTAACCCTCCTCCTCCTCCTCCTCCTCCTCCTCCTCCTCCTCCTCCTCCTCCTCCTCCTCCTCCTCCTCCTCCTCCTCAGCCTTTGCCCCCGTGATTAGGTGCTGTGAGAGCGGGGGGGCGGGGGGGTGTCATACATGAACACAGATTGTGAGAGAAGGGTTTTGAAGATGTAATGTATTCGTAAGAGTTGTGTGATGTCAGACGTGGACGGTGGGAGCGTGGAGGGAGTTCAGGGGCTCAGCTGTCTCTCCTGGTTTCAGGGAGGAAGCTGCTGAGAAGCAGTGAGACACTTTCTCCTGAGTTCCTAATGAAGATACCTTCGATTAAGACATGGAGACGTACAACAGGGTTTAAAAACTGTTCACGAGCCTTTGTCGAGATCTAAACGACCCTAAATGACGACTATGATTAAATGTATCGTGTAACGTTTTTAATAAATATAAGAACCTATAACCTGAGTGTTAACAGACCCACCCACACACATACAGTTATTCAACCTGACAAAGAAATGTAATTGAAGCTTGATGTTTTCCAGTTAAGCCATAAACCTTGTGTTATGAACTTATGACTCAGTATTACAACATGATCCCTAAAAATGAGTTCTTCAGATGAACGTGAACTCGTGCACCTCAGAGCTGCACTTTCATGTTGGCAGCTACAGTATTTTGTAAAAACTATTTTTGCCTCTCTGCTGGAGAGTGAGTCATCCCGGAGCGAGACTCTTTGTGGGGGGGAAAATGGGAAGAGTCAAAACACAAATCGGGGGGGGGGGGGGGGGGGGGGTGAGAAGAGTCCCTGAGCCGCTCTGGCGTCCTGTTGGCTCCTGTTGCAGTCGAACATTTCTCCTTTTTCACTCCCTCCTCTTTCTTGTCCGGTTTGAAGTGACACCTGAAACGAGTCTCACCGGGAGTTTGAGTCCAAGCCCGGCGAGCTCGGCACACACCGGCCAGGAAACCACCAGAAACACCTCTTTGAGTTTCTTGTCTCTTTGTCTTCCTCGCGAGGATCTTCATCACGGACCGACTGCATCCTGCTGCTCTCGCCTCTCCACTGAACCCGGGTGGGAGCGATTCAGCATCCAGCTCTTTTATTGTTCTGTGAGAAATGATTGTAATTGCATCATATTTTTCTCCCGTGGTCCCACCCTCATTATACACTCGCATGGCTTCATGACAGAGCGAGCGTACGAAGTTATAAAGGTGTTGTAAATACCGTTACAGTCGTAAAAAATTCACGAGCTTTGTTTTTTCGTTAAAACCGAACCTGGAAGACGAAACTCAAGTTTCCTTCATATCTGAGCTTCACGTATCAAACCAACGAGGAAACTCTGCAGAACTGTGTCAAGTACTTTTCCATGTGCAGATAATAAACTGGGTTCATGTGTGATGCAAGAAGGGACTGGAGCTGATTTATAGTTAGCTTAGCACCGCTGCACTCACAGACTTGGTCTTTGAGGAGGAAAGAGCTAAATAAACACTGAGCATTTAGCATTCGACAGAAAATGTTTATCAAGCGAACTAATCACAGCTCTTTATTCCAACGTTTGATTTGTCACAATGTGCTGTTGCATTTTCCATGTCCGCAACTTTTCCACAAGTTACTGTTTGAGAACCTTTTTTAAACTCTGGTTTCTTTTTGTTTCTGCTTCCTCGTGTCCTTGAGGATCCAGGAACGGTACTTTGGCTTTTGTGCGATGGTCAGAGCAGCAGCTGTGTGTGTCTGCCGCACTCGCCCCCCCCCCCCCCCACTGACCACCCACTATTTGGTACTAATACTTAAACTACTATTAAATACTACTACTACTACTATTAAACTCCAAACTGTACATGATCCCTGTAACTGCTTTGAATATCCTGTGCATGTTGGTGTTTGGAAGTGGAGACAACATGATGAAAGACTCTCCTGAAGTGAATCCAAGTCATGTCCCCCTGGTGGCTGGCTGCAGTATAGCTCTTAAACCTCACCTCCTCCATGTTAGTGGATTGGCACCAGATGCTCCGTTCACAGGAGGAAGTGGAGACACGGCGTCCATCTTTATTTACATCGTGCTGAACGACTGATTCAGAGATTATCAATATATCGTTGGTTACTTTGAACCAGATGTTTCTGCACAACAACACGAAGGTTCAACTCGAAGTCCCCTCCCCCCCCCCCCCCCCCGTCTCCATCCATCCCCTCTCTCCCTGAGCAGCCACAGCGTCTTCACACCTCTCAACCTGACAGTGTCAAGTCTCATTGCCCTCCGAGGGTGTGACTCATTGTGGCGACTCCGGAGTTAGACTGTGAGACCCTACAGCTGTGGTTATACAGAATGTGTAATTCCCCATAACACACACACACAGGCACAGCCGCACACACACTGTCACGCACAGTCACACATCCTGGCCACGTCCACCACCTGCCCTGGCCTGCGCTGCCTCTCCCCCAGCCAAGGAAGCTCATGCCTGGGCACCCTGGGCAGCCGCCCAGCCCTTCACATCCAGGTCCAGGGCCAAGAGACAGGGGCCAACAGCTGGCGGTGTGCAGAAGGAGCCTGGAGGCTTCCACAGCAGATGAATCACCACGGATTAATATTTAACTCCAGACTCCTGCTTCCCTCCAGCATCTCTCCTTCCTCCCCCTCTCTCCATACCACCTTCCTCCTCCCTCCATCCATCACTCCATCCCCCAGACCTGCAGGTAAGTTGGCATATGTTCAACAGACCTATACTGTAAATATGAGATGGGGCTGCTCAATTTCTCTCCTCATTTTGGATATTATATTGTCGTATAAAATCATCTCAAGCCAGGTTTTATAGCAGTATTAAAAATCTGACGTTTTAAATGATATCAGATCCTAAAAATGTTCATGTTTTGTCACATGTTAGTCAATTAGAGACATTTAGAACGTGTAGTGTACACAACATTAAATCAAGCAAGAGTTTGGATCAATAAAATATCACTTTAAGTGTTTAAGAGGCAGATTCCGGTGATTTGGAAGCAGCTGCTGCGGCAGCACAGGAATCGATGATGCTCAGATATGAAGCAGCCCCAGTTTCCAGCAGGTAGTAAAGCAGGTCATGGCCGAAAGGCAGAGCTCCAGTGCCTGCGCTGTAAACCCGGTAGCGTTAGCCACAACCAGAGGCAGGCCTGTAATAGTATTCTCAGATGGGATCGGTTATGATGACTGCATGCCTGCCTCGCTCCTTCAGCTCTGATTTTGCGATTAAAGCACCAGACTGGTTCCCCCCCTCTCCCTCCGTCTCTTCCTCTCTCCATCAGAACCTCCTCTCAACCCTCCTCGTTTCCATTCCCTGCATCTTCTCACGTCCTCGTCTCTGTTTATCCCTGTCTCTGTCCCGTCCTCGCTCTCTCTCTCTCTCTCTCTCTCTCTCTCTCTCTCTCTCTCTCTCTCTCCATGTGCGTATGTGTTTGTAAAGATATATCGGTCCCCTGTGGCTCCCTCTCATTCGCATGCATGTTCTGTGAGCCTCGGCCATTCGAATGTACATAAAACCCGCTCTTTATGGGCAGACATAAAGGAGGACGGAGGGAAAGAGAAGAGACACAGCTTTCCCTCTGTTCCTTAAAGACGGGACGCTCTGATCTGCTTGTAACGGATTAACCTTTCAAGCGCCCTCTCTTCGTCGGGCTTTTTGTTTCTCTCCAGCTCCTGTAACTTTGGGCACAAAGGCAATTTTGTCCCCGACTCAAAAAGGCCAATCTACTGTTATCTGGGTCATGTTGTGACGGTGAATGAAATATAATTTTTTCCCGTCTCTCTCCGTCTCGCTCGTCACCCCCCCTCTCGTCCCTTTATGACTGCGTTCAAGGGGAGCACGGTGGCGCATAGTTGAATCTGTAACCAACCAACGGGCCAGTGGAATTGTGGGAATTCATGGGAATCGCTGTGGGGACGGGGGTTCTCGCAGGACCACTTCCTGTCTGTCTGATTCAGGGACACTCAGGGGTGCTTGAGCTTCCCTCCACGCCGTCCCTGACGAGGCCTCAGCGGAAAATCTGTGTCTTTGTATGGGACGGGGCTGAATGCGCTCGGAGGGGCCAGCAAACTCTGGAGTCCCCATTGTTTTTCTCACCGACCAGGGTCCAAATATGAATATGCATATTCATAAGCAAGAGTTCAGTTTTCATGGCCCCCACTCCTCCTCCCTGCCCATCTTTATTCATCTTTTTTTATAACGTGCTTCCACCTCATTTTCAATTCCAAATGAGCCGTTTGGCATATGAAAGTTTATGGTGTCACACCCCTCAAGCTCGTACAGTGGTAGAAAAGGGAAAAAAATATAATTACATCCTTTGCCTGTGTGATTCGGTGATTAGTATCAGATGATTATTTCTGGAGATTGAACACGTGTGGGTTGGTACCATGAGGTGAGTCTCACTGGGCTTCGCAGAGACAGAAGTACTTAAGCGCTCAGTTTTCCATGAGGTCAACGTTATATTATTTCCTCTGAACTCGTCTCTGTAGTTAAATAGTGCGAGAGCGAATCCCACGCTGTCTGGCACGGCGAGCCCGCACTTTCTTGTCAGCACTCGCGCTCGCTGCAATCACAGGCGCTCTAATAAGTTCCTGATCCCTCTCGCTGAATGGGAAATGTGCCCCCCAAAAAAAACAGAGAAATCTCTGACATGTATTTAGTTGAGCGTGGAGGATTGGAGCAAGCGTTCGCCGCTCGGTGCAAATCAATGGCGCTATTACTAATCATAGTTAGCGTCTTCCCCGCAGAGCGATGAGGAGGCGCCGGGGTCGGCCCTCCTCGCTGGAAGGGATTGGGTTACACGTGGAGACGAGGCCCGGCCAACCTGCGCAGCGCAGGGAGTCCACAGATCTCTTTAACCACGCTGAGCTTGTCCTGTCGCTGGAGACGAAAAAGACAAGAGAACATCCTGTTGAATCTCATTCCAACACTCAAAGTCACTTCAGAACATTTCCTTAAAGATGATTTTTAGAGGTTTCTGCTCCATTAAACCAGACAGAGTGACGGGGGGCTTGGTCGAGGGAAGGGGAGGAGACGGTTTATGGTCTGGATGGAAAACAACCTGAAGTATCTGTGGAACTGAGACGCCGGGTTCACGTGAACTCCAGATACTTTCTGTCCTCGTGTTGCGTGTTGGAGCTTCGCTGGATCCACGGATGACTGAACAGGGAACAATTGAACTTCTACACTGAACCGACGGCGGAGACAAAACTCACGGACCACCCCCCCCCCCCCCCAGACAATATGTAATTAAAAGACACAAAGCAAAAAATGCATAAAAATGTATAATCTCTGGCACATTTAATCACTTCCTGTCGTCGATCCAACAAAACAGTTGCTCTGGGAAATTAACAGTTTACTTTTCACACTAACCTTAATATTCGCACATAAGTGTTTTTCCTGGTAATTTCAACTTTCTAAAGAGAGTAGATGTATTTTTAATTAAAACAAAAATACTTGCTGAGGAAACTGGTGAACGTGTGATCTCTGTGAAGGTTAGTTCATAAACACCAAAGTACTAAATGCTGAAAGGGCAAAGTTCAGGCTCCTCTTCTCCTGCACATGCAGTGTTTATCAGATATGAATGAACATATTGCAGATGTGACATCGCGGTGGAACGTCCGCTCTCATGAGACGAGGCAGTAACTGATGAGGGAGGAGCCTCCTGGCGTCTGATCCACACACGGTGACAACAACCTGCTCTTGTGGGCGGGGCCTGACACCAGAAATCTGGACATGATCATTACCAAGGCCTGGAGTCAAGGCCATTAGCTCCACTCCCCCCCCCAGTGAATTATGGGTCGTCTGTCACGGGGGCCCAGTGTCCGAGACCTGTCACGGTGAAAGATGAAGGGGTCCTTGCACTCTCCAATGAGCCGTCCATGGAGATGCCCGCAACAAACGACCCATGAGCGGAGACACACCTTTCATCAGTGAGAGTGATGGGAGCAATGGGAGGACCTTGTGTGCACGAGCGTGTGTGTGTGTGTGTGTGTGTACAGAGGCAGTGTGTGTATTTGACCTGACCCTTTAAATACCCTTCCCCCCCTTCTCCTGCAATCCATATTTCCCCTTCTTCTTCTCCTTCTCCTTCAAGGCCTCTGGCTGCTCGGGACATTGTGCTGCTCCCTGCTGACAGAGAAGTAATCAGACACCTCCGTCTGCTTTAAGAGGACAACACCGGTGATTCATTTACAGCACGAGGCCTCGTTATACCTGCGCCGGAGCAGCAGGAGACGGACGGACATAACTAACTGCTCTGCTGTCAGACTGTACGCACACAGAAAGATGAATGTAAATATACACAGAGACATAACATATATAAGATCTCAGCTTTAGTTAGAGTTTGCATCACAGATCACCACGATCACAATCTGCCTCTTTCTGCTCTGACCAGTGAAAGTGAACAACGAGCTCACGCTGGTCACAGGACACTTCCTGTTTCTTTGTGCTTTGGCCTAAAGAAGATGCACAGGAGCTGAAACTGATTTCATAAATATGAAATATATAATATAAATATGTCTTTAGTCACAATTCAAACTTTTACTGTTCAGCAGCAGAAAGGTTTTCTTAACTTGCTTGGTGCTGTAAAAAAAAAAGCAGCATAGTTTTACAACTTTTTAAATCGTCAGTAATTAGTTTCTTAATTTTACAATAGTTTTATTAATTAACATTTCCTCTCCCACTAAAAGTGTGCGAACGCCGTCTCTGCCCGTTATTCCGTGATCTGGGCTCCTGCGTTAGCATCTTAATAACGATGATAACTCATCACGATCCCTGTTCATTTACCATATAAAACATATTTCTTTCATTCTGGGTAATAACATGCTACTTGCCGTGGCAGCTAATTTGGATTCAGGAAACAAACGACCACAGATGCACAAGAACATGATTCATGAAATGATTTCGCCCAGTCTCTGGATACACACAGTAATTACACCCTGAGTCAAAGCAAACAACAACGAGGCTCATGTACCCCCCCGGGGGGGCGGCGCCACACATGATTCACCACACCGCCTGAGTGTGGGAATTATCAGTTTATCTGCAAACATACAGTATATCCTGCATGCATATGAATAAATATGACCGTTCTTATTATTCTCTGCCTTGATGCACGCTCCGTGGTGAACGGTAACGTGCACGTACGGTTCCTCGTGGCCACGTGCGATGTAATCATTTGTTTACATATCCCAGGTGTCATTTTTCATCCTGTCAGTGGCAGCGGAGTCAAAATATTCCCCGGTGCGGTTTGGGGGCTTTTCAGAATATGCGGCAGGAACTCCCGGCAAGAGGAAGCGGCACCGGCTAATGCGCTTATTTGGAAAAGAGCAGCCAGCTCCCCCCCCCCCCCCCCCCCCCCCCACCCCTTGTTTGGCAGGAGACTCTGCTGTTGCACTGGTTTCTATTAGGTTTCACTGACGCTCTCCAAACCCTGGTTCTCCGTGTCTCTCATTCTTTCTATCTTTCATTCCCCCCCCCCCCCTTTCTGTCACACAGTTTGATTCACATGCCTCGTTCTTCTGGTTCTTCTGGTTCTTCTGGTTCTTCTGGTTCTTCTCCTTCTTTCTGTCATCATCTCATTCTTCTTAATTGCCGGCCCCCATCGCAAGGGGAAAAAAAACGGAGGCCGAAACTACCAATCTTCTTCTCCGGTCATCCTTTCCCTTTCCATCAGACTTTCCAGTTTCCAAACCGCTCGCTCCATCTTCCCTCAGCCTCCTGCCCTCTTCCCAGCTTCTCCTCCATCTCCTGTCATTCTTCATCCACCCGTCTGCTCTCCTCTGCCTCCTCCTCTGCCTCCTCCTCTGCCTCCTCGGTAGCAGTAGTGTGTGTAGACGCTGCTGCAGTACACTCCGGGCAGAAAAGTAGGCCAGGATTACTCTTGCTGGCTTGTCCCCAGTGAAGCGTGTGTTCCATGTGTATGTGTGTGTGTGTCTGCCTATGTGTTTGTGTGTGTGTAGGTGTGTGTGTGTGTGTGCGCTCAGGCCTCTGAGAGAGCGGCTCACAGGCTGGCCAGCCAGCAGTCAGCCAGCAGACTATAGAACTGGGCATATGGAGCCTCGGTATTGGGCCAGCAGGTATTTCTCAGCGTCTGCTCTCTTCTCCTTTGTTTAATATTTCCCTGATTCTTGGCGTCCTGGCTGCAGACTTGTGTTTGTGCTGCCAGCGGAGCCGCGGTGCAGCGGCTCACATGGCAGATCACTTCTGAGATCAGGTTTCAGATGCAGGCGCAGAATGTTGAAAGAGTTAAAACTCACTGCACCTTTTCAGCCTGAGCGAGTTTACAATGGGTTCGGGTTGTTTGACAGGAACTGACATTCAGGGAAGTTTCCCAAAGTAGAAACAACTTATACGAACTTTAAGTTTGAGAAACTGTTTCCATCTTCACTACAGCAAAGTAAAGTAGTTCTTTTTAATATTAACCAATTCAAAATAAGACTTAATATTTGCTAATTTATCATAATAATTAAAACTATAAGCTGTGTAGTAAATGGATGGAATAGATTTAATGGATAAAGTAAAAACTGGTGATATTGAAAAAGGTCTAGAATATCTAACAGAGTAAGAGAATAATACAAGTAAACATAATTTGAATCAAACAGTTCAAACACAAGTATATAAATGATAAATGATAAATGATGGTGTGTGAACGTTGCCAAATTCAATGCAATAAATTAAAAATCAGAAATGTTTTAAGCCTCGATTCAGATGAGCGGCAGACTTCTGCTCGAGGGCGACGGGGCAACTGTCAGACAGTGTGGCAACAAGCGTAAATCTTTGTTTCAGATACTGTATGGTCTCGATGATCACACACACACACACACACACACACACACACACACACACACACACACACACACACACACACACACACACACACACACACACACACACACACACACACACACGGAGCAGCCCTCATTTCCAATCTCCATTGCCTCAGACTTAATTGTTCTTTTAATTAGGTTACAGAGCAGTGCTTATGGCTGCAGGGAAGATGTGTATGTACAGCAAGCCTGTGTGTGTGTGTGAGTGTGTGTATGTATATCTGTGTGTGTGTCTGTGTGTGTCTGCATACAAGGATGTGTGTCTCGGTCTGTATACATGTGTTTCCACCACCTCAGTGTATTGCATGGTGTGCCTGGAGGAAGCACAGCTCTGATCTGTGAGTACCAGCAGCTCCACAGAGAGAGACTCCTGCCAAAACCTAAATTCCCCTGGACGGCCTCATGCTCAGCACCCCCCCCCCCCGCCTGAGCATCCTCCACTCTGCTGTGGATAACATCCTCCTCTGCCTTCCTCTCGAACTCAGGTTGTGCTCTGTCCACTCTGCCTGAGCCCTGGTGGATGTGAGAGAGTTCACGTCTTAATGCTGTAAAGCAGGTTTGTTCCTCAGGCCCGGATTCAGGTGTTTAGTGTGGGATCATTTGAGGTTTTACATTTTGCTTCAGGCTTGGAGGGCCTGGTGGAGGGAGTTCTGCTATCTGCAGGGTTGGTGGTTCAATCCTCAGGTCATCTGGTCCACGTGCGATCACTCGACCCCAAGTGGCTCATGATGGAGGTCGTGGCCACAGTCAAGGTGACTCGGCAGCAATGGCACAAACTGGTTAGAAGAACTAAACGTGGTAGAACTTAAATCTTCTTGTTTTGTTATTGTTTAGCCGATTATCAACAGCTCCCAGTGAGAGTCCCCATCACAGCCTTCCCTCTCCAGGAGTCCCTCCCTTCCTGGGGTTGACAGGTTGGCGTGCCCGTGTGGCGCTCGGGGCCGTGTTGCTGGAGGTGCCAGCTGTCTCCCGAGGCACACTGGGTTCCAGGTGAGGAGGCCACACTAAGAGCTTTTCTAAAGAAGAAGAACTTCACCCGGATGCTGAGGGACGAGTCCGGCCTGGGAAGGAACGTCACAGGTCAGTGTCAGGGCCTTTATCAGAGATGTCTGATCAGGCGGGTCCCTCAACGGTGAGGGCCTGCTACTACACAGGCCCTGGGTCAGGTGTTAGGCCACAGACACACACTGAAGAGGACAGAAGGAACAGAGGCCGGGGAGCTGGTCAGCAAGTCTGTGTCTGCGCAGCAACGTGATGAGCGGAGCGAGTCGACCTTGTTTCTCATATTGCATTCAACACTGTGCTGCTGATAACACTATAAAACACATATGAGTGTTTAATGAAGCCCGAGAACCACTTCCTGTGTCCCCCCCCCCCCCCCCCCCCCGGTGACTGTGGAGAGTCATTGTCCACAGCAGCCGAATCCCCGTAATTGCGACGTCCTTTTTTCAGCTCATTATTGTTTCTTGGCATAATTTCTGCCATAACTTCATGTGAGTGCTGCTTCAGCTGCGGATGTTCATGGTTCCCGGAGGATGAGTCCTAATATTTTTCCGCTGCCCCACGTGAACTTTTCCTCTGCAGCCGCGATTATTAGGACACATTCTTCCTCTTCCACTTTCTAAAATCTGACATGGAAATTGCAATCAAACGTACCGAGCACATTCGCGGTCCCGGGGGAATAAACCTACTTAATTTTAATGAACCCTTTTGCCATGTAAGACAGAATTGTTGCCACGGAGCAGTTAAAGCGGATTATTGGACCAATAGCTTAGTCTGTGGTTCTTTGAGAACCGCTCCCATCGTCGCCCTCGCCCGCCTCACGAGCGCCGGCCGGCACCGGGTCGCCGCTGCACGGTGATTCCGCTCCCTGGTGGAAATATGATTAAACCCTGAAAACGTGGCTCCCTCCAGGTGAAAGTGTTTAACGCGGGGTAGCATAGCTGCGCAGGTGAAAGTGTTTAGTGCTGGGTAATGCAACCTCTCATGGCCCCCCGCTTCTGCAGCTGCGCATAATTATAGTTTTTTCTCCCCCCCCCCCCCCCCCCCTGGTTTGATTGCTTCCCCATGTACGTACAGATTAGCCAGGAACAGGACATGTTATACAGAATAAAGTACAGTGCGCTCGATTAATCCCTTCACTCAAATAACCACATCCAGCTCTGTCTCTACGCTAACAGCGAATCTAAGATACTTATTATTATAAGTAATCATTATTAATAATAATAATGCTCCTTAATGAGAGCTGTTATGTAAAAGTGCTGGACTGCTCAGCTCTGACAGTAGCTCAGCAGATGAAGGTAATAAAACAGTGAAAGCTCCACTGAGGCCGAGACAACAGCACAATAAATACTAAACTGTGTTATTCTCCACCGGAGTTATTTCATTCTCCAGTGTTTAGATGAGTTCTGCTTCCAAACGGGTCTCAGTGGATCCACGGGGCCGTGTGTACAGCAGAGGCCTGGGGGGGGGGGGGGGGGGGGGGGGCCTGTAGCTTTCTGCTGCAGCTAATTAACCATCATTTTGCCTGAGCTGCACTGATGGGGGATCAGCTCGCCTCTGACGGGGTAAGGCAAGCGTGGCAGTTCCTAATCAGGGGCCTGCAAGTGGGGCGGAAAACACCTGTTCTGGGTACAGGTGTACGAGCCGGCACATGGTTGCACTCTTCTGCCCCGGCCCCCCCCCCCGCTCCCCCCCGCTCCCCCCCCACCCCCCCCCCCCCCCGCTCCCCCGGCTCGCTCTCACTCTTCTTCTCCTTTTAAACATTTGCTGACACACATTCCTTCACTCGGCTTGAACCAGTTTTCCTTTGCACTCCTCTGCATATTGAAGATAGTAAAGTTAGGGATATATATATATAAAAAGGCTATTTTTGGTTCCTGGTTTGTGGTGTTTTTTCCCCCTATATATTAGTTTTCATAGCGTGAAGATTTAAAAAGGAGAAATGAACTGTTTATTAGGTTTTGAAATCAGTCAGATACTAATTCCTTCGCCGTGCAGATCTCATTTCACCATATTTCAGTTCAGTCAACAAGGTCACAGCTGTTCCCAGATCTTCACCACGAGCAGGTGCGGCAGCGTCTCTGCTCCGACTCCAGCGCCCGGGATCGAAGGCAGCAAGTTCAGGGCCCTTCGCTCGGGACGTCGACAGGTCTGCAGGGAGAAGCAGAAATTAACGGAGGTAAAGATAGAAATGATAGGTCAAAGAAATTAGGACACACCTAAAAAATACATTTGTGCATTTACTCATCGTGTTAATATGTCAGTGAAGACCAAAAAACCTTTACGTGGATTTAGGGAATTATTCACTATTCTGACCCTTTCATCATTTAAATATAACATCTACATTAAGATCATGGCTCCAAATATAAACACACATGTGGAATAAAGTAACTATTAATGACTTATCGTGATTTTAAGCTTAAAGTTTGTAATATTTCCGGTGGAATCAAATGGTGAGTTCACAGATCTGCAAATCAAGATTTTTCCATTCAGTTAAAAACTGTTTATACATCCTGCAAAATTAGAGAAAGTCATCTAATTTCTTTGAATAATTAACAAATATCAACCATTACGAGCAGATTGTAGAAATATTAGAAATTGTAGAATAATATTTCAAATTGTATGAGTTGATTTGGAAACTGTTTCACCTTTACCTCTTTTTTACAGATGAAAAACAACAAACAACAAAAATAATAATTAAAAAATGAATATATATATTTATAATATATTTGTAATGACCCATATCCTGAGTTTATTGATTAGGAACCTCTTATCCAGTCAAATGTGAGCCTCACAATAATCTCAGGATAATAAACAGAATTATGAACTTTATTTATAAAGCACTTCTCTAAACGTGGAGGTTTAAATAAGTCTTTTGCTTGAAGACATAAAAAATACGTTTAACAAATACATTAAAGTGAAGAAGTAAATGGATCAAAACAAATCAGAGTTTTTATGTTTCTGTGATCGATATTGATTCTGTATATCTGTTGTTTTAGTTTCAGTCGCAGCTGAGAGCCGATGTGGTGAAGCTGAGTTCATATCTCATGTCCGATCTGTAAATCACGTTCTTCTTTAGATGTGAAATGTAAGTCGTGATGCAGCTGATGTTTCCTGGGCCCTGATGACGAGGGATTCGTATTTTCAGAGAAGGTGCACGTCGACCTCGTCTCTCCCATCCTGAGTTTCCTTCCTCCGCTCCTTTGTCTTCATTGGAAACAGCCTGCATCTTGCTTTTCACTGAAGGAAGCAGTGCATGGATAATATGGTTACACCGTTACTGATGCATAAAGCTGCGTGTCTGGTTCTTGTCAAGACCTTGCCACCAAAGTCAATTTGCCCGTGCCCTGGCAGAATGTAATATTTCTTTAATCAGATCAACACGGAAATTACGTCGGTGGACGAGAGGAAATAATTAAACTCGGGGCTCCAGGAATAATTTCACCCTCTGAGAATTACTGTAAACCCCATATAAAGAAAAAAACAAACACACACACACACACAAAGCCACGCTCTCGTCTTCTGCTGCACGAGATAAGGAGGAAGCCAGGAACGTAGATAGGCGGATGAGATTTCCTTCGGCCTGCCTCTGTCTTCCCTCCAGCGTTCAGCAGGTTCCTGTCACCCGCTCGTCCAGTCCTACATCGGCATCGTGCAGCACGATGTCCGGGGCCGGGCTCCAGGGGCCGGGCTCCAGTGGCCGGGCTCCAGTGGCCGAGCTCCAGTGGCCGGGCTCCAGTGGCCGAGGCTCCAGTGGCCGAGCTCCAGTGGCCGGGCTCCAGTGGCCGGGCTCCAGGGGCCGGGCTCCAGTGGCCGGGCTCCAGTGGCCGAGGCTCCAGTGGCCGAGGCTCCAGTGGCCGGGCTCCAGTGGCCGAGCTCCAGTGGCCGGGCTCCAGTGGCCGGGCTCCAGGGGCTGGGCTCCAGTGGCCGGTGGTGCAGGTGGAGACGTCTTCAAACCCGAGGAAGCCTCTCAGCGCCGGAGGAACCAGGAAGGAGCCTGTTGCTGTGTGTTGTTCGTAGATGTGCTGCTCGTCCCAGCCTGTGGACGACTGTAACTGAACCGGACCAGAGCCCTCTAATGGTTATTGGATCCCACTGGGGGGGGGGCTACCACCATCACATCCCTTTACCCATCATGCATCCCTCCTTAGATAATACAAGCATCAAGGTCAATCACAAACAAAACTGCCTACCTGTCTTTTTATTGTTTAATTAAATTATCTCTAGAAACAATGTATATTCATATAATTAGATTTGTACAGAAAAGGGTATAGGCGATAATTTTTCTTTAGAATTGAGAATAGAAAAGAAGTTTATCGTCTTTAATGAGTGAAGCTGTTTTTAAAGTTAAATACACCCGACAATATTCACTTCTCAAGTCGACTGTATTTGGCGAGTGACAGTTCTCTCTCTGTCTGTCAGACGTCAACAACACATCTTCGTGCACCTGAGCAGATTAATAAATACAGAACAATGGAACTCGGTAGAGAGCAGATCTCCTCCAAGGCCGCACGAACATGTCAAAAAACAGAAAGACTGAAAATATCAATGGATTCTCTCCGCGTCTCATTGTTCCAGCGAGTTTCAATAGAATTGGTTCAGTGGATTTTGTGTATTTTGCCGACAGACAGAGAAAAAGCAATGAAATCACAAAGTCTCGTCTGAGCTTATGACAATAATAAACTTTATTTGTACAAAAGGATAAAACAATAAACCTTTTTTAATTTAAAACATAAATATAGTCAATTTAAATTCACACAGAGATGAAAAATAAGAGTTAAGAGCAGTAACAGACGTAGGAAGTCCTCCTGAGTCTTTAGTCCCTGAGAACTACCACAAACTGATCTGAGATCTGGCTCCTGCAGCCGCCGGAGTCGGTAAACTGTTGATGCACATAGTAAAACTTTGTAAGTCATCAGCAAAATCTTAAAATCACTGGCTGGGCTTTGATTGAGATTTCCAGTCGAGGAGAATCCGGCGCGTTCAGGAAAATGTTATCAGCGTCCTGAGCTATCGACCACAATCAGTTTGTGAAAACATCAGATGTGAGAGGTTGTGCTTCGTGTTGTAATGTTCCTGAAATGCCTGAACGTGTGAGTCATGTAATCTCAATCTGTCCACTGATTGGTCGCTGCCTATCAGATCTGGCTCACGAGGTTGTTTCCAGAACCGAACCGTCCTCATGAGGCTGTGAGAATAAGTCTGGCTCCTTCAAATCAACACAACTACAACCTAACACCTCCTGACGTTCATGTTCCCCCTCGGCTCCGGAGCGGTGATCCACCTCAACACTCTGGAGCTGCTCGCTGACCTGAAGGCTGCACATTTTCCAGAGCGGCTGTGAGAACACGTACGAGCGAGCCCACGTGAGGAAAGAGCAGGAAGAGGAGGAGCCAGACAAGCAGAGGACCGCTGTTGATGTGCGTTAAGGAAAAACACGTGGCCGTGGAGTTTATACCTTATATAGAGCACTCGTGCTTTCCCACAATGCATCGTGAAGAGTAGTGTTCAACTAACCAAGCAATATGTACCAGCATGCATAGCGGCAGAGAGACGAGAGGATTTAAAGATGATCCTTCAACATGTTTATTTTTTTTAACCATAAAGTATTAATATTAATGGTAAAGTCAACACTTGAATGTACTGGGATTTTCCACCGTCGATGTTGTACAGACACACACACACACACACACACACACACACACACACACACACACACACACACACACACACACACAGACACACACAGTGTTTTATATTGGGCCTTGCTCGGGGGGCTCTTGATGGTCTTTTGGAACACGGGAGCGATCATCACTCACTCCTCGGCCCCTCGGCCCCCCGGCCCCCCGTCAGTCCGCCTGCGACCTGCTTGCGTCTCTCAAGGTGACTGATGCCGCTCGGCCCCCCGGCCCCCCGGCCCTCAAGGTGACTGCAGCCGCTCGGCCCCTCGGCCCCCCGGCCCCCCGGCCCCCCGGCCCCCCGGCCCTCAAGGTGACTGCAGCCGCTCGGCCCCTCGGCCCCCCGGCCCCCCGGCCCCCCGGCCCTCAAGGTGACTGCAGCCGCTCGGCCGCTCGGCCCCCCGGCCCCCGGCCCCTCGGCCCCCGGCCCCCGGCCCTCGGCCTGCGACCTGCTTGCGTCTCTCAAGGTGACTGCAGCCGCTCGGCCGCTCGGCCCCCGGCCCCCGGCCCTCGGCCCCCGGCCCCCCGGCCCTCGGCCTGCGACCTGCTTGCGTCTCTCAAGGTGATGATGCCGCTCGGCCCCCGGCCCCCGGCCCCCCGGCCCTCAAGGTGACGCAGCGCTCGGCCCTCGGCCCCCCGGCCCCCCGGCCCCCCGGCCCTCAAGGTGACTGCAGCCGCTCGGCCGCTCGGCCCCCCGGCCCCCCGGCCCCTCGGCCCCCGGCCCCCCGGCCCCTCGGCCTGCGACCTGCTTGCGTCTCTCAAGGTGACTGCAGCCGCTCGGCCGCTCGGCCCCCCGGCCCCCCGGCCCCTCGGCCCCCCGGCCCCCCGGCCCCTCGGCCTGCGACCTGCTTGCGTCTCTCAAGGTGACTGATGCCGCTCGGCCCCCCGGCCCCCCGGCCCCCCCGGCCCTCAAGGTGACTGCAGCCGCTCGGCCCCCGGCCCCCGGCCCCTCGGCCCCCCGGCCCTCAAGGTGACTGCAGCCGCTCGGCCCCCCGGCCCCCCGGCCCCTCGGCCCTCGGCCCCCGGCCCCCCGGCCCCTCGGCCCCTCGGCCTGCGACCTGCTTGCGTCTCTCAAGGTGACTGCAGCCGCTCGGCCCCCCGGCCCCCCGGCCCCCCGGCCCCCCGGCCCCCCGGCCCTCAAGGTGACTGCCGCCGCTCGGCCGCGCTCCAGACGTCTTGTTAGTAAATGAAGATTAAGTGTTGGCGGGGACACAACACAATGCAGCTTGATCAGCCTCAGACGGGAGATTAATTTACACTTCTCTTGAATGAGCAATCCTCCTGCTCCGTAATTATTTAAGTTCCATTTTAGGTTAATTACGGTCATTAGCGATCGCTGTTCTAAGTAAGGGGCAAATTTTGAAAGAGGTGGCTCGAGATTTAATGGAGGAAAAAAATCCCACGTGCGCCTCCGAGACGAGCAGATCGTTTGGTTCTGAGCAGCAGACAATGATAGGAAACAGCAGGAAACAGCTGAGGAGGGAACAATTATTATAATGATGTGACAAACGCAGATGCTGCAAATTAGATTTAGTTCAGGTGCTCCCCTACTGGTCGCTGTTGGGAGGCTGACACTGGTGGTGGTGGTGGTGGTGTTTGTGTGTTTATTCAAAATGCTCTAATATTCTGCGTGCACTTCCCAGGGACCTGTCGAGTTGGACATCAGTGAGATTAGCGGTTTTTAATCTACTCTTCGGGTTTCGGGTTCAGGTCGATCGTGTTGGCTCGGCTGATTTTCTTTACACTGCACATGTCAATAATCGGAGAGTATGTCAGTAGCTGTGCACGTCGGGCACAGATCAACACAACACTTCAGTAACTGCATCGGGCTCGAGTCGGGTGAGAGAAGCAAACTGCTCGTTGGGTTCGGGTCGTGCTCCGTTAGTTTTCTCTCAAAGCCCACGTAGTGTATTCATAGCAAACTAAGACACACAGGTTTCAAAGAGGCTGTGATCTTCCTCTTCACCGGGATATGACATCAACACACATTCACTGTATAAAGAAACCCTCTGGGCCTGATATGAAGAGGTCTGTGAGTCCTGGTGCAAACAGGAGATGAAATAGAGGATGTGCAGTGAGAGGGAAGTTGCCAGGGACAGGATGATGAAGGCTTGTTTGGCTCCGTGGCTTCTCCTCAGTGGAGCAGCCCAGCGTGAGGAAAAGCTTGTTAAAACCCTAATAGTAGCTATCAAAGGCTATTGATTATCTTTCCCGCCCTGTTTGGGTGACAAAGTGAGCATTAGCTGGAGCCATGGAGAGCTTCTTAAGACACGTTTCCTCAGGGGCCGCCCGGTCCCCTGGGCTGTCCGCTGCCGAGAGCACACGCACACTCATGTGCGCACATGCACGCAGACACCACACACACACACACACACCACAACATACGCACTCGCTTGTGTGTCCTTTTTTTAAAGCTAACACACTACTATCCTTTCACCCTCCTGCCACCAGATAATCCATTTTACAGCCAGGGATCAAACACTGAGCCCTCTGGCTATGTGCTGCAGCGACTACTGTAACACACACACACACACACACACACACACACACACACACACACACACACACACACACACACACACACACACACACACACACACACACACACACACACACACACACACACACACACACACACACACACACACACACCCACACACACAGTACTAAGTTCTCATAAAGCTGGGTTAGGGAAGTTTCTTGCCCCGTGCAGCTCATGGCCGGTGTTTTATTAGGTTCTCTTTTTCCTTTTGGGCCGTGATGCATAAACAATGTTGTCCTTGGAGAACCCTAAATGAACGAGGCACTAACACAGGGAACAAGGAGCACTCTCTCTCACTCGCAGGTCCCGGCCAATGGAGCACGCTGCATAGCCGATGAACTCCTCCTCCCATTCTTCTTGTTTAAGTGCATTTCTCCGGGTTCAGAACACCCAGAGAAATACAGTAAAGCTGGGGAGAAATCAGGAGAACGGGCTATTTCAGGCACGTTATACATAAGGCATTATAACAACCAAATTAATGGATGTCTGTTAAAATATTCACGGGATTAACCCTCAGATTTGGGGCGGGCTACATGGAAATTCAGAAACCCCAAAATGGTGTGTTTGTGTCTTTTCCGGCCTGAACGAGCGGCGTCTCGTTCGCAGACCGCGGACGTCCGGCTGCGTCCGACCAGTTTCCCTGCTCGACTCTGTAATGAAGCAGTTTCTGAACTGGGGAGTAAATCTGAAGCTACGTGTTTCGGCACAAGCGTCATTTTCTGCTGCAGAACAGGAGAAAGACCTCGGGTGTCAGTCCGTGTGATTCGCTCTCTGATGATGCTCCGTTCATCCTTCACATGCATTTAGAAATCTGAGTTAAGAGATGAATCTAAATCATTGGAAGATAAACTCAAATGACTTGTTTGTGTACATTGCAGATCGGGGAAAGCAAAGTTCTTCATGAGATTGAAATCAGAGAAAATACAAAGAGCAAGTGGTATTTATTTTTTATCATATTATTGTGACTGTAACTGAATTTGGGATTTTATTAGATCTCCTCCTACTGTACTTTCAAAAAACATCCGTGAAGCCCGATAACATCCCACAATCTAAACGTCTATATTCTTATTGTGCGTATCGGTGGGAAGCACCAATATTTACAGAGCAGGCCTCACCTCGCCCACTGAGGCGTGACACTGCAGATGTGTTTAGTAGGAAGAGGATATTCAATTTATTCATGATGCAAACCACAGATGTGTGTGTGTGTGTGTGTGTGTGTGTGTGTGTGCAAGCGCACGGTGAGTGTGGACTGAACCATGAAATGAAAACACCCTATAACCATTTCACTGCATCTCTCAATTAGGACATCATCTAAGCAGAGGGAGCATCCATGAGTGGCTTCTTCTTCTTTATTTACAATTACCCACCGCAGTGCAGGCGAACGTGGAAACGCTCGTGTGATCCTCCCGGAGAAAGATCCAGGGAATAACAGCTCGTACGGTACGACTCCATATCCACTCGTGGTCTGGAGACTGCTCGTGCTTAATAGTTAATATCAACTGGACCGGCTGCGTATGTTCACAAATCCCCGTCAGGACGAGTCCTGTGAAACTTCCACTACGGGGCTCATGTCTTATTGAACACGATTGTTTTCTTCAGTCCAACTTCCATCTTGAGTCTCGTGTCCGTAGTCGACATGTTGCTCCTCTGCCAACGGGCAGGCCATACCTTACTGTATGACTCCTTATTATTACTATTAATTCATGACACTCACCAGCTGCGTCAGATCCTGGTTTGAACATTTTGAGTTAAATGATATTACATTAAACATCATTTCTCATTCATTTATTATAATTTCTTCTGAGCCAAGCCGGTGCAACCCTCTGAATTTCCTGTGCACGGCCTCGTCCGGGTTTTAAATTAATTTAAAATAAAACCCACAGCAGCTTGGACGTTAATTAGTTCAGCGGCAGAAAGCCTCTGTTCGCCGCCTCGTTATGTTTAACGCCTGTGATGATGTCATTACGAGCAGAGGGAAATATCCACAGTTCAATAATATTAATACACACGTTTAGAAATATTTCTCTATGTGTTTTAATGTGGTTATTTGGCAAAATGTGATGAAAATGCCCACTTTTTGTATATTTAACGTTTGCATATTTGATTTATACCAACTTTAAAGGTTTATTGACTCCTGTGACCGTTGAGCTTGGTCTGTACAGAGTTAGGTCACATGATGTCACATGATGTCACATGATGCCAAGAACAATAAGACCAGGAGCCACAGACTTAATGCATCAAACTCCTCGTGTCTGTGTGTTTGGTGAATATTAAACACGAATGCACGGTGTCCTGTTTTAGATCATTATTAGCTACGTAATAAAATACATCTGTTCATACAAACAGCTCCTTGCAGCCCAGTCTGGCTGCCGAGCATCTGATTGAAAAACCAAACGGCCTCGAGGAGCAGATCCCAAAAGACAGTTTTAAACTCCTGCCCGTCCGGGGATCAACACGAGCGGCGCTCCGTCCCGGCTCTTCATCATCCGTCGAGCCTTGTGGGAGCGGCGCTGTAAACATCAGCAGGTCCAGGTGTTGACGTGCTCCACGAATCCCAGCTGAGAACGCAGAGGTCCATTCGGGCCTCTTCAGAAATGCAGGGCCACTCTATTCCTCTGATATTTTATACATGAAGCGAGCCATTTACAGTCTGATGAGCAAGTCTGGCTTATTAATGATATGGCCGTGCTCTTAGGGTGTCGGGCGCCAAGCAAATACTCATGTAAAATTAAACACGATTTGTTTACACTGCCGTGCAAATCCCACCACTCGGGGGCTTTGTTGCAAAGCCCGATCAGCGCTGCGGGCCCCGATTTCAATTAGTCACCAGACACTTTCTGCGGCTCGCACACACTTTGAGGAAACGGCCGCTTGAAACTCCACTTTTTAAAAAAACATTTCAAACGCTCCGGAAATGTGATACCTGCTCGAGCTGGAGCATTTTTCTGGCTCACACATCTGCTAAAGGATATTCAGCACGAATGATGTCATGAGTCGAGCAAAGTCCTGACAAGACTGGAAGGCTGAATTATTTAATGATGGCTCCACTTTTGTGGAATTATTTTAAGTATTATAATTGCAGCTGGGTTCGCCTTGGCCTGCTGGAGGAGAAAGTGGGGCCCTGTGGGGAGCGATCAGCATCAGTCAGCGGTGTCAGGTGACCGTGAGCACACCAGAATACTCCCCTAATGACGGCCAAATTGAAGGGAAAGCATCGACCGGAGCAGAGACCGAGCGTAAGACAATATTTCTCTACTCGGCGAGGCCTGCGTGGACGGTTCCTCCTGTGGCCTTGTGAGCTGCAGACAGAAAACACAAAGCCAGACACCTTTGTCACTAACATAATAGTGTTCAGCTCTCCCCCTAATGGGGCTTTTACTCACCAGGAACTTCACAGACAGAGATTATGACAGACGTATTTGTTAAATGTTAAAACTTTTCTCATATTTGAGTGATGCTCTGTGTCTGACGCTGCTCCAGCAAAGTGTCGGAGCATGGCGAGCTGCTCGGGACGTTTCCGACGGGGACGAGAGCTGACGACAGATTATTTTGTCATCAGGTGCAATGAAGAGAGCTCCGGATCGGTGAGAGACCGAGAGTCCGACAGCTGGGCCGATCCCATCTCAGGCTGCTACTTGGGAATTAGGAAAAAACAACCCCCCCCCCCCCCCCCCGGAGATGCCAACAAAACATCTTGCATGTCACCACAGTCGCGGCTCGATTAACCCGAACCTGGCCGGGAACCAAGAGGAAAACACTGAGTTGAAAGTGTTGATGAAACCGAGGCTGAAACCGCCGTGTTTACTCTGCACCAGTCATTAAGTTTCTCTTCCTCTGCCCTGATGAGAAGGAATGATTTCTTTCCACCAGTCAAACGTCGTTAAAGAAATGACGTCCTGATTGTGTTTTTGATTCCCCGGAGACAGAAGATCAAAAGTGCAGATGTGAAGGAAGCAGTTGGGTTCTGATTAGTGGAAGTCAGTCAGGGTTCGTCACGAGTGCTTTACAGAGCAATTTGCAAGTTATATTTTTTAAATCATCATCTAAAAAGGATTATTTGAAAAGTTTATTCAGGATTTTTTTCTTGTTTAACAAGATATAAGAATAAACTTTGTCCACAAACACTTTCCCCACGTCACAGTCGTCTCTCCTGCACGGTGCACAGCAGTAATGAGTCGGAGCGGACGTCCACGATTCTCCTGACAGAAGAAGGAAGTAAAGAGACGGTGACCGTGTGCATTAGTCAGGGGCGTGTCACCAGAGCAGGCAAAGCAAGCACTTGCCTGGGGCCCCGAGCTGAGATGGGGGGGGGGGGCCCCTGAGAAGGACTGATTATGTTGGTCCACAGCAGCGATAATTCTGATTGGCTGTGAACTGCAACAACACCATGAAAACCCCTGACGTGGCCCCTCACTGCAAAGAGCTTTGAAACCGAGTTGAAGACTCGAACGTCTCAATGATGTGTGTGGGATGTTTGAACTACTTTACTATTATTTATGTGTTTGCACACTATGCACTTTGTGTGTGTGCCTGGGGGGGGGGACTCCAAAGTCCCTTGGAAGGCTTGTGGAGGTGCTCCTGCTGGAGAGGAGGATTACATGTTCCTGGTGACGTGATGGAGTTAAAGATGGGAGTTCTGATCGAGTTCTGTGAAGACAACTGTCCTTCGGTCCAACTCTGACGTCCTGACTGTGTCCGTGCATCGTCTCCTCCTGCCATCAGACGTGATTCCAAACGGTCCGGAGCAGATTCCGCTCCGTGCAGAAACGGCCTACTTGCATGAAGTGCGTGTTTCTGAAACTTCTGTGACGAGTTTGTCATCCTACTCAAAGATAATTATGCAGTCTGGGGAAATTATGCCTACATTGTGCTCTTGAGGAGATAATTGCGGCGCCGAAGCCCAAGTATCACACGAGGATCGAGCCTCATTCCACAAATTAAATGCATGAATGTCACTAACAGCCGATGTATACTTCCCGTGTATCACACTGTGTAAGTTCCCTTGTTGTGGAATATTTCCCTTGACGATAACAAACGAAATAACAAAATTATTGTGTTAATTGAGCTGTTGTCAGGAGATGAATAATCACGCGTCTCCAATTCCTCGCGGGAAAACAACAGTCAGAATTAACTTTAAGACGTAGAATCTAATTTCCATAATTTCCCTTCTTTTTTTTCAATTTAACTTTTTTTTTTTCTTAATTGTTCTGCACTTTTCATTAAACGTCAGACGCGAGGATCGTCGGACCAGAATAGACTCGTCAGGCAGATAAATAACCTGCTCAGTGGTAATGAATTCCTCAACTGTGGAATCACACCCCCCATCGCAGGTGTGAACGCAGGTTGAGATTCAGTTTGACGGATACGACTAATCAGGGAATCAATTAGGCCTCGACCCAGAAACCGAGACAAAGACGATTCTCCTCTTTCTTCTCTCGACCCGGGTCGCTCCGCCGCCTCTGATTGGACGAGACGGATCCTCCGGGCTTCCAGGGGTTCCTCTCGGCGTCAGGAAGCAGTGGCTCTATAACCACACATTGATCTATATATATTCTGATGGATGAGTTTTTATATTCCAAAACCATTTGATTAACATATAACATACATGAGTCGTTTGGGATAAAGCAAATCATTTCCAGGTATTTTCTGCAGGTACAACAAACTGCTTTTAATCCATTATGGGAATTAAAAAACTCTTTTCATGGGACTTTAAGTTGCTCCTGAATTATTTCTGTTTTTCGATGATTAACTTCTGCAAATGTATTCGTCAAATTATTCACCAGAGTTTTAATCACATTAATAAGCGGTTAAATCCTAAATTATGAGATTTTCCTGTGTTAGCTCTGTTTTAGGCTGTGGATAAACGGCTGGGTGGGGTGCACCTTACACACACACACACACACACACACACACACACACACACACACACACACACCACACACACACCCACCCCCCCCCCCCATCTCGTATCGGCCTGACCCCTGGGGGTCAGACGGGGAGGCTCGCCCTTTCAGCAGCCTCCACTTAGAGACGAGGAGGACGACAGACACATATTCTCCTCGTAGCTTGTCCATCATATTCACTTGGTCTTGACTGAGTCACACAGAACAACTGTGTCTTTATGTGAGCGTCGGTACGAGTCTCACTGACGAGTGATCACAGAGACGACCGGGTGGGGGGGGTTCAAATCCAGTTGTTTCAGATGTCTGATTGAAGTTCAAACAGTCGACTCAACACACACGCGATGACATAATTATTATCTTTTTAAAAATAAGCTAATTACAAACATTTCAATGAGGATTTGTCCGTGAGAGGAGATGACCGGGACATGGGGGGGGGGGGGGGGGGGGGGGGGGGGGGGGGGCATTTGATGCTCAACAATAAACTCGTCAGTTCTGTCTAGTGGAAAAACTTTGATAACATGTTTAATATAATTGATTTAAATAAATTATTGCCGAATGCTCATTATGACTCCCCAACGTGTCTCCCCCCCCCCTCTCTCTCTTCCACAGTTAAGCAGTTTCATTGATAAAAGCAAAAGATGACAGAAAAATATGTTCAAAATAAAATAATCTTTGTCTAAACAGAGACTAATTCTGTGCAGCTCTGTAACTTGAAGGTGGTTTTGTTAACACAGTTGATTTTCAGTTTCTTTTGGGTCTATTTGCTCATTTTGTGTCTGTCTTCTGAAACCTTAATGTTTGGTCTCTTTGGATAAGATGAGATATTTAATAAGGATATTTAATCCGCAGCGTTGTTCGGAAACCAGATGTGAACGACTGTCTTTTAAAACCGGACACCTGCGCCGCTCCTCGCTGGGAACATGACAACTTGTACATGTGTCAGTCGGCTACGCTCGCTTTAGAGGTGTCGGCTCGTGTGTTTTCCAAACTTTGCCCGAGGGAGTTGGCAGTGTGTGTGTGTGTGTGTGTGTGTGTGTGTGTGTGTGTGTGTGTGTGTGTGTGTGTGTGTGTGTGTGTGTGCGTCATCAGCTGTAGACGTGTGTGTTGAGTCCACTGAGCTGTTCTGTGTCACACAGGTTTTTTTTTGATTTTGTAGACACCTCATGTCAGCAGCATTTTAATACACATGGTGTGTGTGTCTGTGTCTGTGTCTGTGTGTGTGTGTGTGTGTGTGTGTGTGTGTGTGTGTGTGTGTGTGTGTGTGTGTGTCTGTGGGCTGTGGGCTGTGTCCAGTGTAAATACAGGATGTCATTCCCTCTTTATTCTTCTTTATTCCTCTTCTCTGCTTCTCAACTTTGAAACATAGAACATGATAACTTGTCAGTGGAGTCGTCCTCTTGTCCTCCCCTGAATGAAGCCCCTCAGAAACACCAGGTTTCACACACTGCTCATTAACGTGTGGAGCAGAATCTCCCTCCGTCACGTCTCAGTTTGTTTTCATCCACACAAACATTCAAACATTCAATTGACAGATGGAGAGTTTGACACATTTTCGACTTGTTGAAAACAGACCGTCCGGGGAACAACTTGCTAAATTGCTCAATTCCCTCAGCTTTGTGCGTTTCCATCCCGTCCAGGTAGATTTTAGCTTCCACCTGAAAAACAACACGTTCATCCCACATTGCATTTCGTCACGGACACTTCAGATATATTATCACTTCCAAACGAGAATTCCCTCCGCCCCTGGAAGTAAACCTTCCAAATCCCCAGCTCTCGTCCCTATTTCCCTCTCAAACCCAGCATTAGAAGGATTGCCCTGCTATTGTTGCTCCCCTTGGGAGAAAATCTATTTCTGCAGAGATGGAAATTGTCGGTCCCCACAAAGCTGCTGACACACTCTCAATGGAGGTGTCAGTTCTCGAGGCCTCGCCATTGTGGAGTGGATAATTTAATTGGAGAGGCACGACGGTGTGTCCCCGGTCGGGGCATTCAGATGCTGTATCACCGCCTGTCCCAGTTCTGGCTCCTCTCCTGCTGTGGAGATTCAAGATTCGACTCCCCCCCCCCCCTCTCCTCGGATCCCTCCCTCTCCTGACCGTGCAGGGGGGGGGGGGGGGGGGGGGGGGGGGGGACACAATGCTGTGAGAGGAGCCTTTGTTGGAGGGGAGACGCAGCTTCGTGGCCTCTCAGTCTCCCAGTGGCTCTACTGGGGAGGTGCAGGGGAGGAGGAGGAGGAGGGCGAACCTGGACCCACATTACCTGGGAGTCGTCTTGGGGGCAGAATTAGTCAGCAGATAATGAAGCTGTCTTTGATTGCGAGGGTCGGACGGGGGGGGGGGGGGCATGAGAAGCATGTCTTTGGAGGAGCGCCTGCTGTCGACGGATGCTCTGCTTCTCTGAGCTCCTGGCGTAGCTCGGGGTTGAAAGATGCACGAGGGCTGGAGAGGACGCATTCCTGTCCTGCTGCAGGTGAACAGGGTTCAGAGACAAGTGCTTGGACAGACAGAGGCAGACGAGCGCACACAGAGACGCACGTCAGCGTGCACGTGGTCCTCCGAGCTTCATCTCTGCTGGAACCTTGGTAGAAGAAAGACTTCAGTAATATCAGAGCTCGAACTCTGACTTCTTTAATTCACACTTTGTTTCTAAAATGGCCGCACGTGATCCGCCTTAACCCGTCAAACGATATTTAGTTTTTTGTGTCACAACATGAACTCTGCTGTCTTTACCAGTTGTCCTCCTCATCTGTGTGTGTGTGCGTGCACGTGCACGTGTGCGTCTCACTCCACGGTTGTCCCGACAACCTGCGCGCCCGGCTCATGGACGCCCTCCAAGTGCAGACAAAGCTGTTGTTGAATGAACCAGGCGTGTGTCCACTGGACCTGAGGGGTGCCGCCACCGCCAACAAAACACACAAAGACGCTCGGCCCTCGCACTGGCCCTCACCCCCGCTACCCGCCATCCTGCCCCTCCCACACAAAGCTGCCTTCTGCTTTGTGCCGGCTCCAAGATGAGGAAGTTCCTCTCATCTCTTTTTCAAGGTAGCCCTGCCACCCATGCCCCGCTTTCACACAGGAAGACACACACACACAGACACACACACACACACACACACACACACACACACTATCAAACACTTGACACTCTTCAAGGTAACACAGTTCATATGTCTTTGCTCAATTAATTTCAATTTTAAAGAAACAAAACACGTGTGAAAACATTTGAAACCATCTTGGATCAACGAGACATGTTTCAACGTGAGGCTTCATGACTGGACACTTTATTCAGAGTGGCACCAGGAGGGTCACACCCCTGATAAGGAAGTTATTATTTCATCTTAACTCACAGAATACTCTACTTAGCAAACGTAACTCGAGGAATCGTGCTCGCGACTCGAATACTAATGTTCGTGTGTGAAGGTCGGTGGAGTTTCTCTCCTCCTGCAGATTCTCACTCCCAGCAACAGGACCAACTGGTGAGGGAACTGTTCCACATCGAGGACACATTAGATCCTGTCAGGTCCACTGCATTTAAATGTAAAGCGTGTGGACAGGCGGTGTCGGGTGGCCGGTGTCTGTTCTCTGGGCCGTCAGTCACTCTGCAGTATGAGATGTGACACTGAGCTCAGGCGTTTGTCACAACAGAGCCACGTCAGCTCGTGAGCATACCTGTATATAACTCGGAGTGACACACCATCCAGGAGCCGGTGTTGTGAACTCCTGTTGTGACCACTCAGGCAAAACCAGAGGAAACGTGTGAGAATCCAAGTGAGACTTTCTCTTCCTGCTCTTTGCTCCTGCTGCTGAGGCTGTTTCTCTGGTTCCCTGCGTCTCTCATTCACCGTTTACTCATTATGAAGTTAATTAAATCTATAACTAGAACTCAGGCAGATGCTACGCTCATTATTCCATAGTTACCTCGGCCACGGAGGTCAGGCTTTCAGCGAGATGATTCAAAAACAACCAAACAGATTCCCATGAAACTCGGTGGAAGGACGTGGTCCAGGTCTGCAAGGATCTGGTGGATCCAGGATTTTATTTTATCTTTCTTTAACATCTCACTATATTAAAAGAAAGAAAATAAAACAGTGTAAGAAAGATGAACCTTAACAGACTCATAGATATCAGTCCTCTCAATGTGATTCTTCTTCATCCCTGAATCATTCTCTGGGAAATCATCAAAACAAACCCTGGAGCTTGGATCAGCTCCAACATTTAATGGCTCCTTTCTTCTTCTGGGCTCATTCTTCCACCAAATCTGCATCAATGCATTTGAGTATTTTTTTGTGTTATCCTGCCGACAAACAAATAAACTAATCAAAACACGTGGGGAGAGAACAAAGGTACAAAAGAATCACGTGTAACCTTCAACAAGTTGTTTTCGAAGCAGCGGTAAAAGTTTGTCTCGGCAGAACGAGACCAGACATCATCTGAAGCTGGGATCTGTGGGAGGAAGGTTATCCAGTCATTCTCTCACCAGTGATGTCATGGAGGTGGATGGAAGCGAGCGTAATACAGTTTGGACTCCAACCTCTTAATGAACGTGACCTCGAAGTCCTTCCCGCACGTCCCTGGGCTCTCGTCTCCCGCCTCCTCCGCCGCCGCCGCCGCCGCAGAGAAACCTACAGTGTTTAATGATTCCAAGGACTCTGGGGTGAGCTCCAACTCTAATCAATGAACCCCATCTCGGGGAAACCAGTATCCCCGGTGACGCTGTTGCCAAGACAGTTGTGCTTGGCAACCTAGGTTCACCATGGTGATGAGAACACCCCCCCCCCCCCCCCCCCCCCCCCTCCTCCTCCTCTCAATGTGGAGCGTCTGGCTGAACTGGCAAGACAACATCGTTATGTGAAGTTTTCCACCGCCCCCCTCCTCCCTCCTCCTCCATGGCTGCTGGTTTAATAGCAAGAACAATAGAGTTTAAAATAAATAATTAAAAACATGTTTATTTGGAGATCTCACTTCTCGTTTGAGGCCAAAACAGAAACTGAAAATCGAGACGGGGAAATAAAGCAACAGTTAGAGATCTGAGAGGAACGTGGAACGAGTTGTGACTCATCTCAGCTGCTGACGCTCGGTTAGTTTGGGAACTATTACTGAACGCGTCCTGTTCCCTTGTTGTTTTAAACACGAGAACAAGGAGGGAAGAGCGTTTGACTCTGCTCCTCTCATTGATGAAATGTTTCCTCTTCCTCGTCAATTATTCAGGCCGTTTTCATTGGAGAACTCCCAGTGGCACCCAGTGAGATTTGCATCCTGATTTATTTGTCATATATCCTTTATATCTCTAAATTCTTTATACCTCTCCAGTGGCCCCATGCATGTTTCATGGGCTCCTCGGCAGTGTTTGCCGGCCGATCCAAACACATCGTACACGTCACGCGGCGGCTTGCAGCTCCACGACTCCACCTGAGGTGTGTGGGCTGAATGAAACATTTATTGTCTGCTGTCGTTATTTTTCCGGGTGTTGTCGGAGTCGAGAGTCGCCGCCTCACACGCTGCTTCCTTCACCGCTTCCCTCCTCTCCTCTCCTTCTCCTGGTTTCCGTTGAACTTTTAAAAAGTGCCAGAGAAGCATCTCTCTGACCTGGAAAGGCTGGTTGAGGATGAGTGAGTGACACAATTAGGTGAATGTGGAGATGACGTGTTGCCGGGGGGCCGCAGGGCGAGTCGAGTCAAACTTATTCATAAGACGCTTTTAACAAAACAAGTTGGTCACGCGGCGGCTGTGGAGTTTTGCCAAAGTGAAAAACTTCGTTCGCAGACATCGAACAAATGTGAAAATAGAATTTAATCCCGTTGGCTTATTGTGACTTCTTAAGAAGGTCATTGTTAAAGAAATCAGCCGAGAGCTCACATCCCATCCTCTTTGCTTCAGCCCGGCTATTTCTGTTGATTTGTGCCATTGACAGACAATAGTGGGGAAAAAAGATAAGTTTGTCAAATGGTGAAATGTGACAATGCTTTGAACTGGCGTCACACAGACTTTACCCCCCCCCCCCACCACAGAGCACAGGGATAAAGATAAACATGTTTGTAATGGTGTAAATTTAAGTCTCCACTTGGCCTGTGGAGTGGCAGCGACTCGCCCCCACGCAGGACGGCACCGGGGGGGGGAAGCGTGATTAATTCCCCCAACAATTATCCCCCTATCTGCCTCTGTCTGTCTGTGTTGACATGCTGCCACTCCGAGGCCGTTCTGCTGATCCTCCCCCCCCCCCCCCCCCCACCCCCCCCCACGGACTGAAGGGCCACATATGTGGACGACAATACAGTGAAATGCTTCGGCCCTTTCCCCCGGATCGGAGGCAGAGCGGAGACAGATTGTGCTGCTGGAATGTGCCACCGAGCCTTACCATCTCCATCTGTCTGGGCCGCGGATGAGCGGGGGGGATGACGGAGGGATGGAGAGACAGAGAGAGAGAGAGAGAGAGAGAGAGAGAGAGAGAGAGAGAGAGAGAGAGAGAGAGGGGAAAGGAGGTAGAATGATGGAGTGGCTATTAAATATACAGCAGGCAGCGACGGGCATGCAGGGTGTTGTTGGGAGGCTCCTGCATTATGCTGCTCTACCTCCTCATTTCTCTTTCCCCCCCACTTCAGGTCTTTTCTTGACATTCCTTCATCCTTTCTCCCCCCCCCCCCCCCCCCCCCCCCCCCCCCTCTTTAAGCTCATCCTCTTTATTCCCTTACCTGTCTTCCCTCTTTATTTCCCCTCTTGTCTTTCATCGCCCGCTCCCCCATTTATCTGCATCATCATTCATCCTTTTCATTCTCCGGATGTTATTCTTATTCCTTTCTATCCTTTTTGCCGTCTCTTCCCTTCCTGTCCACTGTTCCTCTCCTCCTCTCCTCCACGTTCTGTCCTCTTGCTAACTTCCTTCCTCTCCTTCTCGGCGTGCCGCTCATTGGGATGTAAGGCCGCCTATGGAACATAAATCAGAGGTGAATCCCGCCACAGGGTTTAAAAGGAGATGTTTTATTAGAATCAGCGCTGGAGTCCTTGGCAACGGGAGCCGTGTTGATGTGAATCGAGTCGAGGCTAACCTTAATGTTAATTCAGCCTTTTATGGAACCACTCCGGTGGTGCCGGGTGCCGGCGCCGTCTCGGGCTCGGTGACAGCTCGCTAACGCCGCTCCGCCGAGGTGTCTCCGCCACATCTTCTCCCCGTTTGCCATCTAATTCACACGTCCCCGAAGTACACTGCAAGAAAAAAGAATTGGATAGTAAAACATTGTGAAAACATCCTGGGATGACAGTCGTACCATGGGGGGGGGGATGGATGGGGCGGGAGAGAGGGTATGTGGGTCATGTATCTGTGTCCAGATCAGTTGGCAGATTCTCTCTCTCTCTCTCTCTCTCTCTACCCCCCCCCCCCCCCCTCTCTCTCCCTCGTTCTTTTTCATTCCAGAAGATTTCTTCATCAGGTTGGATGGCGGGCGGCCTTCTGTCACGAAACACTGTGTGCGCAGTATAGGGGGGGGGGGGGGGGGGGGGGGGGGGGGGAGATAAGTTGTGGCTGGCAGGAGGTGCAGTGGGTTTGTGGTGAAGGGGGGGGTGGGGGGTGGGGGGTGCAGTGAAGCAGCCTGACTGGAAAAGCGTGTTCGTCTATTTTTAATTCATGGGATACCACCTGGCTAATGGTGTTTTTGGATCCGCCGGCTCCCCCGCAAGCCCAGAACAGAACTTGTTTCAAATAATCAGGCCTCCACCAAAATGCGCTGAAATTATTCATGCAGCCTGCATCACGAGCCGCTGATCATAATATTGGAATATTCAAACAGTTGGGAAATGTCAGGTAACATTAGGACGCGCTGACGGAAACCCAAACAGCTCATGCAGCTCGATATGGGAAAGACTGAGGAGGTTCTTTTAGGATTTTATTAAAAATAATATAGATCATGATTCAGACATCAATGTTTCTCACGGAGCGGTGGAATGAAAATACAAACATTTTACATTCACTCATCTCAGATCTCACACCTGAATCTTCAGTGTAGCAGCTGAAGGAAGAAGAAGAAACACATGAACTCTGTTTACTCATTAAAGAACATTTAATAAATGTTTTGGTCAAAGACCTTCCTCATGTAGCTGCGTGCATATGAAGTTATCATCTTTATATGCAAGCAGGAAATCATCTGAGCTCGTTCATGAATGTCTGCAGGCTTCTCTTTGTGGCTCTGGCTCAGCTCCTCCCATCATTCGTCACAGTCGGATCAGAAATCTGTGTTCTTACTGTCATGTGATTCATTTCTTATTTCTATCTTCAGCATTAAGATCTTTCAGGGCCCACACTCTTTCTCTCACACTTAAAACATGCATATCACAATTATTAGCTCAGTTAGGATTCAAGTACAAACGAAGATACAAAAAAAAGAGAATAATTTAAAATCTCTTACATAGATTACACTCAAATGATAATAATAAATCCAAAGGAACGACTATTATTGAAAAAGAAGAATAAGGAAAAGGAAGTTGGTAAGGAGGCTGTTTTTAATAATTCTCAGTTCATGATGTTACACAGATTGATGCGTCTCTATCGGATCAGGCAGGAGTTTTAAAACAGTCTCTGGAAGTCGAGAGAAAAGGAACAAAGAGCAAAGTCGGCGCAAAATGCTTCATGAGATCAAACTGAGCGATAATTCATAATTTTTTGTTTGGATCCAGGAGGATTCACCTTGTTTCAGCAGAGAATCAGGATCATTGCTTCTCTGCAGTCAAACCTTTTCCATACCGATTAATAAAGTGTAGAATACAGTTAAAGTCATTAAGATGAAAGATACTCTGTTACATTGTCCACTTTTATTCTCTGATAAGTTTTGCCTACACATGCACAGCTACACCTTCCCTCCGTGTGTATAACTACAATATTCTTTACAATAATAGAATAAAAAACAATCCTGCAGGTTTTTTGATATAACCATAAAAACAACCCAGAACTTTTCCTCTGTGAACAATAAGAGGCTCTCTGCTCACACCAAGACATATTGCTGCGTCTGAGATTCGCCCTCATAACAACGTTGTGATGTCAACATTACAGGAAACGTTAACATAGTCGTGCTGAACTTACAGTAACCAGCAGGCTACTGATCTTATCCTGCCCATTGATTTCCTCTGCGGCCATAAGTACTGACGGCTTCAGCTTAAGATAGCACGGGACCATAAAAAGGCAGATTGACCAAACACAACATCATATGATTATATGAAATATTGATAAGAGTGGTCTGCTCTCAGGCCTTCTGATGGACAAATGGACAACTGACCAGCCCTGGCCGGAGAGCGGCTCGAGTAATGAGCTGCAGAATAAGAGCTCCACAAAGTGACGACGCAACAGAGACTCCACGCTGAAAGTTGGTCTGCTGAAACTTTCTCCTGGTGTATGTTATTATATTCTATATTTTACGTTTTAGTTTAGATGATAACTTAAATCTTCCTTCTGAGAATAATCACACACACACAGTAAATCGGTGGATTTACTTTGCTGAGATCATTTGAATTTCTTTGATTGGGTTAATAATTAACTGAATTATAATGAAAATGAAAATAGATAATATTTGACATGTAAATTAATGAATAATCAGATTACATTAATACTTGTCTCCTCTCTTCAAAACAAAGTGCAGCAGAAGTGTTTGAATTCATGTTTCAGACGAATGAATGAGGCAGATACTCTCATTTAAATCTAATCCTAAAACTAAGATCAGAATTCAGTCTTTGTGTTGTGATCCCAGGATCCAGTGCGAACACACAGTCAGTTATGTATTTAAAGTATCGGGCCCAGTTGGAGTTTGGTCCCGAGCTTCTCTTTAACACGTTTCTTCAATTAGGAGACACAGATGAACGGGGATCAGCAAAGACGTCGTGTTACAGATTTTGATCTTGATTTATGTGGAGAGTGTAAAATCTGAGTAATGGAAGACGCAGTTCTCTGTCTGAGCGATGCTACGTCTATCAGAGCGATTATCACAGCTGTTATCTGCACTTTCCTCCGGAGCTGCAGCAGAAAGTGCAGCCGGGCCTTTTCGGGCCGAGCGTCACGCGACTGCAAGATGTCGGCGTTTCGCCACGAGCGACTAAAACAACAACGACACGTCGTCTTCGTCCGACGTCGACAACAAAGACGAGAGCGACTTCCTTAGATTCATTAGCTGCACACACACATGCTGCATTTCAAATGACAGATGGGGGGGGGGGGGGGGCAGTTTTTAACAAGCCTTTAGTTGTTGAGAGGAATGAGTGTAAGCAGTCTTCCATCAGCTGCACACGTCCTCTGATGAGGCAACAGCGGCTCAGACGTTTATGCAAAGTCACGACCGCACGCTTTCAACTTTCCAGTCACATGGACGACAACTTGGATGCCGTATTAGACGTGAGGCAACACAACTTGATACGGGTATTTACCAACAAAGCCTGATGCTCACTTGTGGGCGCGTCGCGCAGAGTAAGAGGATTAGTCTTCTTTTTGTTTTATTTTGCTGTCGGGGTTTAGGGAACGACGACTTCTGAATTTAATTGTCAGGAGAGTCAGGAGAATGTGACTTCCTGCCACACGGCCTGAAAACAAGGGTGTGCATCGTGGTTGTGTGTTTATGTATAAATGTGTAATTGATTTCTAAATGAATTGGATGTTAGTTTGTGTTGCTATGCTATATATTCAGTCTGTAGAATCTCCTGCTGCATTGTTCATGTGTGAGTCAACCTCCAGAGAAAGTCCGACCCAATTCTGAGTTCTTCCTCCAGAGTTCAGGCTCCGAGGCCCGAGAGGGAAGCAGTTGCTCAAATTCTCAGACATATATAACTCATTTTTTAAACTCACAGGTATTCTATACATTTTTAAAGCCCTGTATTTGATTTATTATCCTTAAAACTTCATCTATAAAACACAATCCTGAAATACCGGCTAACAAATATCAGTGTTTGTATATTTAACGTGAATCAAACGTGTAATTAAACCACATTTTGAATTGATTCAAAAATGTATCATCAAGTTTTTTTTTGTCATGTAGAAACTTTTGATCGGCCGTTAACAAACAGATGAAGACAAACAGGAGGGAGGAGGAAGAGACGACGGCTGGGGGTGGAGGAGGAAGAGGAGGAAGAGGAGGATAGAGGGGGGGGGCAGATTTGTACCTGAAGGCAGAACCAGGCAGAGGAACCCGAAGGTTCAGCAGGGAGCAGCGGAGCCCGCCCCAGTTCCAGGAAGGGCCTCTCCGCTGTGATCCATTATTCAGCAATGAGCACAATTAGCCTCTGTCAAGCTATTTTTACAAGCTCCGATAAGATAGATTCAATGTACAAAAGAATGTGCAACGCCCCCCCCCCCCCCCCCCCCCCCCCACTTATTTATTTATTTGGCCCGTTAATGCGTTGGAATGGTATTGATGTAGCTTTTATCCCTTCACTTATTCATCAGGGCTCGGAGAGAGTTTGTTTAGAGCGGCTCGGCGAGGCCTCGTCGTCGGGGCCAGGGCGATGAGCTACGTCCACCCGACCCGTCTCCGTGTTCTGACATGTGGCCGATGTTCCTGTGTTTGAATGCACATGGTTGGCATTCGGAAAAATGAATTGATCTGGAGGACCTTTAACGAGCACTTAGCATCAGAGGCAAGACGTTAATACTCAGCCCCCCCCCCCCCCCCCCCCCCCCCTAAGTGCAGGGGCCCATTCGCAGGAGAGGCCCAGTTCAGTTGGGCTTGTTTGGAGGTTCTCTCCGGTTCTGGACGCTGCAGCCCGTTCACCTCTGTGATCGTTACATCACCACCAGCAGCCGCTTAGCTTAGCTTAGCAGAAACACTGGAAATGGGGGTAAACAGTTAACCTGGTTCGGTCCAACGTTTATAAATTCTGCCCATCAGCACTTTTCAAGCTCCCTCACGTTAACGTGCATGATTGAATCTGTCATGTGGCTCCTCCTCCTCGCACTGGGAAGCAAATAAGAACATTTCCCAAAACTGAAAAATGCTTTTACTCACTGTTTCTCTGAAGCGTGCCCAGAAACAATGTGTAAAATATGTTCAGGAAATAAAGCATTTTTCTTCAGACGAAGCAATTCCTAGTTAGAGCGAAGATAATCTGTCTCATAAGCATAACGTTCGTGGTTAGTGTGTCATTATTCATGAGATGTATTGTAATAGAGAATAAATGAATGATAAGAGCAGAAAGAGCCGGAGCTCTCTTCACATCTCAGAGCTTTATGTTCATATGTTCCAACATAATTCAGACTAAACTGGCTCACCTGCGCTGTTATAGGGAAAGAAATATTTTGGCTGCATGAGAAGACACCGGCTCCTTGTCTTCTTCTTCTTCTTCTTCTTCTTCTTCTTCGTCTTCTTCGTCTTCTTCTCTTCTTCTTCGTCTTCTTCTTCTTCCCCAAATTCACTTCATCACTTCCTCCTGAAAACTTTGTCTTTGGTCATGGCTCTGCGCCTCGGGCAGTTCTGCGTTTCTCTCTTGAAGTGAGACGAGGATTTTCTTTGCTCTTGTCACACACTCACTTTTTTAGTTTTTAATCGCAGCATCATTTTATCTTAATAAACGTTAATTTGATGAGATAGCAGGATGGAAGCTGCTCTATCTCTGATCTGTTGTGATATCTTGGACGACTCGGAGCAGATTCCCTGCACATGTACAGCACGTCTCTGAGGAACGAGCTGTTTCCTGGATAGAGAGGGTCGGTTTGAAATCCACAGGTGAGGAACTCAGAGGTCGAACTGAATCACTCGTACATTCCAGGTAAATGAAGTTCGAGTCGCTGAAGCCATTGAATCATCAGCGCTCACAGTCAGTGAAACTCAGCTCCGTCTTCTCGTCCCCACATTTTACATCTGCCAGTGCAAACGCGTCTTATACACGTTTGCATGTCAAACACTGATCATTGCTGCTGTGCACGACTGCATGTGATGTACGTTCAGCGGTTTCTACCCGCAGCCCGACTTGTGAAGCCGGCGTTCAGCGCGGCGCTACTTTCAAGATGAAAAGATCGCCCTGTGCATTACGAGTGATCTTTCGAGATCACATGCCGTCCTATTAGCATGAAACTGAGTATGGAACATGATTAGCTCTCATTAACATGAGGTATCCCTTAACAAGGTTGTTAGCACATCCCAAACGCGTGCTCTGACCCTCTTGCAGGTGCTGTCATTGCAGCGCATCAGGCAGGTAATTAGGCTGCATAAGTGTGTGTGTCTGTGTGTGGAGTGTGTGTGTGTGAGTGTGTGTGTGTGTGTGTGTGTGTGTGTGTGTGTGTGAGAGTGTGTTGAGGTGGTATTAGTGGGGTTCAGCAGCCCACCCTCTCTCTCATCCACCTCTTTACCCAGCCCCAGTTGATCTTTACGAGACCTCCCTCCCCTTTCATGCTTTACCTCCTCTCTCTTATCTCCAGCAGCGTTACCCCTGACCTCCCTCAGCCCGGCCCTCGCCCCAGAGGTGGGGGGGGGTGGGGTGGGGTTGGGGGGGGTGCGGAGGTGGACCGGTGCTCCCTCGTGGGGGCCGCTGATCAAAGTCCCGGGGAACCCCAGGGAGGACATTTTCAGGGGCAGGAGGGAATTTAACCAGCGGTCTAAGCCAGGAAACCAGAAGTGAGGTGAGAGGCGAGGGGGGGGTTATTGTGGCTGTTTCTAACAGAGGGGGCCGTCCCGTCTTTAATCCCCCTAATGAGGGGGGGGGGGGGGGGGGGGGGGATCTCACCAGGGCCGCCATCACCTGTAAAGCGTCCTGATGTGGTCTGCACGGTGAGAACCTTGGAGAAGCTTCTGGTTTTTAAACATAAGCAGTGTGAGATGTGAGAAATCTGTGGATTTGTAAGAGCAGCGTGAGACAGAAGAAACAACCAAGTGGTCTCTGGAGGCTGACAATATCCTGTGTGTGTCTGTGTGTGTGTGTGTAGCAGTGTGTAGCAGTGTGCGTTGATGCATGTGCGCCTGTCGTCTGAACTGAGCCTCTTTTTTAAAGTGTTTGTGCCCGTTGCAGGCCGTGGTGCAGCTGTGTGTGTGTGTGTGTGTGTGTGTGTGTTGTGAGTGTGTGTGTGTGTGTGTGTGTGTGTGTGTGTGTGTGTGTGTGTGTGTGTGTGTGTGTGTGTGTGTGTGTGTGTGTTCCGTCACGTCAGAGACATGACAGGCGCGAACGCTGATTCAGTCTGGCGGTGGCAGCGTCTGAAAGCGCCAGGGAACCTACCGGGAGCAAATGATATTCATTGGTCTTAAACGCTCGGGTTGGCCGGCCGGCCTTGTTGCAACCACCGGTGTCATGTTACATTATGACCTGAAGATGACGGGGGACGACACCGCTGCAACGAGGAGAGGGGAGAGGAGAGGAGAGGGGAGAGGGAAGGAGGGAGAGAGGGAGAGAGGAGAGAGAGGAGAGGGAGGGAAGAGGAGAGAAGAAGAGGGAGAGGGAGAGGGAAGAGGGAGAGGAGAGGAAGAGAGGGAGAGGGAGAGGGAGAGGAGAGGAGAGGGAGAGGGGAAGAGGGAGAGGAGAGAAGAGGGAGAGGAGAGGAGAGGGAGGAGAGGAGAGAGGAAGAGGAGAGGGAGGGAAGGGAGAGGAGAGGAGAGAAGAGGAGAGGAGAGGAGGGAGGAGGAGAGGAGAGGAGAGGAGAGGAAGAGGAAGAGGGAGGGAAGAGAGAGGAAGGAGGGAAGAGGGAGAGGGAGAGGAGAGAGGAGAGGAAGAGGGAGAGGGAGAGGGAGAGGGAAGAGGGAGAGGAGAGGAGGGAGAGGGAGAGGAGAGGGAGAGGAGAGAGGGAGAGGAGAGGGAGAGGGAGAGGAGAGAGAGGAGAGGAGAGGAGAGGGAGAGAGGAAGAGGGAGAGGAGAGGAGAGGAGAGGAAGAGGGAGAGGAGAGGGAGAGGGAGAGGAGAGGAGGAGAGGGAGAGGAGAGGAGAGGGAGAGGGAGAGGAAGGAGGGAGAGGGAGAGGGAGAGGAAGAGGAAGAGGAGAGGAGAGGGAGAGAGGGAGGGAGAGGAAGAGGAAGGGAGAGGGAGAGGAGAGAGGGAGAGGAAGAGGGAAAGGAAGAGGGAGAGGGAGAGGGAGAGGGAGAGGAAGAGGGAGAGGGAGAGGAGAGGGAGAGGGAGAGGGAGAGGAAGGGGAGAGGGAGAGGGAGAGGGAGAGGAAGAGGGAGAGGGAGAGGAAGAGGAAGAGGGAGAGGAAGAGGGAGAGGGAGAGGGAAGAGGGAGAGGGAGAGGGAGAGGAAGAGGAAGAGGGAGAGGAGAGGGAGAGGAAGAGGAGAGAGAGGAGAGGAGGAGAGGAAGGAGGAAGAGGAGCAGGAGGAGGGACGAGGAGCAGTGGCTGCTTCAGATGAGGTCATTTAAAGACATAATCCACAGTTTGGTGCCAGATGAAATTTAGGTGATACGATGATTCTTGAATTGTTTTAGTATAACCTCTGCAAACATTAACAGTTGTGTAAACTGTGATGATTTCTCTGTTACAGCAGCGAGTATCAGTCACAACCCACCGAACAAGATGGAACATAAGAGAGCAAAACTATACAAAATGTAAAGAATCAATTCTGCTTTTATTTATCTGCTTTATTCGTGTTTAGTTTCCACTTTAACGTCCGTATCGATTTCTATTTCTCTGTTGCGTCCAGTTCATTTGCTGCGGGAGGTCTCGTCTATAAAAGTCGTGTGAAGTGTCTTTTTATAGCAGGAACATGAGAAGGTAAATTATGATATCGTGGATTATGGACAATCAAACATATGTAAGGCCAGTGTGGGGAGGAAGTCTGTCAACAGGGGGCGCTGCACTGCAGTCCAGCAAACAGCAGCTTCAGCCTCTGAGAACATCATAACCAGTGTTTTACTAGTTATTTAACATATGGAAGCATTTTATGTTTAATCTATTAATAGATCCACTGTGTATCTGTTGTGTGGCTTCTTTTCACTGTCTCTCCCTCTCCGTGCGTGTGTGTGTCTGTGTGTGTCTCAGTGTGTGTGTGTGTCAGTGTGTGTGTCAGTGCCGAGCCAAAACATGGGTCTGAGGTCAGTTTGAAGTGTCTGTTATCTCTGCATCTCTTTCAGAGTCTAACCTCGGTTTTTATACCAGGAGATGAAACAGATTACATTTTGAGATTACCCATTTATTAAGCTGCTGACAGCAGGGTGTGCACAGCGTCAACAGAGAGCTGCCAACATCTGTCGGAGACGACTCGTCGCTGCATTCCTCGGGTATTTCTGTGTTGTGAACGTGAGCATCTCTTTCCTACAACCACTTCCAAGAGCAGACATGCTTGTAATGCTGTCGGGCATCGTTTCTGCAGCTGCTTCCCCGAGACTCGTCTTCCCCTCGACCCTGAGGTTTTCATACCGTTAAGAAGATTATTTAATAGCAGCTATGAAGTAAAATATGACATGCTGCACACAGAGTGGATCTGTGTGGATCAGGAGCGACGGCAACAAAGAATAGAAAATTAAAAATCAAATATGGACGACTGTCATTGTTCTGACAGAAAGAAGAGAACTGTGGTTGGAGAGGAAACAAAAAAGTGTCTATGCCAAAGAAGAGAAATCTTCATGAAGACAAACAATGGTGTCACGCTGAAACAAAGGCGATGTTTCTGTGTTAGTGGCACTGAAAGGCAGGGGGGGGGGGGGGGGGGGGGACAGCTGCGTGGCTTTATAAAGACGAGATACTGAGATCCTCCATTGTCACTCCATACCTTGGGCATGGATCAGTTTTGACAAAGCTCCATTATTCGCCATCACCTTGCTCGTGTGGTCAGATAATGAGGATGTTTTCTC
The DNA here is from genome assembly GCA_006182925.3 of Reinhardtius hippoglossoides. Lineage (NCBI taxonomy): Eukaryota > Metazoa > Chordata > Actinopteri > Pleuronectiformes > Pleuronectidae > Reinhardtius > Reinhardtius hippoglossoides. The sequence goes on along the minus strand of CM031681.1, from coordinate 23,849,299 downwards.
AGAGAATGAAGCGACGACATTGTGGAGCCGGCGTTTCGGGGGAAGAGAAGAAGAATGAATGGATTTGTCTCCACAGTTTGTTTGGTGATACAGTTTCTCTCTGTTTGTGCCTCTGCCAATGTTGACGAGCTCGGTTTCCTGCCCGGCCTCGGCCCGACTCTCTGCCAGTGCTTCTGCTGGAGTCTATTAAAGCGCGGCGCCGCAGGACCCGTCTCCTGCGACCATTAGCTGCACGGGGACCAAGTGGGCTTTCTGGGACAATGGCTGGAGAACTGCGTGTGTTATGTCAAGAAAATAAAGTTTGAATCTCAATGGAGGAAGAAAAACAATGAATCCAGCGTTAAATTGTTTTGTGAGGACACAACACACGAGATGTTCTTAAAGCTGCACTGGACACGTCAGCATGTCTGCAGCTCCACACACAACCAGAGAGATGTGTCTCCCTGCCTGCACACATCAACACTCACTACACAGGTGAGACACAAGTAATCTGATGAAGACAGTCGTCTGAGGAAGAACGCTCCCAGCAGCGTCCTTACCTCCGCCAAGGCCCAACGGTTCCACCTGCACACTCAGAAATGTCCGTTTTCACCGAGATCCATTAATTACTGTCTGGGAAATTAGGAAAAAATGGATTCTGACCCAATCACATCCTTCATCCTGATCACATTATAACGTCCTATTGTGGTTTTCACATCATTTGCATTGTTTCCAACTGTCGATGCGTCTCCTGGGGTTTGAGTGTTGGAGAAATCTTCAGGGGTTGAAGTTCTCACACTCAGGATGTTAAATGAGCATCGAGCAGCGGCTTTGTAATTCTGGAGGGAACGTCGGACGTATAATGTTGATGCGAGTCATAATCAGAACATGCTCTGTAACATGTAATCAGGAATATGAATTATTTAGTAATTGGAGTAATGTCTTTCTCAGAATAAGGTCAACAGTCACATTATGGGTGTAAACAGAGTCACTGACGCCAGAGTACAACAAACATCTCGTACATGAGTTCTAACTGCTGCTGTAATGTGAATTTAAAGTGGTTTCATTTCAAATTATCTGAGCTCTAATTGAACTTTTCCTACTTCCCGTGCACCTGGTTTCTCTTTATCTTCTTTATTTGACTCCTCTTTTACTTTCCCCATACTTTCCCTCCTTCCCCCCCCTCGCCCTGGCAGGTTTGACCCCTCCTCCGACCTCTAAATCAGTCAGGTGGATGAGCTACCTCCACAGCGAGCACCCCGGTTTCCCTCTCACACAGTCTGTGCACGTCGAGTGCGAGCCGTTAACCCGAGCATCTCCCCGGCGCTGCAGCTGCAGCAACATCTGTGCTCTGTGTCTTCCTCGTCCGCCCCATTCCCTCCGATAACCTGCCATCCCTCTGATGGGTATGAATAAAGGAGGGAACAATCTGGATCCTCTGTTGCACAACACGCCGCTGGGACTCAACACTTATCAATTATACATTTACCAGGATTCACCTTGTTGTGCTTTCTTTGGCATCAAAAACTGTGGAGTAAGATCCGGCATTGGTCCAAATTTAAGACAGAATATATATATATACGTTTGAAGATGTGTAGCATGATCTCATCAACTTTTTACAGAAAGGATATAAGTTATATTATTACATATAAAACACACAGCAGGAGATTTCGTGTAAAGTCAGACGCGTTCACAACATTCAAGTGAGGGGAGGAGCTTAGGTAGAGCTACAGGAGGCAGGACATGAAGTAAAATACTGAAGGAATCACTTTATTAAAGTTATCATTAGACCATATTGCTCTTCTTGGACATTTCTCCTGACATTTCACGACGGGAGCTGGATGGAAAAGTTCTGGTAAATGTCTGGAGCAACCGGACATTTGCGTTCTCACACACACCTCGAGGTTCCAGGAGAATCTCAACCTCGGTGCGTGTTTGAAAGCTGCTAAATATGAATTGTGTTGAATGATGGTTTATGTGTAACGTGTGGTGTAGTGTTGCCAAACGAGGAAGTGTCTTCGATTCCCCTCGATGAGTGTTTCAGAGTTAAAAGTGTTTTGTTCGCCCAAGTTCACCTGCTGAAGTTCTTCTGGGCTTGTTTGTGTTTTGCTGTCACGGAGGAAAATAATCTCGTGACGAGCGAAGAAGAGTTTTTCTTTTTTAGTTCCCGATGTTTTTACTGCAGAAGTGAAACAAGGCAGAGAATCAGCCGAACGCTGCGTCCGTCACGGATGACGAGCTCGAAGAGAGACAGTTTGAAAGTGTTAACTGTCGGAGGAGACGATCGTGAGCACGTGAAGTGTGAGACGGGGAAGTGTGAGCACGTGACCGCGGTGTTTGAGTGACACTCCACGTCTCACGAGAGAAAAGGCTTCAGTGACGAAGACGCGCTTCTCTGTGGACCGAGAGACGAAGGGTGAAAGTGAACATACCTTCAAAATAAGAGCATGTTATAATCAGGGTCAAGTAATATTTGAGCCAGAATGTTTTACGTTGTAAATGTTTTTCTGAACCTTTTTTAAACTGCATTGCAAAGTTGGATAAATTGCCTGAAGTGCAGGTCAACATATATCACATAAATCTAAAATGAAATGAACCCTTTAAATACAGCAGCAGAGATTTACCTGCTAACTTTAGATATGTGTGTGTTCATGGGAATTCTTCCGTGAATGAGCTGCTGAACTTTTATTTGGAAATAAAGAAAGAAATCCTTTTAGGAAATCTAATATTTGTGTGTCCGGGGCCTGGGAATCTCTCCGTCTCCGCCCGTGTGATACAGACTGAGGTCACAGGCAGAGAAATCCCTTCCAGTTGCATCTTGGCTCTGCACAAATTGGCATATAGGCGGCACCATGTTAATATGGTGTGAGCCTGCTAATGGCTTTATGATTGGATAATTAGAGGAAGGTGGGTAATTAGGAGAGGAGTCTGCGCTTGGCTTCCCAGTTGGAGTGAGTGGGAGCAGGAAGACTCCCTGCTGGCTGTGCAGGGGTGTTTATGTGTGCGAGCGGGTAAGTGTGTGTTTTTGGATCGTCGCTGCTACCGGCTAATCGTGTAAATCCTCCCTGTGCCAGTTCAGATTCCAGACTCTTACACAGAGAAGGAGGGAGCTGGAGAAAACTGGAACCTGTGGCTCAACCTGGATCGTGGTAAATATTATGGGATGCAAAAGGCGTGAAGGAGATATTGTAACGGGAAACACAATGTTTATTTAGAACATTTTACATGTGTTAGATTGCTCTATTCTTAACACGTATTCATTTCATTTCTGAAATTGGTTGCGTATCGTGTCGTCCCAGCTTTTCTCTGAGAAGATGAGTATTGTTGCAAATTGGTTAAATTCAATTAAAAGTCACCAAATCGCAAAAACACTTCAAAATCTAACGAACTGACAAACCAACAAAACAGACGCAGATGAAAACACGACCTCATCGTTGTCGGAGGTGAAAATGAGAGAAAAGTGACGATAATACAGAAAAACCAAGATATTAAAAACACAAACACGCTGATGCTCTCACACTTTGTGCCGGTGGATCCACAAACATGTTCGGTGATGCAACTTTTTGCCGTATATGTCCTGTTTTGCTAAATAATAAAACAATCTCAAGATGACATCACCCCCCGAATCAAGAACCACCGATAGAATAAGGGACCGATCTGGTGTTCTGAGTTCCCTCCCACCTCTTCAGCAGGATTTCCATGGTCGCTCCTCCTGGTCGCCCTCGGTTCACGGGTCCACCGCGCTGCTCTAAGAGCGCGTGTGCGTTTTGAATCCTTGAGAAAATGACTGCGACGCTAACAACGTCTCCCTCCACCCATCCAGCATCTCAGACATCATTACAGCTAGGCTGCAGCCGCGGGCTGCACATGCACCCCTTCTTCCAACTGTACACTTTATCCATAATTCAGCCATCGCCCCTGAATTATTCAAGCAAATAGTGGGGGAAATAATGGAGTTCGCTGAATCTTACTTACACATAAAACTATTTTAATGTTGATTTGAATTTTTGAGGCTTTCCGAGGCGCTGTGGAGGTGGGGGGGGGGGGGGGGGGCTTAAGTAGTACATGTGGCCTCCTTTGCCTGATCAGTCCCTGGGTTCAGGGGCAGGGGGAGGAGGGGCTGGATCATAAACCCATTAGCACGGTTGTGGGTGGTAAATAAATACAGTTTTGGATTATGGAGACATGTGAGCATGGCTTCACTTTTACAAACGCAGAAATATAAGAACATACGACGCAAAGCAATTGATATCAAAATAAAGAGTTGGCACCTGCTCTTTATAGCAGATTGAAATCATACTTTTCAGACTAAATTCCTAGTTTGTGATTGTTGTTTCTCTGGGAAATAGAAAAGGAAACATTGTTGTTAATATTCCCCCCCCTACACCAGCTGATGAAGCTCTCGATCTGGACCTGTCTAAATATTTACCGCCTGTGATGACATGTGGCGTGACCGGCCGGGCTCCGTCTCCCGCGGCCTCGCCACGTGTTTAAAGGGGACATGAGGGTAAATGCAGCGATGCCCCCGACTTGATACCCTATCAGAAAAAGGCTGAATTAACATTAGTTGCTGACTTACCATACCGTAAGCCCCGGTGTTGAATCATTTACTCCCTTTGGAGTGGGTCGGGCCATGCAACTTTCATCGCGGGAAAAGAATCAGACTTTCCCCCGGATAGGAGAAGGGTGGCTCATGCATAAGTAAAGCGTACAGTACATGTTAGCACTATAACCTTGCTCGGGGGGGGGTCGCTGGAGGCACAGGGCGAATTACTGAGAGGCTTCATACAGTAACAGAGGCTGTGAGCCGGGCTTTATAACAGGGCCCTGGGTGGAGCAGTGGGGGGGGGGGGGACGCGTCTGAGGAAGAGTCAAGAAGCTGGGAGGACACACAGTGTATGTCCCTGGGTCATAACACCAACACACTTCTTCATATTCCCACTGTGCTCGCTGTGTTGACTCTCTCAGAGCAGACACACACACACACACACACACACACACACACACACACACACACACACACACACACACACACACACACACACACACACGTGCAGCACCTGGTATATTGATTTAGCCTCTTTAGCTTTAGCACACAGTGGAATTAGCTCTTTCTATAAATAAGGACGATGTTTCATGCTAATGAGCCACGATCACGGAGCAGGTGGCTGTTTGCAGATCGGCCTCATAAAATATAATGTTCCTGTGCAACTCATTCCCAGATATATGGATATGAAGCTCCGAGGCCACCTGGGTTAGGCTCTTGATTAACACGAGGCTGAAACGTGTGTTCACACAACTCCTCGTGTTCATTGTGAGCGACTCTACAGAACGAGTCGACTGTTGTTCACTGAAGTGAAACTCAAACTTCACGTCTCCGCAGCTCAAACCACTTAATGCTAATAATCAGCTTCCATGAAGGTTTGTGGAGACAATACAACACATGACGTTTTGTGTAGACGTTTTCCTCTGGGTATATTTGGTAAAGAAAGTCGTTTCACAGAACACAGGCGTTATATATTGTATTAGACTAGAAATGCCACATTAACAAGGTGATGGTGACCCACTGCCTGTAAACTGCAGGTTCCTTCTAGAGTCAGAGCTGCTGGTTCCACTTCCCCGTGGAAGCACATCCACCACTTTTAATATCTGACACACTTAACATGAAATGAACATGATACATGGAAATCAAACAATATCACAAAGGAGATTCCCTTTTCTTATCTCTCTCTCTTCTCTCTCTCTCTCTCTCTCTTCTCTCTCTCCTCCCCCCCCCCCCCCCCCCCCCCCAGGGACAGGGTCACATGAGGAATGGAGCGGTGTGGCGTGGGCGGGGGGTGAGGGAGGGAATGAGTGTAAAGAGCAGCGCGGCGAGGGGAGCACAGGATCACAGGAAGGTGGAGAGGAACCCGACCCAGACGTGAGATCTAATTTGACACATTTGCCCAGAACTCCAGCGCCGTCTGCCGCCATCAACACATTGACCCTCTCCGTGTGGTTATCGAGGGAGATGAGGCCTCTGAGGTCCGGCGCTGGTCCGGCTGATCATGGAAGGTGCTTCCTTCCATCGGAGGCAGTCATCCAAACGTTTCTCTCCTCGTGTGAAGGAGAGAGAACAGTGAGACTGGAGCATTTTCCTGTGCTGGCTGGGGGGGTGGGGGGGGGGGGGGGGGGTGAAGAGCGCACTGTATTTCATCATATAGGAGACGTATGAGGCTTTGCTTGGTTTTTAGATCATTAACTGTCAGGTAGTTTTCATCCCTTTCTGAATGACAAGTTATTTAAGTAATTACACAAACATCTTCCTTTCATTCTCCTTCACCTGTAGCTTCAGGTTTATAGCAAAGTGATTATGGCTTCTGTCCGATAGGAATTCACATGTCGGGTTTGTTTCTGAAAAACCATATTAACATTTATCATACACTGTGAAGAAGTGTTTAGTTATTTACATGCTGCTTCGGTCCATGTCTCATAGTGACAGAAACACGATTAATGGATGTACACAAGGTGATTAAGGACAAAATGTGTTATAACGTGTTTTAATTAATCATTTTTCATTTAAGCCTCAATTATAGTCTGAATTTTAGCTTAATATTCAGTTACAGTGAACTGTAAATATTGTTTTGTCAAGAAATTAAACATTTTTGAGAGTTTTCGAACTCAAAAGCCATTTTTTACCTGCTCATTAACTTTATCATAACCCGACCAAGATTTCCAATTTGGAAACGATTGCTGAATTAATTAGAAGTAATACTGTTCTGAATATAACCACAGTTATGACAAGAGCCGTCATCAACCCTCGCAGCTCTGTGATGCTGAAGAAAACTGATCCACGATCAGCAAACGCATTACGGCCGAGGTTCTGGCTCCGACTTGCTTGGTAATCAAACACCATCCTGCTGGAGGCGCTGGAGAAAAGGTCACGTGATCACCAAGGTCAATCGAGTGGGACTCGTGGTTTCATGGAGATCCATTAAAGAGCTGTTAAGAAATGTCAGTGTGGGCCGACTGAACGAGGTCGTCACTCAGGGAGCTGCTGTTAAAGTCCTTTAATAGCAGTATTAACCGTATTGTGTGTTTTCCTGAGTGGACATTACACCGTGACACCATCAAGGATCTGAAAACACCCAGTCCAAAAATATCCGAGCTGCCGGTGAATGCCACGGCTGATTACATCCAGACTGAAACGGGAGCGGCGGCTCCGTCGCTTCATCTCCGTGCTCTCACTCTCGCGGAGCCTCTATTAGCAACCTTTGTCTCTCCTAATGAGATATTCACAGCGAAACGTTAATTACTAAACACAGGACCGAGTGGCTTCCAGTGCTGACCCCGTTCTGATTGATCTTAATAACAATTACTGTAGTTCTGCGTGGAAGTGGGTTAGGAGAAAATGAGGTTGTGCCGAGACGAGCAACGCAACTATTGAAACAAAGGAAGGAAGAAAAAAAAAAACATTTGCGAAAGTTTAAATCAATGAATGACGATATGAAGTGAATATCCATAAACTAAATGAGAGGAGAAGTCGTGCTGTCAGGGAGCTGCACTCTGTGCGATGGCTGTTTACACCAGCTCCACAAGGTTCTGCTGTGGAGAAGGTGCACGGACATATTCCCCGTGACAGACAGAGAATGTGTGGTTGTCTACAGTTTGTGTAGGTGTGTGTGTGTTTACTAGCAGTGTGCGATCGACAGCTATGTGCTCCTGTTTGTTCGGCCCTGAATCCACACGTTAGTGCATGAATCCCTCTCTGTGTGCTTCTTCATGGCAAAGAGCTTCTCTGTTGGCTCAGCTATGAATAACAGTAATTGTTCAGGCCGTCTTTTCCCTTTGTGCCGCTGCCAGCTGGCATCTGGTGCCCACCAACAATAATACTCACCCTCCGCCCCGCGCCCCCCCTCATCCACCACGCACACACGTACGTACAAACACACACACACACAACACACACAAGTACGCACACACACACAAACCACACGCACATGCATACCCTTCAAATTTAAATTAAATGATTTGCTTTTTGTCTCCAAAATAAGTAAACAATGTATCTTCCCCACATTGTGAGTAATGCCTAGACCACACACACACACACACACACACACACACACACACACACACACACACACACACACACACACACACACACACACCAATATTCTGTGGTCATATGACCGTCCAGCAGTCGTCACATGATTCCATCAGTTGCCATGGATGCGTAGACGATGCTCAACATCCACGTACAAACAAATATATTCACACACATGCAAAACACATGAGTTGTGTTCACCCATGCACGTACACACACACACACACACACACACACACACACACACACACACACACACACACACACACACACACACACAGATACAATAAATATCTCCGGGGTTGTGTATCACAAAGTGTACTTGACCTGTAAAGACACACAACTTTTTCCCAGTTCACTCATGCATGCGGCGCCACACACACACACACACACACACACACAGCTCCCCCCCTGTCCTCACAACCCCCCAGCTCAACGTTTTCTAAATGATCTCATCAGATTAGCCCCAGATTGCTACCTATTACAGCCCTGCTACTTATTTAGCAATTTAGCTCGGGGTAAAATTGCCCCCGCCTGATGGCTAATTTTGCGAGGTGACATTTTGCCGCACGGCGCTGAGGGGCCTGCGGTTAGACAGACAGGGGGTCCGGTTGTAGAAGGGCCATTAGGGCTAAACGATCCCCTCTGCCTGGCTCCGGTGACAGGCGTCTTCACGTCGGGTCACGTGTGCACACAGAAGGTGTGTGAGCTGAATGTCGCTGCTGTTTCCTGCAGGTTCAGGATTAATGTGTCTCACTCGTGTCTTGATCACGTGATACAGGAGCTGTTTATGGACAAGGTTCTCAATAAGCCCGGCGAGATGGCAGCACCGGTCCCCAGAATCCTCCAGCTTCAGACGGGAGGAAGAGGAGAACCCGTCTGAGTCTGACAGTGGGTGAAGTCGTAGCACCAACGGCTTCTGGATTGTGTTTTCAGGCCCCACACTGAGAAGATATTTACCCCCCGATACCGTGAGGTGCACGGACTAATGACATCGGCTCCACCGAATGGGATATGTTATGCTGATGTGAAAGTGCATCAATAATCCCCGGTGAGTTATGAACTGACCGTGATTATGGCCCCGTGACTGCAGGAAATCTGTTTGAAGCTGTAAAATATAAAACCATGACATTATAAATATGCGGGCCGTTAAAAAACAGCCAGCTGACATTGCCAGAAATATCCCTGACACACGGGCCGAGGCAGAAATATGGATTATCGCCTCATTCAATACAATTCTGTTTTATATCTTTCATGATGTGGGAAACTCCCTCCGCTCTCGTTCACAATGAATGACCATGTTGCCTTTGAGATTATTTGTCAATTGAGATTAAATTGTATATATTAAAGTGTAGATTAGCCTGAACAAATATTACTGTCATATAGCAACACAGAGAGTCATTTACATGATCTCATGATCTTCATCAGGAAAAAGAAGCAGTTCAACTTGTTAAATTAAAACTTTCCCTTGTTCCAAAGACTCACTGAACACGAAGCCATGTTTCACTTCCACGGCTCTTTAAGTCTTAAAGTGCATCAGTAACCAAACCCAGCAGCGATCTCATTGGTTCTGTAAACAGTATTTTACAAAACAATCTCAATCCCAGGACTTAGTATGAATAAATATCCCAAATTCTTGTTCTTTTATGGACGACATCAGTGCCTGCAGCAGATATGAGTTCCCTCGCTCGTCCTTTGTGAATCAAACACAGAAACACAGAAACAGAGAGAGAGCAGGATCCTTTCTGCTCAGGATTATCTGCACTGAGGCATTAGCAGAAGCAGAATAGCAGCATTAGGACCCTAATGATCTCCAATTTGAGGACCCCCGAGGACCCCAGCTGTGTCCAGGGCCAGACGTATTGGCCCCTGATGAGCTAAACCAAGGCTATTTGCCCGCGCTCTGTCTCCCCAGCCTGCAACAGCCAGCTCCACACAAACACATGCATAATGGAGAAATAATGGAATCTTCTAATAATTTGTTTGGGCCGGGGAGGGAGGCAGAGGGACGGCGAGTCGGGGGCCGGCCGTCTGAATGACATGCCCCAGTGGCCTAACACGATTAGAATCTAAACTATGAGGCCGTCGAGCTCTTCTTCGGGGGTCGAGATGAAATATTGAGATTGCCCGCCGTGGCTTTTGCTCTCCTCCCAGCTTCCCCGCGACATTCCCTCACTCTGACACTTGTCTGCCAATCAAAGTGACGGACAGCTAACACGGGCAGAACAGAGACGGGTCCGCCGAGCCCGGTTTGTTTTAGTCGCTGTGATGTTGGAGGAGGTTGAGTGACACCTCGATGCTCGGAGACTCGCTGCTGGACTGAGGGGACGTCCCGCAGTTTATTTAGTGGCAGAGACATGTGGTGGAAACATTGTCCGACGCTGAGAGTCCATGAGACGGAGCTGCTGACAACAACATTTACTGCCAGAGAGCAACTAGATATATGTTCTGATCCGTTCTGTCCTGTGCAGTTCTGTTCTATTCTATTCTATTCTGATCGGTTCTGATCCATTCTGTTCTGTTATCTTCTATTATCTTCTCTTCTCTTCTAAGGAGTAAGGTTAATTTAATTCTTTTCAATTAATTTGTAGATTTTAATATTGTATTCTACTCTACCTTCCAGGATATTGGCTGATTAATCAGCTAAGATATTAGAATTAATATGATAAGAAACAGTAATTTAGCAATTTTGAGTCTGATTTGTTGTTATTATTAAACTCTCCCCCCCCCCCCTCTCTCCCTCTCTCTCTCTCTCTCCTCTCTCTCTCTCTCATGTCGGAATATGAACCACAGAAACGGTGTCGGCTGCAGAAGCAGAAGCTCATGATTATTTGAATATTTTCTCCCTCATGAATAATAAACAAATATTGCTTGCTGGACGGAGCTCAGTGTGTGTGTGTGTGTGAGTGTGTGTGTGTGTGAAAGTGTGTGTTTGTTTGTAACCACATTGAGTGTTTGTGTGCAGATACCTGTGCTTATGCATGAACTAGAAAGCAGGAGTGTGTGTTCGTACATGCATATTGATCTGAGCATCCTTCCCCACGTGTGTTTACTCCGTGCACATGTGTATGTTTTATTGTGTGTGTGTGTGTGTGTGTGTGTGTGTGTGTGTGTGTGTGTGTGTGTGTGTAGGTTAAAAGGTTGCCAGTCTCCGTCCTCCAGGGTTTCCAGTGAACATATGTTTGTCTCTGTGATCTCTGCGCCCACCGGCCTCGCTGCCTCTCAGTGTGTGTCCCCTCAGACCGAGCCTCTGCCAGGACAGCCAACATGTTGATGTGGATTCTGAGTGAAGACGAGGAGCCACATCCAAAGACGAGCTGGAGCTGCTACTTAAAGCATCCACGTTTGAGGTTTCAAGCCCCAATCCGCTGCTGCTGTACTACACCCCCTTCCACCTACAAATGATGGGTCGCCTTAAAACTGTGGTCCATGTACTTGAGTGTGTCTGATCCAGATGATGGGTGGTGGCACCGGGAGGATGTCAGGCAGCAAAAGGCCTGAGCCGGGTTCAAACGTTGGCCACTGCACTGGTGGACTGGTAGTGAGATGCAGTTGTATTTATCTAAATACAAACCGAAGACCAGCTGATGAACATATAGTGGGTGGAGACCAAAGTGGAGCTAAAAGAAGAGTGTGGTGGTGGTACCAGTCACTGGTTGGCAGCTGGAATGAAATCAACGTTTACTGTGTCTGATGCCCTGAACTTGTATCGTAGCTCTTAGTGGTAGAAACTGGAAAGTGTTGAAAAGATCGGTGTTGTGTTAAATCTAATTGTTCCCACTGTAGCCACAAGGCAATAATCATCATATAATCAGAATAACTGCTGATCTAAATCTACTGTCACAACCTGATAGATCTGTGATTGTAGATATTATCACTATTATTATTATTATATAAAAGAAACAGAAAAGAGACCTAAACCTTTTCAAAAGAGAAAATAATCCCCCAGAGACAAAATGAATTTAAGCTCAAACGATGACTTTGTCTTCACACGACTGAGTTTGTGTTTGGGTCGTTTCATCAGTGCAGAGTTTCCTGGTCTCACAGGAACTCTGCTGAGCGTCAGATCAAAAGTTCTCCTCTCAACACGGCTCCCGACCCAAACTTCAGAGAGCGGCTCTGATAAAGACCTCCAGTGGAAGTCAAGTCACATTTGTGCTAACGTGGCCTCGACACGATCAGAGAGGAGATCGCAGGAAGGGAGAGGAAGGGAGGAGACACAAGGAGGAATGGCCAGAAGACAAGTAAAGGAAGGAGCTGCTTCTTATTCATCTGATTCTAATTTGGATGTAAATTGCCGGCTGATGTCACAGCGGAGCGGCGTGCTGCTGGGTAATCACAGAGGAATCCAGACAGTACCGCCGGAGGAAGTACTGCAGGTGCCCGACAGAGCCGCTCATCTGTCTCGCACACGGCGGAACATGGATGGCGAAGCATGTGGCGCCGGTCATACACGCCGTCGTACGTCACCAGCCTCAAGCTCGATGTGGAGCTCGGGCGTCAGGAGCTTCTTCCTCTTTCCTTTTCTTCTCTCCTCTTGCACACTCTCCGATTCAAATCCATCCCCACACTCATTCACCTTCTCCTCTTTCACTTGTTTCTTCCTCTCTCTGCTCTCTTTCTTTTTCCCGCCGCCCCTCCCGCCGCTCCGGCCCACTTCTGGGCGGCGTGCCACCGCCCCGGCCGTCACATCTGCTGATGATAAGTTTCATTTCACTCAATTGCCGTTCATTAACAAATAATGTTCCGCAGCCCCGTTTATTTGCAGAACTGAGGCAAAAAATTTGACAGCTAATTGTTTACCTCTCGTAAATCAGCGTGATGTTGTGTTCCCGCCGAACAGACACACACACACACACACACACACACATTTCTCCTTAATGGCGTCCCCGTCTGATGATGTCAGAGGTGGGTTGTGGGTTTTGGGGTTGGGGGCGGCGTACGGCTAAGTGACTGCAAGAGCCCACAGTAATCCCTCTGTTCAGGATGGGGCCCGCTGGGGCCCAATGAAAGATGTAATAGGATCCCTCTGTAGGACGGCTTCCCCTGCCGGGTTAGAGATTAACACTAGTGTCATATTCGGCTTTGTCTGCCAGAGCTGGACCTCTCTGTCACACTCACTAACAAGCCGGAGCAGATCCCAGACCAAATACCCACTTATGTTACTACTGTTTACTCTGCAGCAACTTTTTTTTTGGATTAAAAATACTTTTTTAATTACAGAGGAATGCGTTTAGTGTTTGACTTAGACACAGATTCTACTCTGCGTATTTAGTTTGGCTGTTCTGCATCATTATAAATGTCAGTATCTTAACAGATGCACTGAAATATTCTGTGTTGCAGATTTTTAACTGTGTTTAATCTGTTGATTCAAGCGAGCAGCCCAAACAGCAATCGTCACGGCCGCCCCCCCCCCCCCCCCCCCCCCCCCCGCCCCCCCCCCCCCCCCCCCCCCTCGTGTCTTACTGGTTCTCCAGGTCTCTGCCAGAGAGCAACGGCCCTTCAGCATCATTTCCTCTCGGCTGATGACGTCTGTGGAAAAACAGACCAACAGGCGAAGGGAAGGCGCTGGTTGCTGTGTCAAACCCTGTGGAGAAACAGCCACTGGCCCCAACGTCACGAGTGCACAGGATGGATTAGGGTAATGTTTTAAGTGTCAGTCAGCCAGGGTGTGAGTCAGGGCTCAATATTTCACATGCCACTTGTTTGAGTGAGAAAAACACCACAGACCTGAAGAGAGGGGCCGGCTTGGAGAGGAATAAAGAGTGAGGAGATGCACGGCTGCCAGCAGCTCTGGAGCCACTAAAACAGCAGCTCTGACCAGTGGCAGCGTTTACAGAGGGAGGCCGAGCTGCGGCTTCTGAAACCCACTCTGCTGCAGCTTGGCAAAGCCCCTGGACCTTTACAGTGTGAGTGCGTGGACTCTCCAGTGCTGGACAGGCTTCAGAGGGAAGTGTGTCTGTGTGTGTGTGTCTGTGTGTGTGTGTGTCAGCGTGATGTGTGTGTGTGTGTCTCGGTGCATTGCCACAGTAGTCTGGCAAACCAAACTTGCATACGTGCACATACGGACTTAGTGGTGGGAAAACTCTTCCAACACGTGGCATGCACGCACATACACATGCACACAGACGTGCACACAGACGTGCACACACACGTGCACACAGACGTGCACACAGACGACACACAGACGTGCACACCCAGTCAGGAGTCAGCTGTCTACCCCTGCTTCTCAGCTCATTAAACCAAATCCCAGGGACTGGACTGAAGAATTTAAATGAGAACACCCCCCCCCCCCCCCACCCACCCACACCCCCCCCGACACCACCACCACCACCTTCTTTGATGTTCTGCCCCTTCAGTTCACCGTGGCGGCTGCAGCTCCCCTCGCCTCCAGCAGGTACGGCCCGGCCCCTCGTCCCCTCGTCCCCCCCTGCGTGTGGCCCTGGCTGCACCTCCGGGTGTTACACCGGCGGCTCGATCCCACTCCGGCGACACCGACGGCCCCTTTTAGCTCTGACCTCGGGGAGGGGGAACTTAGTTCTAAACCCTGAAATTGTATACGTGTAAATCCGACAAAAATCCCCCCCCCCCCCGCCCAACACTCCCACCCGGCCCACGGGTCTCTGTGCCTCGTAGCTCCGGGTCCCCACGGAAAGTGGATAACAGCCGTGTTTAGAGGAGCCGGGGATTCGTTTGGGACGACAGGGGGAGCCTGGTGGGCGGGGGGCCGGGGGGGCGGGGGGGCCGGGGGGGCCGTGCATGGTCTCCTGCAGCAGTAACCGGAGAGAGAGAGAGAGAGGAGAGGAGAGAGAGAGAGAGAGAGAGGGAGAGGAGAGGGGAGAAAGAGCAGATTAGAGACTCTGAATGGAAGAACTTGAGGTAACTGTTTCTCAAAGGAGGCTGATCCTCTTATTTACCTCAGCTCCACTCTGGGGTAGAAACACACAGCTGCATCGCTTGGTTTTTCTGTGCCGGGTGAATTCCATGATCCTTTGGGAACAGAGGCCTGTTCACAGCCCTTTGTCCGGGTTCAGTCTGCAGAGAGTTCAGTATCCTAAACTTTACCCTGAGACACAATTAGCTTTTATTTGACTTAAGTGATACTGCAGTGTGGCGTCTGCTAAAGAGAAGACGAGGAAATACTTAAAAAGTGTTTATCTGAGGGGTTTTAACCTCTTTAAGGGGTTTAATGTGCCGACTGGTGGTTTTGACAGCTGCAGAAGTCGTTGAAGAAAACATGAGTGAGCAGTTGTCTTTTCTTCAGAGAGCTCTCTGCGTACAGACACTGAACTCTGGACATGTCCTGGTTCTTTCCCCCTGGTAAAAATATCCAGAAAATATCACAGTGAGCCCATGTGAGAAAACAGATGATCAGAATCATGAATTTTTAAAACGAGTGCCACGATGCCCGATGAAGGTTTTAACTGGAAAGACAACGAGATTCAAGGCTGATGCTGACATTTTAAAAAATAAGACACAAGGACGATGAGAGACAAACACGATCACTGCTTCCTCTCGTTCCTCAGATCTGAAAAAAAAACTCTGGAAGAAATCCCAGAAACATTTTATAGCCATATTCAGGCTCTGGATTTATCTGTTTTACCTTGATGACGGTCGTGATGAACGTTTCTCTCTCAGAATTATTTGTCATTGTTCCTTGATTTACAGAAAGATGTTGTTAAAAAACCTTTATGGGTAAAGTCTTCCCACAGAAGCAGCTGCGTACATCAGGCATCTCTATTTCAAATTTTTTTTTCTTTGCCGTGAACTTCATAAGACATCCCGTCCCCCCCCCCCCCCCCCCCCCCCCCCCCCTCACACGTGACCCCCAGAAACAACCTTGATTCTTCCTTTTCCCCCGTTTGCCAAAGATTTTTTGGAAGAGGCCATCCCTGGCTGTGTCTCTATGGAAGCATTCCTCTCCCCCACCCCCCCCCCCCCCCCCCCCCCCCCCCCCCCCAGCCAGGCATCATCCAGCGGCCTTCGCTCTCTGTATCAGCCTCTTGTCAGGGATTTGCCTCCTCAATCCCACAAATCAACAGAGGATAGATGCCTATTGTGCCTAATCAAAGCACTTCCTCCTGGGGTAATCCCTCAATTTGAACAGGAAGAAAAGCCCAGTGAAGGGGGGAATGTTCTGGATCAATCCTATGAAGAGCCCATATTATACACTCTCATTTAGATTTCACCAAAGACACACAGCCAGGCAGCGTTCCTAACCCCCCCCCCCCCCGCCGCCCCCCCCTCCCACCCCCTCCGACTGCTCCCCTTTCTGTTGGTGTTTATCTTTATTTTACTTCCCTTTCTCTCTCTATTGATCTGTTTGCCTTTGGTGTTATTGTCAGCGAGTGTCCTCGTGCGGCGGCGGCTGGTTTGCACGTGGCGGCTCTTTCGGGCGCCGCTTGTTTACCAGCGGCAGGTTGAGGATGATTGACTTGTCGCCGGGGGGAAAGCTCGTCGGTACAGTGGATGAGCGACGACGGGAGCATCAGCCGAGATGTTTCCGGCTGCGTGCACACAAAGAGCGAGTCTGGGAGGTGGAGATGTGAAGACGCGTGTCAGGTTAGCTTCAGCAAAACTCTGCGTGTGTCATTTCGGTCATTCATGCTCAGATAAGTCGGAGATCTGGTTGAATTGCTTTTCATCGGCGGCGCATGTTTACTGCTTCTCTCAAGATTGGAGATCGTATTATTATATTTGTTATAAACCGAATATTCGGCTAAATTTCGTGACCTGAAATCCGTCAATCAAAACCTTGGAGGATTCTTCTCCTAATAGGACAGCATTGTGCGAGCAGCTATCTCCAGATGACGGGAGGTTGATGGAGGATTTGCAGTTGAACAGATCCGTCAGTCGGGTCTGCAGAAGAAAGCTGCTCCTCACAAACACCGGTGGGAAACGTGGATTCAGAGATGAATCCTGTGATGTGTGTGTTCGTGTGTCACACGGTTTATTGTGCTAAAAGTTTACGGTTCAAACAATTTAATCTGAATGATGTGTCGTCCGATTATGTCGATAGAGTCGGGTGCAGCTGATGAGCCGCGCTGTGAAAAGCCATATGAGTTATGTAAATACTGTTATTTAAATACTGTCAATCAGGAACTTTCACCCTTTAACTTGCCCCATCCACCAACATGGAGGAGGATTTATGACGTATACTGCAGCTCACCACCAGGTGTCATCTTTCTGTATATACCTGAAACCTGAAGACAGTAGAATCTGCTTCCTGTTTTCATGGCCACATGTCGTACATGTCCGAGGACGTGAATGTTCACGTGATTTCTGTTTTAGAGATTATTTCTGATACAGAGATAAAAATTAGATTTGAAATACTGCTTTAAAATAAAAAATATATTTTTGTGTCCATAGCCTCGTGAACCTAATTTAACTTGTGTTGTTTACAAACAGTTTTTATTATTTTTATTTGCACACGTATATAAAACATCATAAAATCCAGACTCTGAAAAGACAAAATAATATGAAATGTGTTTCGGAGAGGTCAGGAAGCAACAGGAAAATAAACAAAGTAATAGAAAACAATATTAAAACAGATAGTTTTGGTAATAAACAAGAAAATGTACTCATACAATTAACTTGTTTTTCACTGTGATGATGCTTCTACCATCCCCTCGATGATGAAGCACATAAATCAACAGATATTTTCCTCCGGCTCCTCCTGTTCTCAGGTTTCCTTAATAAGTTGCTTTGTCTAGACGCAGCAGAAGTTTCTGTTGTGTCTGTTTCTGATCTGTAAGTAGTTGTTGTGATTCGTGCTAAAGACGGCTGCTGTGGTTCCCTCCTCTGAGATGGAGTCACAAGAATAATAGAAACAAACCCCCTTCGTTATTTGGTTTATTAGTGCCTCTTGTAGTTGTATAATGATCAAGTACATTCGACACCTCATTACGTTGGAATATCTCTTCTCTCTACGGATGCACCCATGAAACCCAAACTCAGGGTTTCATTCATGGGAGTTGCATCAGTGGATGTCGCTGAACAAAGCTGACAGAACATGACCTTTACCGGAGTTCTGAGGTTACTCTTCTCAAGCGCAGGAAGTCAAAACAGATGAGTGGATTAAGTGAGAGCCGGCGTCCCTGGAGACTCATTAGAATAGCAGAGGAATAAGGAGAGCGAGTGAGAGAAAGGGACCGATCCCAGCTGGAGCGACTTCCCCTTCACGTCTGACCTCATCACCAGGAGAGGCTCCACGGACGTCCATCTGGTCGGAGACTCCGACCGCAGAGGAGAAGTGTTCACCCCAACGTGAAGGCAACACGGGGACAGGTGTTTACAAGTTAACGTCCAGAAGATGCTTGGTCTGGTTTGGGTAGGAGAAGTCACCGGATGGATAAAGTCCTCAGATCCATCAGGGGCAAAGTTTTCAAACTTGAGTTCAGTTGATATTTTTGTGTTTGTATATTTGCTATTTGAACAAAGCTCATTTAGCATTTAGCATTTAGCAGTAACAGTTAACTTCAGCGTTAAACTTTATTCTCTTACTCACCGAGCACCGTCTCCAACTGCCAGCACAAACCCACTGGGTCGTGAAGCCTCATGTTTGGCAATTTTTTTCCGGGCACCATCTCTTTTTTTTTTGAAGCCAGAAGTAGCCGTATCTGGAGCAGTTGGGGGGGGCGGAGCCTCACAGAGCTCGAGGACACTGTGACTTGTTCCCACTGATGAAATAAATAAGAGTTAAAGTCATTTTGTTATCGACTTCTACAGAAACAGCCAGTGAGTCATTGTAGCGTCCGGTCTCAAGGTGCTATCCCTTCTGGTCCATGTGACCGTGGCGCTGCTTTGCTCAAGGGCAGCTCGGCTGAGGAAGGAAAAGAGAATTCTGTTTTCATAACTGTGTTGAAAGAGGCAGAGATGACATTTGATCATTTCTCATTTTTTAAGCAAACTGGTTCAACTCAAGCTTTAAATTATAACGTGAACTACTGACAAATTATATCTTTGATCACATGGTCAGAGTATAGGAACAAAACTCACAGAGAGAGTGTGATGTGTGTGTGTGTGTGTGTGTGTGTGTGTGTGTGTGTGTGTGTGTGTGTGTGTGTGTGTGTGTGTGTGTGTGTGTGTGTGTGTGTGTGTGTGTGTGAGTCTGAAGTGTGAGTCCATCTTCAGCTGCCATGTGCGACAGCAGCCATGTGTGGCCCAGATTGTGATGATGTGATGGATCATGTGAGTAATTCTCATTAACTGGGAAACGGCACATTAACATTTATTACTTTTGAAAGAGGTGAGTATGTGTTGTTGAACACAGCCTTGTGTGAGAGCTGCTTAATTCCTGGATTACGCTATCCTCATATATATATATATATATATATTTGCCTTATGAAAGAGAACACTTGCCTGCTTTATTTTCCTGCTGGCTGGCACTTTCAGTAAATGCTGTAAATCTTTGGTCCAACTCCTCGTCTCCACTTCCTTCATTCAGAGGAGTTTTTCCTCCTGCTCCTCGGGATAAGGCCGGCGTCTCCTTCCCCTCCGTCGGCCTCTGAACGGCTCCTCTCTTCTGGGGAGTGTGGCCCTCTGTGCTCTCCGGGGCCCACAAGTGTCCCGGTCCCTTCCTCCGGCCTCGCTCTCCGGCCTCGCTCTCTGGCCTCGCTCTCTGGCCTCGCTCTCTGGCCTCGCTCTCTAACCGAGATCAAATGTTGGGCTTTCAAAAGCTAAAGTTTGATGTGGATGAGCAACTGCCTATGAAACACTTTAATCCGCAATGCTGTAATGTATTTAATTTCACACCCTCTGATGGTGTTGCCCCTTCTTAGGATTACCCGAGGGAAGCAGGGGGTTGGGGGTTGGGGGGGGTGGGGGCACGAGGGCAGAGGGAGTAGCGGGGCAGTCAGAGGAGAGAACAAGACTTAGGAAAGGCCGAGGGAGGGAGAGGCGAGCCGAGGGAAGGTGGGTAATGAGAGGAGAGAACAGAGGGAGATGCAAGCGGCAGCAGAGGAGCGAGAGTCAGGGAGGAAAGAGAGAAAGGAGAGGGGGGGGGGGGGGGGGGGGGGGGGGGGGGAGAAAGAAAGCATTTCTAAAACCGAGGAGAAATCTCGCCATGGAGCCGGCTTCACGGAAAGAGAGAATGCCACTTTACAATTTGGAATGCTTGTATTCAAATAGGAGGTCGGAGCTTTGGAGCCCGGGCGCTGCAGCTATATCTGCATTGTCACCCCCCCCAAAAGTTTGAGGCTTACAGAAATATGAAACTGTTTTTCTCTCCGGCCCCTCCTCCCCTCCTCCTCCCTCCTCCTCCTCCTCCTCCTCTGTGCGTTAACCCAAATCATCCATTAAATATACAAGGAACCGAAAGCAATAGATAATTTGGTGCTTGGATGGAAAGATAAATATGAAAACCTCAATGTGTGGTATGTGTTATGTACGACAGGCTTTCACGACACGGTGAGAAGTGTTATGGACAAGCATCGCTGAACGGAAATAATATGCACTTTCAAATTTAGGGTGAATTCGGGTTAATCTGGGAAATTCTTTTGAAATTTTGAATTCTGCGACTAATTCCATCTGTTTTATACATTATTACACATAATATTACCAACTACCGAGGACAGGAAGCAGAATAAGAAAATTCATATTATTGTCAATAATCTATATTGAGATGTAAAAGTCATATTTGTTCATAAAGAACCCTGCAGCCTAAATAATGAAACTATACAGTTAATTTAAAACATTCTATTAAAGGTGTCATCCTCGTCTTCATCGACCGACTCAGATCTCTCAGAGCGTCGTCTGATTTATGACAGATTCATATCCTTCACATTAATCTTGTCACAATCTTGTCATTGACCTTGTCGTGCAATTCCAAGGGGGAAGCGTTTTGATTGACACTAGCCCCGCCTCTTTCGGTGAAGTCACGTGATTTCAGTCACATGATAATTTATAGTAAAAGTCCGTTGACTGGATTTTGTTAGAACATAAAACATAAACAGATGAGCTCACGTGTCAGATTCACGCTCCTGTAGTCGTCTCTTGGAGTTCGTCAGGACGGCGGCATCGTGGCCGAAGTCTGTAAACAAGAGAGGTTCGATTCCTTAAATGAGAAATGCAGCGTGGTGAGGGGGGGGGGGGGGGGGGGGGGGGATTTATTTAGGTTTTGGGTGAAAAAGTAAAAGTTAGAAAGTGTATACATGCTTAAGAGGCGTGATATTCCCCCTCCGCTGATCTCCTTATCCTCTCCTTAGCCTCCCTAAGCGGTATGTGGTACACACACAGACTCACACACACACACACACACACAGACACACACAACCACACACACACACACACACACACACACACACACACACACACACACACACACACACACACACAACCCTCGGCTCTTGCTGGATGAATCTCCCCTGAACCTTGCCAGCCTCCCTGCCTGTGGATGTATTTACTCATAACAAGGGCTTAGGCCAATAAGAATATATGGTGATTTATACTGTGACCAGCAGGGGATTGTGTTGCCCTGATGCATCTGATGTATTTTACACTTTGCTAAACTCTGACACCTCCATGGATAACCCCCCCCCCCCCCCCCCCCCCCCCCCCCCACACACACACACATTTTGTCCCATGCAGCCCCGCGTCTCCGCCTCCTCGCCGCTCTGCACAGAGCAGCGATAAAACAAAGTGTGACAGAACTTTGACGCATCAAGGACGCGAGGGACGCTTCGCCGACTGCTCACATCGCCTCCGAGTCGCGATACACAGGAAATAATGACGCCCCGTTATATCCTGAGATCCTAAACAACAGAACTACACAGTACGACTGAAAACCTGTTTGAGAAACGAGCGCAGTAAGAACAATGTGTTGAAGACAAAGTCCTCCAGATGACATGATGCTCATTTATCCACAGACGAGGACGTGAGGTGCTTATGTTTAAGAGTAACAAGGTGAACGAGGGTCGAGGCCGGACGAAGGTTTTATAAAAAGATCGGATTTTAATGTGAGAAACAATGTTTGTTTGTCATTTTGAACCATGTTGGTTTCTCTTCACATCACAAAGCTAAAAACAAATGTTTGTTACAGTCGTACGATGACGGAGTTCCCCTGATCTCAAACTAATACTTCCTCTAATACTTCTTACCATAATACCACCTCTTCATTTTCACCAGGAAGTTTCCTTAGAGTCACTTTGGACTTTGGGAAACTGTTTAACAAATAATTTTGCAGATGATGAATCATAAGTTGCCCAATGTATTGTATGTCTCTTACATCTTTGCTCCTAGAAGCTACTATATCGTGTTTCATTCATAACTTAACTGAATGGAGTGAGACACACACACAAGTATGATCTGAATCTATTCAACTTATACCTTTTAATATGGTTTCAAAGCAACATTTCTTAATTGTTTGAAGCCGAGTTAGAACCTCCGACCTCTCACAATCTGTCTCCGTCCTAATTTACCGGGTGATTCTGGCCCAAGTCTCCGAATGGTCCGGGTCTGAGAAGCTGATATGATCCACCTTCCTGTGAGAGGTCAGGCAGAGTGTGCCCCAGTCATAAAAAACCCCATCTCATTATTTGAGCATCTCTCCAGCCGGTGGCAGCGGCGCAGTGCGGTGGAAATGGAATGATATATCGGAGCTGGTCAATAGTCAATCTATAATGAGTGTGTTGTTGAGCTTTCATTTTAGAATAATTTATATCCTCGCTGATCAATAACTAATCTTGGCCATAGTCAGCGCTGAAATAAAGAGGAGAATGATGACGGCAGGGGGAGAGGCTCTGCTGGAATGTGTGGGAAACCGATGCCCCCCCCCCCCCCACCTCCTGTCCCACACACACACACACACACAGACACACACAGACACACACACACACACACACACACACCAGTACGCACACAGCTTTTGAACCACTCAGGCAGAAAGTAGATCGTCACGAAACCTAAAAAGTTTGGGCTGGAACTGCACTTTCTGAAGAGACAAGATTGATTTCGTTTGATTCTATAAAAGTTCAGATTTAATTATTTCAGTAGAAATCGGCATCATCACTTGTGTGTGTGTTTATCTCAAGTGTGTGTGTGTGTGTGTGGTGTGTGGTGTGTGTGTGTGTGTGTGTGTGTGTGTGCGTTTTAAATGTTTGTGCGTTTCCTTGTGTGCACACGAGCAACTGCTTGAGTGTGTAAATCAAATATCTGTCGTTTTATGTTTACCTGTGAGTGTGTGTGTGCTGTGTGGTTTGTGTGTCTGTTGTGTGTTGTGTGTGTTGTGTGTGTTGTGTGAGTGTGTGTGAGTGTTGGCCTGTGGAGCTGAGGGGGCTGAACCCTCTGCCCTCAGATTAGCCCCTGGTTGATAGGATTAGGCTCTAATGACTGGGACTTGGAAGACAAAGGGAGTTTCTGCAAAGAGGCTTAGATATGGAAGAATTAGCAGCAACCTTCCATTGCTCCTTCTTTCTCTCTTTCTTGCCTTTTCCTCCGGCCCGGTTCACTCCTTCCTTCCCTCTCCGTCTTCATGACCTTTCCTCTCATTGTCTCTTGCGTGCACATTGTCGCCGGTTCCCTTGTAGCACTGGTGCTTTCTTCCCGTACGGCAGAATGTGAGCACAGGGTTTTAACTAACTTTTCAATTTCACAAAACAGATAACCCTGTTGCTGCGCCAGTCTGGCATTTTGCTGGCATTTTATTAATTGACGTTATAAATTTGAGTCAGCGTATATAAAAATGCATTTTTCTCCTCATAAATTTGATATCACTGTCCAAGTTTCTCACGTGACGGAGCCGGTCCTGTCCTTGTTCTGCGTTTACGTCTCCAGCTGGTTCTACAGCTGGCTGCTGAAAGAAGAAGAGATTCTTCCGCGTCCATCAAAGAGCGAAAGAATTCTACTTGTTTAATATGTTCAAGAGAAAAGGAGCAGATGACGGCGTTTTTTAAATTCTTGAGGGCTCCGAATTCTTCACATTTCAGGAGTCGGAATTCCTCACGCTCCAGAAAAACTTTCCAAATTCACGAGGGAGAATCAAACATCTTGAAGCTCTTTGATACGATTCAGTGCCGTCAAATCACTGTCAATAGCGAGCAGCGCCGCGGTGCCACCAGGACCGCCGCCTTCCCACAGTCAGCCTTATTAGCCTCTATGCTAAATGGTCTGATGCGCCAAAGGCCCTGCTCAGGTTCTAATTGCCCCGGTCTCAGATGCTCTGTGCGAGGGGCACAGCGGCCGAGACGCAACACAACAACAGCAAAAGAGAGGGATTTAGGAGATTTTCTGCCAGCTTACGTAAGAAGAGAGGAGAGCGGCTCCTTTCGGTCGGAGACGAGGCGCTGCCTGTGTGTTTGCGTGTGCAAAGATAAAACCAGTGGTGGGTGAAACCATTAGAGGAGTATTGCTCAATAAGCCTTGGTATTTTAATTTGGAGCAGAGTGTGCGTTGTGCTGGGAGAGTGTGTGCGTGTGTGTGTGTGTGTGTGTGTGTGTTGCGATGCGAGGCCGTGTTAGCGATGCTCGCGGAGAGAGGAAAACAGCGAGGGGAGAGCGGGGAAGGAGCCCGGAGGAAGGAGGGCGGGGTGGACGCCGAGATTTGTTTGGGAAGTCATGTATGGTGGTGTGAGTCTGAGGGCCGAGTGTTGGTTTACTGATCCCCAGCTGGGCTCTAATCCGGCTGACTTTCATAAACCCGACTGGGCAGAGGAGGCAGAAGCACTGGCATTAGCACCAAGGAGGCCCTGTGAGTTTGTCCACAAGCCAATCTCCTGTCAGTCCTAATCCACTTACTGAACTGTGCATTTAGTTGATTTAGTTTCTTGCCAAATCATCACCTGAAGTTCATCATTAAGGAGAACAGGGAGCCCTTGTGCCGGCCGGGGAAGCAAGTGACCCACGGTGCTTTAAAAACAACCGGAGGACGTTTCTCTCTGCACGGTTTATTACTCTTATCTCTTTCTACAGTAAAAACTCTCCCAAATGTTCCTGTACGAGTCATAAAACACGCACAATAGGTGACTTATTAGCCGACTAATTTGGCTCGATGTGTTAATACTTCACTGTGGTTCTCGGTGAGCAGTTCAAAGCCGGGATGCGGAGCTGGGGTCTGTGGAGCAGCCTCGGCGCACATGTCAGGGGCCGCCACATGCGCAAATCCTCAAAGCCAAATCAACTGCGTTTACAGTGTAATAACAGTGACATCATGCAGTTTTCCTAACTATTCCCTGAGTTATGTTGAGTCCAATTTGCCCTCAAATGCTCACCACGCACACGCACACACACACACACACACACACACACACACACACACACACACACACACACACACACACACACACACACACACACTCCCCTGCGTCGTGCACCCGCAGCCTTTTATCTTGCGCTGGGCAGTAGATGAGGACCATATGCAGCCTCGGTGCAATTACAGTGTGGTGAATTGGAGGAACAACGAGAGGGCGTCTTAACGGAGCAGTAACTGCAGGTAAAGGGTCTTTATTAACCAGGATCGGGTTGCACTGATGTTGTCAGCTGGAGACTGGCTCTCAGACAGAGCGTGTGTGTGTGTGTGTGTGTGTGTGTGTGTGTGTGTGTGTCTGTGTGTGTGTGCGTGTGCGTGATCGATTATCCAGCCGTCTGTGTATGAGAGGAGACATTCACCTGTGTTTCCTGGAGGACTGTTTGGTTTGGGGTCTCTGGGACTCGCTGCAAACCGCATGTGTCACGCATGCTCACAATTTACCTGTCTGAGCGTCTGAGGGAGAAGTGCATGTGATCCGTAATGGTTCTGGACAAGCGACCCCACCAGACTCTCCTCTGGTGCCCGCTGGGTGAAAGGTCAATCTCTAAAATGTTTATGTGCCGCCCTGTGATGTGGACTCTCGGGAGACGCTCAGATTAACCCGTGCTGATCCCGGAGCGCTGCTACTTTTATATTTACACAAGTAAGAAGCAAATTAGGTTTTTACAGACGCAGGTCAGAAATACTTCCAGCTCTGAGTCCAACTGGGTTTCTGCCCGAGGAGGCAACAGAGAAGCACTTGGATCCTTTACTCTAGAGAAAGTAAATCAATCTTAACATCGAAATATACTTTAAAACTTGAAATAAAAGTACTCGTGCAGTATTAACCCTTTCCCTGTTAGGTATTCATATATATATATACATCATACTAGTGGATTGTTATTCCTGATGCGTTCATGTGTAACAACCACAGGTGGTGGTTCTAGTTAAACTATGAATTATATTTGTTGATCATATGTAACATTAACTGAACCAAGAAGTACAGTAGTGTGTGTCTGCAGTATAATGTGGCGTGAAAAGGAAGTATTAGGTGCAGTACTTGGATAATAAGTACCCCCCCCCCCCCCCCCCCCCCTGCAGATAGATGTGCAGACAGTTTGAATTAACAGAACCTCGGGCCGTGACGTCTGATGATGGTTTTATTCCAGAGTTTGGAGAAAGTGACAGGAACTGGGAACGTGAACTTCTCCTGCAGTGGAAGTTCTGGTGGTTTTGGTGGTGAGGAGCAAATCCGGGCCCAATGTTATCACTGCTAACATGTCAATTCAGCCTGATTAACTCTGTCACTGCCCCCCCCCCACAGCTGCTCCGCTTCCCTCTCTGTTGGATTACGCAAATGTTTAGAGTCTGTTTTCCAGTTGACTTGTGTTTATTCAAAAAGCAGTGAATTCATGTTCTATGACGTCTGCAGAGGGAAAACGTTTCAGGGGCCGAGGATGAAAAACACCTGTTTTATTGATTTAATACGTTAAATTAAAATTAAGCTTCATATTCACCCGTCTCTGCGTTGATTTGTTGGTTTGTTGGTTTGTTGGTTTGTTGATTGTTGGTTTGTTGGTTTGTTGATTTGTTGATTTGTTGGTTTGTTAGTTCTGCAAAAACTTCCTTTCCAACTCGGTGGAAGGATGTGACGTGTGTGTTTTTGATTTTGTTTAGTTTTTTTACATCATGAACACATTTGGGGGGCTGGTGTGTATAAGTGTGTGTAATGTGTGTGTAATGTGTGTGTAATGTGTGTGTAATGTGTGTGTAATGTGCTGCAGCTTGTTGTGGAGGTAATAAATCTACCGAGTGCAACTTTATCTATTGTGTGTATTTTATGTATTTACAGACTTTTCGTTTCACCCTGAGGTCAAATGAGGAAAATGTGGAAACCTTCTGCACCTTCGAGATAATTCTTTAAACACGGAGGTATTTATCTTCCTCAGATTTAAACCAGGTCGTGTGTATAGATGCAATAAAAAAACAAATAATCACTCTGACAGAAGAATATACACACAAAAAAAAAAGAAGAGTTTGTCAGTTCAGTTCAACCTTAATTAAAAGACTTAACTTTTTCCCTTCGATACACAAACCCGACGTGC
The DNA here is from genome assembly GCA_006182925.3 of Reinhardtius hippoglossoides. Taxonomy (NCBI): domain Eukaryota; kingdom Metazoa; phylum Chordata; class Actinopteri; order Pleuronectiformes; family Pleuronectidae; genus Reinhardtius; species Reinhardtius hippoglossoides. Next base: position 23,821,912 of record CM031681.1, on the reverse strand, counting down.
AGCGACCTCCTCACACGACGTCTGATTCCCGGGTTTGAATAAGCGACGGATAAAGAGAAGCTCGGCGCCGTCGCAGACAGATTGATATTAAAGGAAACACTTTACAGTAACAGTTTCAGGTGCACGTCCTCCGCTCGCCGCTTTTAGACGCTCAAGGATGAATAAAGAAAAAAAAGTGGGTGGGAGGAATAATTATCTGCGACAGGTGTGGTGTAATGTGTGATAAACACAGGAGGAGAGGGAGAGCGACAGAACAAAGAGTATAAAGATAGAAGTGTCAAACATCAGCGAGCGCCAAGTCGTCTGTTGTTGTCTTTTGATGGTTATGACACTTGTGATAATTAACAAAAGCTAAGTGGAATAAATTTACAACGAATTACTCTACCTTGATTCGGTGACAGTCGCTGTGTGAGTTCAGGGGAACTTTTTATAGAAAGGAAAAGTTTCCCTGTTTGAAAAAGGCCTTTGTGATTTATTCATTTTTTTATGACAAAGGAGAAGAACAATTGCTTCCATTTGCTGCCGCGGCGCCTCGTGCACTAACTGCAGCCTCGTGCACGTCCCCGTGTCTCTGACGCTGGTTGTTGTGACAGGAAGTGAGGCCCTGAAAGCCTCTTTATTCGGATCCTGCCGAGTCGCACGCGACCCGACGGACCCGAGCCGATGTGACCGCCGACCTCTCGGTGAACTTGGGGCAGAGGTAACTTTGTTTAGGAGACGTCGCTGCGGCGGCAGGTTTCACCGGCGACCGCTGCAGTCAATCAGTGTGTTTGGTAATCGGATTCGCCGCTGCCAGGACGGACGGGTGCCCCCCCGCTGACCTGGAGCACAAGTACCTGAGCCGACATGCTAAATATTTTGCTTTCAGTTCCGTCTCAACATTCGACCGACTGATTAGAATTTATTTTTGAAGTGCAGCTCGTAACGATCCCCGAGCCGGCGCTTTATCTGAGGCTGTCTCGCAGCGTCTGACGGATCCTGAGTTTAGATCGAGTTCAGAGCGGCGCCCGCTCAGAACCTCTCATTGGCTGGTCCAGAAACTGGGTTTCAGGATCTGTTGTTGGTTTCTCCAAATCAGTAGCAGCCTGGTGCCTGTTCACACGTCAGATGGGATATCTCCGGCCTTTTGCCCCCCCCCCCCCACAGGTCAAGATTAAGACCTGGTTGTACTGATCCTGCTCCTCGCCCCTCGCCCCTCGCCCCTCGCCCCTCGCCCCTCGCCCTCGCCCTCGCCCCTCGCCCCTCGCCCTCGCCTCGCTCCCGCCCTCGCCCCTCGCCCCTCGCCCCTCGCCCTCCTCGCCCCTCGCCCCTCGCCCCTCGCCCTCCTCCTCGCCCTCGCCCTCGCCCTCGCTCCTCGCCCTCGCCCCTCGCCCCTCGCCCTCGCCCTCGCCCTCGCCCCTCGCCCCGCCTCGCGCCCTCGCCCCTCGCCTCGCCTCGCCCTCGCCCTCCGCCCCTCGCCCTCCCCTCGCCCTCGCCCCTCGCCCTCGCCCTCCCCTCGCCCCTCCCCTCGCCCTCGCCCCTCGCCCCTCGCCCTCGCCCCTCGCCCTCGCCCTCGCCCTCGCCCCCTCGCCCCTCGCCCCTCGCCCTCGCCCTCGCCCTCGCCCCTCGCTCCCTCGCCCCTCGCCCCTCGCCGCCCTCGCTCCTCGCTTCGTATTTACATAGATTTCACTGTAATCTTTTGTAAACTGATTTTTTAAACTAGTTTATTTCTGTTCTTTTGAATTGTTCAGTCATTTTTCTTTGCTTAAAGCTGCAAAATATCATCGATGGCACAATAAACCTTAATGTCCATTGTGTTATCTAACATATTCAGCTTTCAGCACTAATATTTTGGGTATTGTCGCTGTTATTTAAGTTAATATTATTGCTCAATTCCTATTTTGATCTTTTTGTTTGGTATCTACTGTATTTATTTATTTGTTTTTTCATTTATATTTAAAAAACCTTTACCACATTTTTACATCGCTGACAAAGTTCAATCTGAAACACGATACACGTGTATTTGCAAATAATTCATTAGCTATTAATTTTTCATAAGATGTAACTCAATCAAAGAGGAAGCTGAAACGCTCAGGCTCACATTCATTGACATATTCTATGATTAGTGCACAGTGGTTTTGTTGTGTGTGTGTGTGTGTGTGTGTGTGTGTGTGTGTGTGTGTGTGTGTGTGTGTGTGTGTGTGTGTGTGTGTGTGTGTGTGTGTGCACGTTACGACTGTACTTTCATTGTGACCATGTGTTTACTGCAGATGAAGATCAGCCACAAGCCAAACGCTGGTCGTGGTAAAGGTTTTAATATTCCACCAGCCGCTCTGGAAAGAGAAATGGTTCCGACTCGGAGAATCATAAAAAGGTTTCTGGAAAGTCTGAGCAAAAATCTGCCTGTTTGCTTTATTGTGCTTTTTTGAACTTTAATATCCGTCATTTAAAAAAATAACACAAAGGCAACATGTCGAAGTCCCGTTGTTTAAAATCAAACTTCCAGTAACAACTGGAGCATTTTCACATTTTTCACTTTGTGTTTTTAGTGCCTGTTTGAATTTCGGGTTATTACTCCCCGATATTAAGACTTTATTGTCGTTGTATGAAATATTAACAGTTTAATATGTGAAAAATGTTTAAAATATAAAGTCGGATATTTGTCAAACTCTCAAGTTTAACACAGTAACAGCTGCATTATTAAAATATTGATCTGTGCACTTCAGCAGATTCAGACTGTGTCTTACATTTTGAATCCACCCTTCCCGTGTTTCCCTCCGGCTGCTGCCGGCCCGTCCTGGTTTATTACCAGCAGGCGCTGCTGTGCTCCCAGGCCGCTCCGCGCTGCAGCCTCCACTCACACCCGTCCAGGAAAAGATGAGTCTTCACACCTCTCCTGCAGCCTTCCCTCACTCCTCGCTTCCTATCGCTCTGTTTTCCTTCTTCTCTCCCTCCCTCCTGGTTTCGTAGCCCGGCTCCAACACCCAGCGTTTTCCAGCCCTCATCCTCATCATCATCATCCTCCTCCTCCTCGTCCCTCATCTTTCCCTTTTTCTCACTCTCCTCTGTCCCTCCTTCCCTCTGTTTCTCTCTCTCTCTGAGGTGCTGATCAATTCACAGCCTCGGTGGGAGGTGTGACAACCCCCCCCCCCCCTCCTCCCATCCTGTACCATTCACCCACTGCCACCCTCACCCCTCCACCCTGAATGGTGCGACTGGCCGACATGTGACACCCTTTCCTCACCCGAAGCCTTGAGTCTTTGGGGGGAGAGGAGTTCATGTGATGATGATGATGATGACAATACTCTTCTCCTTCTGTCCTCCTCTTTGCAGCTCGTCCCATCTCTTCCTCTCGTGGCAAATGTGTCTGTGACACCATTAGCACACCTGAAATAATACCGGTGGTGCCAAATGTTGCTGGGAGGGGGGGGCGAGAGACCTTGAGAGGGAGGGAGGGGGAGAGGAGAGGGAGGGAGGGAGGTGTGTGTGATGGAGTGATGAGCTCCTGCTCTATCTGTGGGGTTAATTCAGACTCTGCAGCCTTTCAGAGTAAAAGTGGAGCTGCTGACCCGGTGGCCGCCGGCACGATGTGAAAATTGACTGGCAGCGTTCAGGCCTCTGCTGTGTGTGTGTCTGTGTGTGTGTGTGTGTGTGTGTGTGTGTGTGTGTGTGTGTGTGTGTGTGTGTGTGTGTGTGTGTGTGTGCGTGCTTGAATGTATACGTTAATTTGTCTATATGCATCTAATTTCACACGGCTCTCGCTCCGCAGCGAAGCAGCTGCTCCTCACGTATATGTATCTATAGGTGTGATGCAGTGGTGTCAATGTTCACGTCCACGCAGCTCCGGTGTTTTCAGTTCTTTCTCATGAATCCACATGTTCCACATTAATTCGACACCTACACATCAGCTGTTCAGAGACAAAGCAGCAGCACTGCTCTTACTCTCAGGCTTCAATTAATCATATTTGTACTTATAAAAATAGAAGCAGCTGACTTTGGTTTTGTTCACCAGTTTATTAATCTGTTGTCTTTTGAGTTTTTCCTTTTTTTTTTGGAGGTTGTTTTTGATACAGATGTTTTTGAGCTGAAGAAAAGCTCATTTCTATATAGAAATATGACTCGTGTCGCATTAACAGTAAATGCAGCAACAGAAACGAGCAGATCTTCTCATGCTTTATTAATAATCAACAATTCTAAATATAGATTATTTAGACAACTGGAATAAGAGGAAACACAACAAAATACAAATACAGTTCTCAGTTATTTCCTTTATTAGCATTTTTAACAATAAACAAAGATCATGAGAAATAAATTAGGCTCCAGCAAAGTAAATTCATTTATAGATTCAAATAGTATTTTCTGCATTTAGTGCAACGTGCAGGAAAAATGATAAATCCTGATAACCAGTGAATTCAAGGTGCTGTGGTTTTACTTTCACTGGTTTATGTTTATTATCTGATCTGAAGTCTGCCTTTCTGCACGACGTGTAATTCCCCTCAGCTCCGGTAGAAGGCGCACATGATCAAGCCTGGATGTGTGTGAGCAGCTCGGGAACCAGCAGCAGCAGTGAACTCTCCCACAGGAAAGTTCAGAAAATAACTGCAGCTGTAGTCCCCTGCTCTAAATTAATATTATAATATTTTATATTATTAAACCGCAGCTGTGATTTTTACCCCATTAACCACGTGTCTGCCCCGCGCACGGTGCGTTCGGTGCCGTGTGATTATTCTCCCGAGGTCTCAGCGTCAACCTCCTTTAAAACGAATCAAACTTCAACACTCGAGCCTCTTGTTACGAACTGTAAATTAAAAATAATTCGGGCTGCAGCACTTCCATTAATTAGAAGCGTTTAGAACGCGGTGGTTCCCCTTCTCCTGCGCGGCTGCAGTAAACATGCCTACCTGACATCATGCCTCATTACGAGCACTTTGAAAACTCCGAGGCGCAGTGGATCCGTGCGCCTTCCTCTCTCCTCCTCTGCGCCGAGCCACTTCTCACTCGCGCCCAAACGCGCCCTAATGAATCCGGATGATTATTCTGACAGGCGATAATGCTGCTCGTGCTCTCATATAATTAGATGTGCCGTGAAAACTTGTGCAGCAGGTCTGCGGCAGGGAGAGAGAGAGGGAGAGGGGGGGAGAGAGAGGCTCCAGTGGCCTCGTTCCCCTGCAGATCCCAACACGCAGAGCTGCGGGGCTGCACAGGCTGACCTCGGGTTGACTCCTCGGGCTGCCAGTTGCTCCTGGTTTGTTTTTAACGCAGTGATACAGGAGGTCACACAGACACGGACATGTGATTCATATCTCTGACCTCGAGCTGCTTTTTAAAACAACAAAAAGAAGGGTTCTATCCCCTCAGGCACGGATGGCACAACAGTGTCCAAAATTTTGCGTAATTCCATTTGTAAGAACAATTCTCTGGAGTATGAATATCTGCCGGTGCCTGTAAACAGTGCGTTGTGTCGCAGGGAAGGGATCCGCCTCGTGTGTGTGTGTGTGTTGTGAATGTGTGTGTTTTCAGACTTGAACATAAAGACCACAACTCGTCTTTGTCTCGCGCAGGTCGAGGCGCGCGGGGCCATCTCGTACCGCCGCCGCTTGTTCCCGCAGTCAGACACGCTGTCAATTTGCATTCAGCCGTTTGAAAGTAATACCTGCTGATTTTATGGAAACGACTCAAAGTATTACCGTCAACGCAAAGCAGATTAAACAGGAATGACCGTATTTCGCCCCCCCCCCCCTCAGCCCACAACGCGCTGACCCTCGCGAGGAGCAGCAGCTCCAGGAGAGAAAGTGCAGCTTTTATAGACGCTAATTGAAGGAGCTTAATTGCTTTATAATGCCATAGTAGTTATTTTACAGTGGGCAGGCGCTGACGTGATCTGCTTTCATGTTAATTTGGACCCACTCCTTCTCAGTGACTCACGCACATTTAGTGTACCTTGTGTAAACGCACGCATTTAGCTGAAAGTGGAGTAAAACACACGCGTCTCCTTGGATTAAAAAAAGGGGGAAATAGAGTTTTAAAAAATAAGTTTTTTCTTTAAATAATTTAATATGTTGTAACAGTAAAAAAGTGAACAGGAGAATCAGAACCTTCTACTCACCAGAAAGTCTCAGGATTAACAAACTCCAGCACATTCACGCAGCAGAATATTTGTCTCCGGTGTCTCTGTGCGTAAAGGTCCGTGCGTCGTGCGCGGCTTCCTGGCGGCTCCGAACCGCGGGTCGCGTTCACATCGTCGGTTCGTGGCTGTGAACCCGTCCCGTCGGGTCCAGTCGGGTCCCAGCGCTCCGGATCCTCACCGCTGAGCTCGTGAAGCCGCATTATCATGTTATGACACCGTCGCTGGCACCGGGGGCAGATGATCGATGGCTCCGCGCACGGACCGGGGGGGGGGGGGGGGGGGGGGGAAGGCGTCTTTAAGCTGCCTGTCACCGAGCAGCTCCACCTCACGAGCACAATCTGGACTTAACGTGGCTCTTTTTACAAACTCTCCACTCACGCGCAGTGACCTGGGGAATAATTACAAAGTTCAGTAAACCTCTGATTATCATGAGCAACAAAACAAATGAAACATCTTTGGTAATTTCTGGAAACGCTTCATGTGTCTTTCCTTAAATTAACCTGTGACTTCATAACCTTTGGATTAGCTCATAACTATCTGATATATATATATTTTAATGTAAACTTACTAACTGTCTTTATTTACATTTTTTATTTAATCTATAATAATATAGAATGTTATTCCCTTTATGTACTAAATTAATTAACTTCATTTCCCTCCTCGCATTACTCACATCATTACTTTTAGTTGGAATCAGTTGAGAATTAAAGTTTCTCTTTTCACAGATTCACGCTCATTAATATTTGATCAAACTTTATGAATCTCTGCAAAACCAGTGAACACTCACGCGCACGGTGCATTATAATGGAATAAAACAAAAAGCAGGGACAAGGAAGGTGACAAAATCTTGTTTGGTGAAGAGGAGTAATTAAGATAGAGATGTGAAAATTGGTGTGTGTGTGTGTGTGAGTGTGTGAGTGTGTGTGTGTGTGTGTGTGTGGTGTGTGTGGTGTGTGTGTGGTGTGTGTGTGTGTCAGAGAGAGAGAGAGATGTTGGTCAGATGTGTTTTGGTGAATCCACTCTCTGCGGGAACTGACCGTGTAAAAAAAAACGCACGGTGCGTGTTTTCTAATCTCGGACGATGTTTTGTTTTTGCGTCTGAACGCAAATGTGGCCTCTAACCGATCAATCAGCCCCGGATCGATCATGTGGGGAGCCAATAGGGGGCTCCCATCCCTGTGCCTCTCTGCCATTGGCCAGCCCGGGCAGACTGGAGCGACCCATTCCGCGCGGCTGTGGGGGAGCGGGCTGGACGACATGTGAACTGTTATTGAGACACACACGATGTTTTTACAGCTTATTAATAAACTCATCTGTCGCCGGTGTGAAGGATAAAGACTCACTCCACTGCGTCACGTCCACAAAGTGTGATTAATCCTGGACACGAACCAAATCACTGGACAGAAGTTGCATTGTTGTTGTGTTCATTTGGTGAGGACGTGTTTGGAAGCATCTTCAGCCCTAAATCTATTTACACTCACACACAGGTGGAGACAGATGCTAATGAGCCTCAGGAGTCTGGAGACCTGCGGGACAGGCTCGTGTCTCCAGGGGCAGAGGACAGTGGACAGACTGCCACAGGCCTGGGGTCTGTGCAACTGTCCAAAGGACCAGGCTCTAGTGTTGTAATAAAACAATGTTCATTACACACGAGTTATGAACTGTAAAGTGTGCCTCGTATGAAACCTACCTGAGTGTCAGCTTCACGAGCCTGTGAAACAAAGTGGGATCCGTGCGCGTCCCCCTCGCACGTCCGGAGCTCCCGTGCTCCCAGCGGCTCCAGCTGCAGAGGAGTCCTGGTGCATGTTCACTGGTTCAATCCCCGGGTTGCTGCAGCCCGCTGTGCGCCCGGCCGGGGCTGGCGGAGTCCTCCCACCCCCCCCTCCATTGCGCACGACTTGCTGCAGCCCGGTGCGTTGTGTAAGACGCGACCTGTTATGGCCACCACTACTTCCGGGTTTCAGCAGTCTGGTCGAGATCCTCCGCTCCTCCTCAGCTCAACACACACATCCATTGTACACAACCGGGCAGGCGGCTCGCGCACACACACGCGCACACACCCGCACACACCCACACACACATGCACATGCAGACGCAGACGCACACCCGCGCACAGCATCGATCGTGGCTCCTTTAAGAAAGCCTAAGCCAGAATTATCACCCCACCTCCTCTTGATCTGCTCGAGACGCGTTTGCATAAGAAAATCCAGCCGGGAGCCGAGAGCGATCAAAGAGAGGAGCTGCTCCGGGTTCCACTGTGATTCTGCCCATTAACACTGAGCTGGTGCCGGTCCCGTGGAGACGCGCGGCGGACCATCACTCATCCGGTACTTTTTGACAAGCCCTCGCGCTTTGACTGACAGGCGGAGGGGCAGAAAGCCATGAGAGTCGCCGCTGCGGTGTGAGGGGGCTTGTTGTTTCCACCCGGGCTTTGGGAGAAGGAGTCTGGCGCCGCTGCCCCCGAGGAGGACAGCCGAGGAGGACAGCCGAGGACCTACGCGCCGCGCCTGGGCTCTGGACTGGTTCTTCAGCGCGGAGAAGGGAAGGCGCACGGATCTTTGGGTCTGACACCGCTTCACCCATTTGTTTGGATTTTCTTTCTTCACCTCGTCTCCATCCTGGCCTCGGAGGGGATTTATCTCAAGTGAACGCAGGACCAGGGAGTGAGGAGGGTTATGGCGCAACGGGTACGTAGGGCAGTCCCCCCCTCACAAAGTTTCTCTAAGTCCACCGGGCTCGAACGCACCGCTGCGCTGTAACGTGGCTTGATGACACACATGCCCCGCACGGACGCACGCACTCGGCGGTGAAAGTTTGCGCCGTGCTGCTGACACATGGACGCACGGTTCGGTGTTTGTCGTGTGTTGGCACGGTGTTACGCGCGGCCGCTGCCCGCTCGCTCCACGAACCGGCCCGTGGAGGGACCTCGGGAGCGTGATCATATCTCACATCGGCGCTGGTTCTTAGATTAGTTATGACAGGCCAGTTACTGGAAGCGAACTGGGGAGGGGGGGTGGGGGGGAGGGAGGGCGAGGAGGCAAAACATATCTGCACATTTCTCCTCGCGCTGGGCTCGTCCACGTTTCACTACCGAGCGAATTTTTACGAAGTCAACAAAACCAAAAAAAATCCCCAAATTTCAGCGTCAGGTCCTCGCGAGCGCGAAGTGCGAGGGACGCGTAATAACCGCGTAATGGCAGCGAGGCGGGTTTCCAGTACCGAGGGGATGACTCAAGGGTTTGGGTCGGACCCTCCAGGACGGCTGGCCCCGAGCAGCGGCGGGTTCGGAGCTCGGCAGCAGACGGAGGCTCACTGGGCTCATTCAGCTGCTCGCTGTGGCACCGGAGCTGCTCCACGCTGGGCTCTGCACCCCCTCTGCCTTCGGGGTCCGAACCCTCAACCCTCAGCTTTTGTTTGTCACTTCCAGAGAGAAAAACCATCAATAATTCAACAATCCCACTTTTTAAAAAACTTTCCCTCCAGCTTCCCGAAGCGGACCCGGAGCCTCTGCGGTGTAAAGAACCGGCTCCGGGTTTAATACACTGCAGAACAACAACGTGAAGAATCACCGACACTCACCGACACTCACAGACCCAAAAACTGACACGTGAAGAAAGTTAGAAAATCCAGCTCCGGTTTAAAAAGAGTCTGTAAAAAAACGCACAACACGCGTTGACTTGCTTTTGCTGCGTGAACTGATCCCAGCGTGTTTAATAGGTAATAACATGCTGCACAATTATGAGCCTGTAAAATTAAAAAACACTGTATTTAACAAGTTTAAGACATTTGTTGTTGTTCACAGTGAAATAACAGCAGGCTTTAAAATACTGTAATAATAATAATAATCATGAAATAATAGCAATAATAATAACCGAGTCGTGCTACTATATAGTTTTTAGTATTTTTCACTCCTAATAAATTTAAACATGTTGAATAATTCATGTTATTTTTTTCCTTTGAGCTACAAAGGTCCTTGTTAATAAACTGGGAGCAGAACTAGTTTCTAATCTTTAGAACCAGTGTTGTAGTTTTTTAAAATGTAAACAATGTTCTAGATAAACTTCAGGGTTTTCTTGAAAACTACAAAAAATTATTAAACAACTCTGGGGAATTTATTTCTCTTGTTTTCTAATTTTTTTTAAATAGTAGTTTTAAAGCAAGAAAGAAAAAGGGGCAGCTCGGTGCACTGGTGTTAAAGAACCACTCTGAATTAATACAATTCAAGAAACTGAAGCGACTGAATTTGCAAATTAATTAAACTATTTCCCAGTTTGCACATTTTTTTACTTTACTGTTTAAAAAGAACAACCAGTCTCCCGGTGTCTCTTCCCTAACTTTGAAGAACTTTCTAATGTTTTCCAGACTTGTACTTTTATATAAAGTTGTAACCAGACTCTGGTGTGTTTCTGTGCGTGTGTGTTCACCGCGTGTTTGTTGTGTGCAGTACGAAGACTTGCCCCACTACGCGATGGACGGGGTGGGCATCCCGACCACCATGTACGGGGACCCGCACGGAGCCCGGTCCATGCAGGCGGTGCACCTCAACCACGGGCCCCAGCTGCACTCCCACCAGTACCCGCACACCGCCCACACCAACACCATGCCCCCCAGCATGGGCTCCTCCGTTAACGACGCTCTCAAGAGAGATAAAGACGCTATATACGGGTAGGTTCGAGTCCCCCGGTCCGCGGGGGCAGCGTCTCCTGGGCCCGGGTCCAGAGGGGGCAGCCGGGGTGGGCGCCAGGCGGCAGACCGAGTCCCGAGGCAGGGGAGAAGCTCGGGTCAGAGCCCGGTGGGAAACACTGGAGCTCAAACCGCTGCAGCCTGGGAGAGAACGCGTCTCCAATGATGTTCTGTCAGTTTTACACATTTGATTCTTTTCACGTCAGCCATGTTTACTACATGTTTGTGACAAGTGAGCAGAACAGACAGAACAGACAGAACAGACAGAACAGACACGTTGTGGAGGTTCACGTCCTCCGTTTAACTGAACGTGTATTTCTCACTTTAATAATAACACTCACATAATAATCAGACAAAGTCCTATTGAAGTAGAATTATTATTTTTATTTTAGAATTTAACTTGTTTCTTTTTTTTTAACTTGAGCAAAAAAATAATATCCTCATATCTTTTAACCATTTTAATTAAATATGTGTAACGTTGCAGGCCTCATCAAATTATTAAAAAAAAGTATAATGTTTGAGGGAATCTCACACACGCACGTCATTTATTATATTTTTCTACAGAAGTTAATGAAAACAATTTTCTAAGCATGAATTAGTTGGAGGCTGAACAGTTTCACTTTGCGATGACACAACTTCCAGGAGACATGTTGTCACCGAAGCTTTCAGCTGTTTGCTCTGATGCCTCGAACAATAAATAAAACACTGGACGTGCACGTTCAGCCTCCTGCAGCTTCAGAGGACACACACACACACACACACACACACACACACGCACGCCTGTAATCCAAACTGAGACCTGTGCAAGAAATTGTTTGACTGACTCTAAAGCTTTTATGCTATTAGGCGCGCCTAGATTTAATCACAGGAGCCTGCCCGCTGTTTGCAGCCCTGCTCGCAGCCTCTGCATAATACACTAGCAGAGGCTGCAGCTCGGTCCCCACGGGCGACTTGCTGGAGAGTAGCACGGCTGGCTAAATCCGGCCCGGAGTATAGTCTTGACCCCGGCGCTGTTCTCTCTGGTGACATTTGCTATTGTGTGTGTTCCCAGGCACCCCCTGTTCCCCTTGCTTGCACTGATTTTTGAGAAATGTGAATTAGCGACGTGCACCCCCAGAGAGCCCGGGGTGGCGGGAGGAGACGTCTGCTCATCGGAATCCTTCAATGAAGACATAGCAGTGTTTGCAAAACAGGTCAGGAGAGTTTGACTCTGCTTCTTTTTTTTTATTTTTAAATTCCTGTTTTGAAATCATGCATGCTCGGGCTGGTGGAGCTCCCACCTGCACGTGCACAGCGTGGAGCTCGTGACTTAAAGTTAATTCTGCATTTAACAGAAATTAAAATGACGTGTTTGGTAGAAATGTTTTTAATTTAACACAGAGTAAAGTCTGTGCGTAAAGAAGATAATTAACGTCCAAACACACACACACACACAAGTTATATTCCATGTTACATTCTGTGTTATGTTTAACTTTATAATAGTTTGTATTCGTGTGTTTTATAAACCAAAAAAAAATGTGTTTTGCTTTTAGATTCGGGCAGAAAAGCCTTTATTTTCATCAAATCCAGAATTGGATAATCTGGTAAGAGGCATCATTTCTTTATTCAGATTTCCTGACATGTCCCCGTGCAGCAGCAGCTGCGCGTTTTGCGTCAGAGATCCGTGCATGTGGCGCTGAGAAGTAAAAGCACGATTGGAGGTGATGTTCGTGTTCGTGGGGCTGTTTGATATCGCGATGGCCCCCGGTTGTCTCTGCACATGAAGGCCCGCTGTTTGACAGCTGTCGCGAACCTCTGAACTCTGGCTGGAAACTTTTTTCTCTCCTCGTGCTTTTACTTTGTGTAGTTTAGCTTCCTGTGAACGTGACGCGAGGAGAAGGTTTCCTCGGCACTAATAGATCTCTGACTCGGAGGCTTATTGCACCGTATGCCTGCTCTCCATATTGCAATAACGTCCAAGTTTAATATCAGTTCCACATAAAAGCTACTCGCATGAATATTTTCCTCTCTCTCGTCTCACTTGCATTGAGAGAAAAGTGCCTGTTTAATATCAAAAAGATGTGAGCAGCTCGTTTTTTTATTGTTATTTTAATTTTTCAGATGATCCAAGCCATCCAAGTTTTACGATTTCATCTTCTGGAGCTGGAGAAGGTAATATCCTCTGTCCACTGCACCACCTCACCACCTATGGGCTGTTATTTGCATAAATGTATTTTTGCGAGTCGGTTATAATTAGCGTCAAAATCAATCACGGGGCCGTTTCTTCCTCCGCGCGTAATCACGACGCAAGCTGTTACAACTGGAACGGATATCTCTGTGCCCGAGTCTCCCCGCGCGTTCTAATGAAGTTTAATGTCGGCGGGGATCGCGTGCAAGGTGAAACGTATCGGCGAACTTTGTGGGCTTCGGGAGGAGTGGTGCTTCTTCTTCGTGGAGGGCAGAAGGCCCCAGGCGGCCATCTGCGGCGGGAGGGACCGTGGGTGTGCGAGTCTGATTTGGCTCCGTGTCATGATGCACCACAGTAGAATCTCCACCGCCTCTTTTAACCTAAACTTTAATATGAAATATGAACACGAGAACCCTTATCAAAGCTGTTCGCGTTTAACGGCTGAGCCCTGCGCGCGCACGGCTCCTCTGCAGGAACAGAGGTCTGCAGCTCAGAGGAAAGTTTAAGGGTGGATCTCTTAAGGGTTTTTGTCTGCGCGTGCACGCTGCTGACAGTAGAGTTGCTCGTGCCTAACCCTAACCCTGCAGGATGATAATCTAATGTAGTAGACGAAATTAAACAGTTTACCTTAAATGTCAGTCAAGCGGGTCACGCTGCTCTAATGGCCACTACCCGGGGCACCATGGTGAATCTCACACGGGGGTGGAGTGCGTGGCAGCCCCGGAGCCCCGGAGCCCCCGAGCCCCGGAGCCCCGGAGCCCCGGAGCCCCGGAGCCCCCGAGCCCCGGAGCCCCCGAGCCCCCGAGTCCTCTTGTCACTGTCAATTTCGGACGATATCTCTATTTTGAGAGGCGGAGGGAGAAGGGACAGAGTAAAGTTACTATCAGAGACCGGAAGCAGCGCGCGGGGGACGGGTCCTCACGTCTCCAGAGAAACTCAAACTACTGAGCAAGTTTTTGGAGGCAGAAAAAAAAAAAGCGAAATAAAATGTGACTTTTATTATTTCCAATAATTTATATTATTGTCAAATTAACATGTTGATCAGCCTCGACTCTGCGTTGGATCTTTTAAAACTATTTGTTTTAAATGTTAGAAGCAACAATGCCTGCGTAAAAAGTGTTTAGCGTGTGTGTGTGTGTGTGTGTGTGTGTGTGTGTGTGTGTGTGTGTGTGTGTTGTGGTTGCACATGTCACCGCAGTGATGCTGATGAAGATGAGGGTGAAGCTCTCAGTGTGTGTGTGTGTGTGTGTGTGCGTGTGCGTGGCGTGACGCCTGTGCCTCCTCTGCCCGCAGGTGCACGAGCTGTGTGATAACTTCTGTCACCGGTACATCAGCTGCTTGAAAGGAAAGATGCCCATCGACTTGGTCATAGACGACAGGGAGGGCGGCTCCAAGTCAGACACCGAGGAAATCACGAGATCATCGGTGGCCCTGGATCAGGTACACCCCCCCCCCCACACCTCTCTCTCTCTCCCCCCTCTCTCCCTTTGTGTGTGTGTGTGTGTGTGTGTGTGTGTGTGTGTGTGTGTTCTCCCTGCTGGTTATTCAGCTATTCTGGGTCACTACTCCGCTGCGCTGCTATTTGCATATGATTAGGGCCGTTTTACATTCCATCCATCGGAATGAAAAATTCTGAATAATGCTGCTATTATTGGCCCATTAAGACGTGAACCCGGAACCGACCTGGGAAGATTAGCTGGGGAAAAGCATCGCCATAAACTTGACCTGTTTCATGTCCATTTTAATTTAGTGTCTGTGTGCGTGTGGACGTGGAGCTGGTGGGAGTGGGAGTGGGAGTGGGAGCAGCGGCTGGTGCCTGGTGGCTGATGGCTGCACACTGAGGTTTAGGTGCCTTTGCTTTCTCCACTGTGCGAGTTCACGGTTCATCACGCGTCTCCTCGGTGTTTCTCCTCAGACATGAGTGCACATTGCTTATCGAGACCTCCCCTCCTCCTCCTCCTCCTCCTCCTCCTCCTCCTCCTCCTCTTTATTCCGCTCGCAGCGCACAGACCCAGCCCCGACCAGGACGTTTATTAATTTTATTATTTTAAAGCAGCGGGTATTAAAGGTAGATTAGGGGAGTGTTTCCCTTTGTGCAGATATCACAGATAACCGCGGCCTTCATTATGTGCTCCACTGGCTGGTGGCACTCCGGGGACATTGTAGTGCGCGTACAGGCACGACCCCACTGCTCCACTCCGCCGGTAAATAATCAGAACAGCCACCGATGATTAGAATTATGCAAATCTGGATTTTCGGCCATTAATAGCTGGAGTCATTTGGTTGAAGGCTATATGGGAGCATGTATCAATAAAGTTAAACTACCCCCCCCATCTTTACGCACGGGCTTATAGGAGCTCAGCGGCTCCAACGTATGGACCCCGGTGGAGGAGAGGGAGAGAAAATCAAGTGTCCAAATTAAAGGGATTATCTGGGTAGTCCGACATAAAAAGCAATGAAGCATTAGGCTAAATAATTTAAATCCTTGGACTTCCATATGGTTGAGTGGCTGGTCTGAGGACAGAGAGAGAGAGGGACGGCCACCGGCTTTTATGTCCTGGGCTCAATGGCAGGACTGGGGCCTGAGACTGGGGCCTGACTGGGAACCCCCCCCCCCCCCACCCCGCTGCCGAGGCTCCCCTCCATCCCCTGGCCCTTATGTCTGATTATGGAAATGAGGGAAAGATCACCCGGAAGATAATACTTCATTTAATCCAGCAGCAGAATTAAATAACACAGACGCCACTTGTGCATTTAAGTGTCTGTTTGAACCGCTCGTTGTTTCCTCCTGGGGATTCAGTTGTCAAAAGTTTTTTTGATAGATAGGTCAGGACATGGAATGAAGCCTTCTGTTATATAGATGTGGAAATGGAGTGTGTTAAAACCCTTGGGTTTCAAGGTATATGAAGGAAATTATGTTGTGCTCGGGGGCACTGATGCAGATCTTTAATTGACTGTAAGATGAAGACGTGGCCTAATTTAATATAATGATCGTCCCTACATATCGTTCATTCGGGACAAAACCGCATAAGCTCATGTTTACGCTGACAGAAAACTACAAATGACCCACAGGCACAGTTTGCATTTCAATGCAGAGAAAACTTTTTTGACAGATGTGTAATATTGAGGGATGGGCTGATGTTCCAGTGCGATAACATGGAGACGTCCACAGCGGCGGGCTGTGTGTAAATGGGCATATCCAAACAGGGAGAGGGCGCACGCCTCTCACTGCTTACATTGTCACTCTAATGGCTCTGCTCTTCACGACTTACTCGCTGCACAATATGTATTTTAGAATTTTGTGGGCTATTTTTGTGTGACATCTTATCTGCTAGTTGTTAGGCAGTGACATCCCTAACGAATTTGCGTTGTGTGGGCATTATCTCTTTCCATATGTATTTTTAATATATGCCCTCGAGCATAAAGTTGAAGTGGACTGGGAGAAAAAAAAATGCTCAGAATTTGCACAAAGAACAATGTTAACAAGATGGAGAAAAGCAGGCTCATTTATTCATAAAGCAATTTATTCCAGTGAGGCGACTGTAGCAGAGGAGAAAAAAAAATGTCAGAGGAGAAAAAAAATACTTTGAATTTATTAAACTCAACAATCCAACAACGACCGACTTTGTTGCTGCATTATGCGGCCTCGCGTCATAACAGTCATTTCCAGAATATTCTTTACGTGTCTCTACATTGTGCTGGTGTTCAGCTTGTGATGCTTGTGAGCACGGAGGGAACGCCGAGCGCCGCTTTCACAAGAAAGCAGAGCATAGCTGAGAGGTGAAGAAGTCAGAGAGGCTCTGCGCTGGCTTGTGAATGCAGCCCAGCCAGTTTGGGCTCACCCTCCTGTGTTTGTGTGTCTTTCCCTGTGTGTGTGTGTGTGTGTGTGTGCGTGCACTCGCTGTGTGCATGCATCTGTCTACAAGTGTATGCATATATGTGTATGTGTGTGTGTTTGTGTGTAGGCTGCAGTGTGTGCATGTGTGTGTTGAGACTGGCCTGATAAATGCAGCACCCCCCTCAGGTGCTATGTGAGTGGAGTGACTGGTTAGCACCAGTTGGACTTTCTTAACCCTTTCCCTGCCGCTCCCTGGAGAGCTTCCCACCATGTTTGCCTCGTTTCTTTGCTCCAGCAGCAGGTTTTCCGTTGCCCCGGTAGACGTTCGGCCCTGAGCTCCACTGTACACGGACATTAAGCCACAGTTACACTCTGGGTGAATATCTCCTTGTCCTCAGCGAACACGGCTCCGTCCCTCCGTCCTCTTGTTGTTGTTGAAGTGTGGTGTCAGTTGCTCTGCTGATTGCCGTCCCAATTTGCCCGGGAACACATGTTCACCTCGGCCTGAAGAAGCACGGGGGTATTTCCACGCCGCCGTACGTCATTTGCACAGTTGCCTTTAATTGCACAGAGAGCGAGGGGAGGGGCGCAGCAATTTGCTAATGAACTCCGAGGGCCCGACTCTCCACTGTAGAGCAAAACACTGCTAATGGTGCTGAGGACTCACTGCAAGTCTCAAGAGCTCCTCTGCTTGATTGAGCCACGCAGGCTGAAGCAGGGCTGGAAATAATTGAAATCGCCTTGAAAAATATTCCGCACCAGACTTTTTGTGGTACGTGAGAGCGTCTTAGATGATCCTGAATGATCAGCAGTGGATCTGTGGACTTTATTTAAATTGTAGAAGTGACATTTTCAGGGGGGGGGGATTGTTTGTTTGCTGTTGAAAAAATGTGGCAGATCTAAAATACTCTGTTGCTCTTTGCTTTATGTCCGGGCACTAAACAAACCCGGCCTGTGTGAGCTCAGAGTTGTGGTCACTGTGTAAGAATTTGCTCTTGATAGCACTATCGCGGTATCTGCTCCTAACAATTGGCACTGTTGTGCCACACAAGTGCTTGTTTCCAGGTCTTTGAGGCCCAGCAGTGTTGGTTTAGGTAACTCCGGCGGTCAAAGAGTGACCCCCTGCCCCTGCCCACCCCTCTGCGCTCAATGGAAACCCTGACCGCCGGGGTCAGCCACAATTTTCCTAATCAGTACACCGCTATCGCTAATCTATCCGCTTCTCGTTGAAGTATGGACGCAGTTACACCCGACTTAGCAGCCGCTCGCTCTCCCTCCCTCGCTCTCCCTCCCTCGCTCTCCCTCCCTCGCTCTCCTACAGTGGCACGCTGCTGTTCCTAATACAAACTTTTGAACCATCGTGGTGATTGTTGGTAATAGCTGCTTTTGTAGTTGAATGGGGGAGAGGGTTGACCCCCTCCCTCCCTCCCTCCCTCCCTCCTCCCTCCTCTACACCCTCACCCACCCCCAACCCCCTCTCCTGAACTCCCCCCTCTTTTTTCCATTGGGGAGTGAATGTGGGGCGGCTGTGAAGAATTCAACAAGTGATACAAAGAGCGACCACGTGACTCGTGTGTTTCTTAGCCTCTTCATTATTGTGGTGGAATAGCAAGTAGGGGTGATTCTGATTAAGCAAATCAAGGCCAGGGGTGACTTCAAAGTAGAAGGGACGTCCGGAGCCTTCATGAGTCCTCAGACGTCCGCGGTGCATTTGTTTACTTGTCCGAGGTTCTGGATTCTTCTGCTTGATTTATCAGTTGTTTTTAAATCATTGGTTTTTCTGGAAGCCGGTGCCGAGCGGCGCCGCACTGTGTCAGAGACACTCTGTTGTGATAGCCACAAGATCCCAATTGCAAATAAAGTTCTTGGCGAGTATCTCGTGTTACTTATGATGGGCGGCCATGTCTGTCCCTGAGGCCTGCTGTGGTTTCTTTGGCTAAGTAAACAATAACCTGGCTTAACACATGTGTACTTAGCTAATGGAAAGTTCCTCTCCCTCTTAACCCCCTGCAAGCCTCTGACAATGGCCTCCGTCACAAACAGCCCGTCTCCAAGGAGCCAGGGGAGAGCGTCCCAGCGCGGCGGCTGTAAGTCAAGCTAGGCTAACGAAGAAACCGCAGCAAAACATGTCATTAAGAAATCACGCCCCGCCTTTTCATTCACGACGGAGATAGCGCGGAGGGGAGGGCAGCGGAGTTAATGTTTTTGTTTGGATTTCAGCTCACAGAGAGTAAACAAGCGAGAGCTGAAGTGGAGGAGGCCACGGAGACAGAAAATCAGAAAGAAAATCAGTTTCCACGAGTGTCGTCTAAATGGACTTTGAAAGCTCTGGTAATTATCTCAAACATGTAATTATCTTTGGTTGTCTCCATGAGGTTAACCCGTCGGTTTGAAGAAGCCTGGTGAAGAGTACCTGACGGCTATTCACTGCAGCATACTTCACTTACTCAAGAGACCAAATCCAGTTTTCTCCCTCACCCCCTTCAGCAATTATAAGGTTATTTCTTCTTTCTTTGTCTATTGTGAAGAGTTAGAGGAGGAATGGGAGTGCAGAGCCGAATGGGAGGGAGGGGGTCTTTTGCTTTTTTTTTTTTTGTACCATGCATACCATTATCAGCCCCCTCCTTTCATTTTGGAAGTACTAATATTGCAGCGAGGGGAGGAGCGGGGTGGAGAGCAGCCGGGAGAGCAGAGGTAGTTTGGCAAGCACTTGCTCGGCTGGTTATCAGAGGGGCAGATCCTGCTCCTGCTTTATCTAGTCACAGTGGAAACCAAAGTAAACAAGAGTTTACAATAGCTTTCAGGCCCTTTCACTCACAGCTCCACCGCCAGCTTTCAGCCGGGTGGGAGAATGTGTCCGGACTTATTAGAGGCCACCTCGCTGCTGCTGCTGCTGCGGCGGCGGCGGCGGCGGCGCACGGGATCCTCGCCGATTTCAACACGAGGAAGCAGCCTCCGTCGCAAAGGTCAAAAATGTGTCGAGGAAAATGTGTTGAAGAAAAACAACTGCAGAGAACAGATGCACCAAAGCATTCTGGGGGATGAAGTAGCCCAACTGTCATCTTTGATTCAGATGTACCACCACTGAAGAGTGCATGTGTGGTGTGTGTGTGTGTGGGGGGGGGGGGTTATTTGGATATTTATGTCTGTGGCGTTAAGTATGCACATATGATTATTCCTGCACGCTCGCTGGCACAGAGTGAAAAGTAAATATCCATATCATCACAAAAGGTATTTCAGAGTGAGGAAAGAAGAGAGCGTGGGGGGGCAGGGGGGAGGGGGGGGGGGCAAAGCACAACAACCTTAACCATTTTCTTTATTATTGCAAATGAATTGGCAGGGCAACATTTCTTGCATGAGCGCTTGTATGATGTGGGGCCTGGCACAGCGAGGAAGGGAAGCCCCCCTCGCATCTTAGACGCCGCACAATGAGAATGCATCGGATTGGAATGCCTCACCGATCATAGCGGAATCAGAATTTCCAGCAAGGAAAATCTTTTCACGGTGAATTAGGGTCGTGGAGGGAAGAGAGGAATGGTAATGAAAAAAAAAAAAGGTATGCACGGCTCACAAACAGGGTTCCCTCGGCAGATTTAAGAACTTTAGCTAAAGCTAGAATAGAATAGAATGTGGAGAATTCAATTTACTAAACAATTAAGCTCTGAATTAATCTACATCCTGCACAGGAGAGAGCGAGAGAGCGAGAGAGAGGGAGAGAGAGAGAGAGAGGAGAGAGAGAGAGAGGGGGAGAGAGAGAGAGAGAGAGAGAGAGAGACCACAGTGGCTCATTAAGGGAACAGAACAAACCGAGTGTGCACCGGAGGGAGAGCTCTTTCTTTTGCTCTGGTTCCCTGAACTTTCTGTTTATCCACCTTGTGCATTTGCATATCCCACATCTGAAAGGTGGCCCTCTGTGCTGTGGACTTGTTGGCCCAGGGTGTGGGTTTCTGTCACAGAGTGTCTTGTAGTAAGGTGTGTGCTTTTGTTAAATAACAAAATAGGGACTGTGTGTGTGTGTGTGGTGGTTCTGTGATGTGTGCATAGGTAGATAAAGTGTTTGAGTGTGTGTGAGTGACCTGTGTGCACTGGTGTGTGTGTGTGTGTGGGTTGTGTGATCTCAGCTGTGCATTAATTGTGTGTTGGATCAGTGTTGGGCCTGTTCTGTCTAAGGGTGGCCTGTGATTATAAATAAACTCCCTGTCCCCGCGGAGATGCCACCAGGCCCTGTCTCAGCCCCGCCCCCTTTCCCATGGGGCCTCGGCGGCCACCTCCCGGCGGGCCGAGCACTCTTTTGTTCAATTACAGCTAACGCAGTAGTTTGCCATTTCCCCCTCCGCTTTCTAATTATATTTTCAAGTGGAATTTGTTGCAGAATTAAAAGAAAAAGAAAATGTAAAAAAAAAACCTTTCTTGCCGAGGCTCCTGGGTTTTTGAATCCTTGCTGTTCCTCGTCCCCGGAGATCTGCGCTATTCTCTTTCACGCAAGCTCTGAATAAACAAGTTCTGCTCATTTTTTAAAAAGCTGCACTTTTGGAGGAGCTGGCGAAAGCCCGTGTTAACTGTTTGCATGCTGAGCATGTGGTCTGGATTACCTCACTTCTGATGTTCTCTGGAGTCACTCAGTCATGCACGGGTGTTTCATTTTTCAGTGTTCTACGGTCAGCAAAAAAGAATTTGTACGAGTCGGGGATGAAAGACCCTCTCGGTGTCTTATCCCCGTTTAAAATCAACGTTTATCTACAGATCGCCTTTGTGCGGAGAACTTCCTCTTTATTGCAAAGCCTCAAAGCCTAATTCAGAAAACAACGATGATATCGTCCATGTAAGCACTGGATTATAATTTCATAGCCCAGCAACATCAAATGCGTTCTAATAGAGGCCAAATGTGTTGAATTTGCTGACGTCTCAGTATATTCAGTTCTTTCTCTTTTATTCCCTTTTCGCATTTTGTTTAAAACAAACCCTGTGTCATGAATTAATGGCTACTTAAAAAATTTAAAAAAAGCTAAACTCAGCTCTAAATCTCACTTGCAGAGGCGACACAGTTCGTAGTTTCCCAATTGAAACCAGTTGTTCCTCTCCTCTCCTCTCCCCCCCCCCCTCTCTTCCTCCGTGTGGGTTTCTATCACTCATTTCGTCACGTCGCCCTAAAAGCGTGATGCGAACGCCACATTGCCCCTTGATATCTGCTTCATTTGATTTGACAGAGCAGAGATAGGCTCACGCGGGCGGTAGAGGAGGCTTGAGTAAACGTGTGTGTGTGTGTGTGTGTGTGTTTTTGTTTGTTGTATTGTTTGTTTGTGTTAGCTAGCTTCGTGTGATAAGACACGAGATTCCATTTCCTTTCTCTCTTCTCTCCTGTCCTCAGCACTTACGTTGCTTCTCAGAGCATTCGGGAGATAAGAGCTAACATCTGGTTTAGTTTCAATATTATGTAGCAGCAGCTTTGTATGGGGTGAGTGTGATGTGTGTGTGTGTGTGTGTGTGTGTGTGTGTGTGTGTGTGTGTGTGTGTGTCTGTTACATAGCTTATACAGTGTGCGTACTGTATAATGTAAGTACTGAATGTTGTGTGTCTGTGTGATCTCGATATTCCTGTGTCCGTGTGTGTGTCTGTGTGGGTAAAAGACAAACCTAGGAAAAATGTGTGTCGGCTGCACAACATACAGTCGAGAGCAAACGGCCCGGACGGGGCGTTAAAAGGGAACACACACACACACACACACACACACACACACACACACACACACACACACACACACCTTACCATATATAAACCCAGGCCTCTAGTCTAGTTTTATTTTTCTTGAAGTCAAAGAGAAAAGAATGAACTTAACTTTCTTCATTTGTCTCTGTGAAGTTTTTATTCGCCGTCATCTTATTTGGAAACGTCCGTCTCTGTCTTGGCTCAGCTTCCCCCCCCCCCAATGAAATTTAAATCTACAGTACATTAGGCGGATTGGTCATTCCATTTCTTCTTTTTTAATTTTATTTCATTTTTGGACAAATCAGAGGATTTATACTTATACGTAGCAATACTTTGAATTATTTACCGCCCGCTCCTCCTCGCTCTCTCTCTCCCGGCCTCTGCTCTGCTCGGCTGCGATGACATCACTCCCTGGCTCTGGCTGCGGCCTATCTTAAGTTGTAGCTGTTTTGTATTTTCATCTGCTAGTGGTTTGAGCCAAATGGAGGCAGCCATGGATTGCATGCCTCAGAAAGCTGGGAACTAATACAACATGTTCGCTCGCTATTCATCTGGGCCTTTCTCTTTATTGAGCCTCCTCGTTCCATGAGACTGTTGCAGGGACACACACACACACACACACACACACACACACACACACACACACACACACACACACACACACACACACACACACACACACACACACACACTCTCACACACACACACACACACACACACACACACACACACACACTCTCACACACACACACACCACACACACACACACACACACACACTGCGTGACTTGGTATCGAGTTGGCGCATTGTGAATTTTGTTTGAGTTTGTGTGTGGGCTTTCTTCTGTAGTTTTCAAAAGAAGATAATAAAATGTGGATGTTTAATTTACCCAAAGAAATATCCTGTGTCTCTCTGTGCCACAGACGTCCTGGAACCGAGATCATGACGACACGGCGTCCACACGCTCCGGAGGAACACCGGGGCCGTCCAGCGGCGGGCACACATCGCACAGCGGAGACAACAGCAGCGAACAGGGTATGAGACCGAGTTTCTGTCGCTGCCTCTTCTTCATGTTTGTCAGTTTGAGGAGTTGAAGGGGATCAGGAGATATACAAGATAGAAAACTGGGAGTTGCTGCTAGTGACCCTCACAGAGGTCAGAGGTCATGGTGAAGCATGT
This sequence comes from Reinhardtius hippoglossoides, assembly GCA_006182925.3. NCBI lineage: Eukaryota > Metazoa > Chordata > Actinopteri > Pleuronectiformes > Pleuronectidae > Reinhardtius > Reinhardtius hippoglossoides. Next base: position 23,798,233 of record CM031681.1, on the reverse strand, counting down.
AGAACCACCTCTGGACCTGGCAGGGATTCTCTGTCCTGCTCATGGCAGAGCAGACATGATGCTTTACCTGAGTGTGGTTTACCTGGGGCCGCCCTGGTGACGCGTGGTTTCATATCTGAACACATTGGCTATGTGGTCCTGGTCCTTCTCCTTCTCCTTCTCCTGCTCCTGCTCCTGCTCCTGCTCCTGCTCCTGCTCCTGCTCCTGCTCCTTCTCCTTCTCCTGCTCCTGCTCCTTCTCCTTCTCCTTCTCCTTCTCCTGCTCCTGCTCCTTCTCCTTCTCCTTCTCCTGCTCCTTCTCCTTCTCCTTCTCCTTCTCCTGCTCCTTCTCCTTCTCCTGCTCCTGCTCCTTCTCCTGCTCCTTCTCCTGCTCCTGATTGTGTCCGACCAGAGCTGTTCTATTTCATGTCACACTTCTTCTGTCATTGCTGGGATTCAGATTTCAGGAATATGTTGATGTTGTCACATGAGGAAATTCAGGCTCAGATACTTGTATTTATATTTATGGGCTGTTGTTCTGCAGGATATGGAAAGTTTCTTTGACACTGATAATTATTTATATATTACATATAAAGAAGCCACGACTCGACACGCGCTGCAGGTTGCACTCAGCATCTTTCACTTAAATTCTCCAGATAATAAAAAAATCAAAAATGTAAAAAAATGCTTCAAATCTATTCATACTTTTAGATTTTTACGATATTATATCCATCCTCGTTATTATATTTTAATCTTCACTCCCTCTTTGACCAGTCAACTCTGCTGGGGCTCGGTGTGTGTGTGTGTGTGTGTGTGTGTGTGTGTGTGTGTGTGTGTGTGTGTGTGTGTGTGTGTGTGTGTGTGTGTGTGTGTGTGGTGGTCGGGGCGGCGCTGCAAACAAACTGTAGGCAAAAAAAAGGGAACTTCATATATTATTGAAGGCGATGTCAAGGCGAGCAGTTTGCAGGGTTGCCAGTGCCAGGAGGCAGAGCCTGGGTGGGAGCAGGGAGCAGCGCCATACCTTCCACTCCAACGAGCAGCCATTTATATGGTCAACACACACACACACACACACACACACACACACACACACACACACAGACACACACACTCGTCGTCTCTTTGTCTCTCTTTTCCGTCTCACACTCGATCTCATCCTCTCTCTTTCTGTGTCTTTCACACACACACGTTCTGTCCCGAGAGCTGAGGGACCGAGAGGTGAGACACGAGGTGGGATGAAGAACAGGAGACGGACCGATGATGATGAGGAAGAGGAGAACAGACTTATTAAAGAAGTTGAAACAGGGAAAGACAAAGAACTATTGTGTCTGTGTGTGTGTGTGTGTGTGTGTGTGTGTGTGTGTGTGTGTGTGTGTGTGTGTGTGTGTGTGTGTGTGTGGGTGCATTTCTACCTCTGATGACTAATGGTCCGGGGCAGCCAGGCAAAATCTGATTGGTCGCTCTAATGAGTGTGCTCTGTGCCGAGTTCTGGCTCCTGCTTCTCTGACCTTTGGCCTCTATTGACCAAACTGACACTTCATTTTTCACATCTTTCCAATTATAGGCTCGCTCCTTCTGTTGACCCGCCTCCTCTCGCTCGCTCTGTCTCTCTCTCTCTCACCATCATCGCTCTCTCTCTCTTCCTCTTCCTCCTCATGTCTCTCCTCTCTCTTCCTCTTCCTCCTCATGTCTCTCCTCTCTCTTCCCGTCTGACTGTCCCTGACTGTCGGAGGGTTTGTTTGTTGTCGAAGTTCATTCGAGGGTAAAATGTGGAGTGGTGTGTGTGTGTGTGTGTGGTGTGTCTCTTTGTGTGTGTGCACGTGCACTCTGTGCGTGCATGCGTGTGTTGGTGCACGTCAGCTTAATGAATGAGGCGCTTTGATTTGTCCAAATGTTACAGGACAGTTGGGAGCCGACCAACTCGAGTTGTTCACACAATGACTGAAATTCCAATATTTTAAGTCTCAATTTCTTAAGATGAATTATTATTAATTCAAATGAATGAAGAGCAGCTGTATGTGTGTGTTATTAATATCTGTTGAACTTGGTAAACTGAAACTTTCTATTAGTAACAACCACTCGAAGCACTTTACAGTACAAGTCACATTCACACACACATTCATACAGTGGTACTGTATGTGCTGCACGTTTTCTATCTCTCTCCTGGCACAGCTGGCAGGGGGGGGGGGGGGGGCAGTCTGTCTGTGAAGTGCTCTTCACTCTTTTCAACTATTAAAAAGTGCACAGACTTTTTAATAATCCCATGTGGCTGTGTGTCGCCTCACAGCTAGAAGGTTCCCGGTCTGGATTCCCTTTCACTCGAGGTCTTTGAGGAGTTTGCATGTTCTCCTGGTTTCTGCGATGGCACGGGGGGATGGGGGGGGGGGTTCTTCCTGATTCTCCAGCTTCCTCCCACTAATCCCAACACATGAGATGGAGGTCAGGTGAACTGGAGACTCTGAACTGACGTAGGTGTGAATGTGAGTGTGAACGGCTTGTTGTTTGTTGCCTTGTGATGTTCGTGTAATTTAAACCCTGATAACAGCTCAGTCGCTGTCTTCAGCCGGCAAACACCCTGATGCCAGTGTGTGTGTGTCTGTGTGTGTGTGTGTGTGTGCATGAGATAGTTCTTTGTTTATGTGGGCGCACACACACACACACACACACACACACACACACACACACACACACACACACACACACTCCCAGCGTGGAGCATCAGGACACAGTGACAACAGTAAATACCGGAGGACATCTTGGACTGCTTTCAGGTTTATATGGGTTAAGCGCTATCACTGCCACGTCATATTGGCTCTGGCAAATTGTGTGTCAGTCACTTGGTAATCCCAGTAAGCTGGTTATTTATCTGTTTGGCACTTTGCTCACTCTCCCTCCCTCCCCCCCCCCCCCCCCCCCCCGACAGCTTCCCCCCGCTGTCTCTCCTCCCTCTCTCCCTCTCTCGCGCTTTCATCTTCATCATCCTCCCTCTCCTCTCCGGTTTTCCCTTGTCTCCCACCTACTCTCGCGTCGCTCTCTTTCATTTCGCTCTCAGTCGGTTTCTCTCCTCTTGTGTATCCCCGTGCTGTTCTCTCTCTCCCCCCCCCCTCTCTTCCCCTCCATGCCTCCCACTCGCTCTAAAACACTACCTTTGTTTATCCTTCTTCTTTCCCTTTCTCTCACCTCTCTTTGTTCCTCTCGCACTCTCTTCCCCCAGCTGCCTTTTTCACATCTCTGTTTTTCCTCTTTATGTTTTTTTATCTTGTCACTTTTGTCTCTCATCTCCTCTCGCTGTTTTTCCTCACTTTTTTTTGACTCCTCCTTTTCCTTAATCCAGCTCGACTCGCTCTCCGTTTACCTTCACTGCCTCCTCCTCTCATCTGACATCACCTCCTGTATCTCGTCACCCTCCACCCTCGTCTTCTCTATCTCTACTCTTCCTCCTGCTCTCTTTCTCTTCCCTCCTTCCTTCCGCCCTTTTCCTTCATGTTTTTCTGTTATTTCTAATCTCGCTTACCCTCTACCTCTTCCTCTCCTCCACCTTTCACAGATTGCTTTCTCACTGACCTTTCCCTCTGTCTCTCTTTTACACTTTCTTCATTTTCCTCCCCTCTGCCTCCAGAGCTGCACAGCTAATGGCCATCGTTCTCCTCCTTCCTTATCCTCTCCTTCTTCCTCCTCCTTTTCCTCAGTCTTTTAATCTACTCTTCCCCTTGCACCCAGTCTTTCTGATATCGCTCCTTGTTAGTCCCACTATCTTCCATGTACATGTCCGCCCCCCCTCTTCCCTCCATCCTGCACCTACAGCAGAGCAAAGAGAAGATGCTGGATGGTCGAGGGCCTTTAACTAGTGAACAGCAGCCTCCTCTCTCTCTCTCAGGCTTTATTCTGTTCCTGAGATAGACACATGCTCTGCTCTGCCCTCTTCTCTCCACGGTTCACTGCCCTTTGGTATAAAAACCCCCGTCTCCACCCGGAACTGTAGCACTCTCACTCTCGAATGCAGGAGCTGCAGGAATGACGAGGAGGTCTGTGCATTACGTAAGATCGGAGGTCTCTTCATGTGCTTGCTGTGGAGCTTGATTGCAAAAGGAGACGCTCGTTCCAAGCAGATAATAACGTGATATTTAAAGAGAAGTCTTGGGTTTCTTTTTTATTTGTCAGCAGATGTTCCGCAGTGCTTTGTGTCCCAGTGGCAATGTGCTCAGATAGAAAAAAAATTACTTTTTATTTTTGCATGTGGTGACAATGCTCACATGCTGAGCTCAGAGTTATGTTGTTTATGCTTTGACCATAATGGCGATGGTATTTTTTAGCACTAAATTCCATTGGCAGATATAAAAAAAAAAAGAGAGAAAGATTGAGGGAGGATCACATTTGCTTCACACATGTCATTAAAATCAGTTCTGGGTGTCTCCTCGCTCCCTGAAGAGCAGACAAAGAAGAAAGCCTCTTATTTTCCTCCTCCCTTTCTCTGGGAGATCTTTGTAAACACGCAGCGAGCTCCGACAGGGAGAGTCGGGCGGGAGCGCGGCCCTGTAGTTAATTAGTCCCACTCTATTAGCCCAGCTGTTTGTTAGCTAGTTCCTACCAACAGGGCCCTTTGTTTAATACCCAGAAGCCCTCTGGAGAAGCCTCATTGTAGCTCTTGTGCCTTGGATCATGCTTTTCTGTGAAGCGTAATGCTCGAAGCGCAGAGGAAAAGCCAACAGATCATATACTGTATGCATGCGATGGAGGGGAGGGGGGGTCCCTCACGGACATGAGTGGGCCTTCTCTTTTTCTCTCAGCATAAAGTACTCCTCTTTGCCTGTGTGAATTTGTAAGGACACCCGTTGGCTTCTCCGAGGGCCTGGCGTGCGAGGGAAACAGCCCAACATTCAGGCCCCGGCTCAGACAGCTGCAGCGGTGTGGATGCGAGGCGAGCGGGCGGCAAAGGAGCAGAGTGGTTTGCTCTGTTTTTGAAAGCTACAGGGTTTCCCCCTGCGCTTGTCAGAAACATCCAGGGAGTGAGGCGATGACTGGAGATATTAGATATGTATCACCAATTACCCGGGCCGTTTGTGAAGAGTACGGCGTGCGGCGCCAAGGCAAACAGCTCCCTGTAAAGTTATGTGTTAGTGTTTGCGTACGTTTCTGGTGTCTGAGTGCTGGCCGGAGATTTCTGGTTGCTGTCTGATATCAAGCGACCGAGGGTTTCTTCTTTACCTCGCGTGATAGATCGCCGCTCGACACATACATATACAGATATGAGCCAAATGTGCATGTGTTTGCCAGTAGTCCATACAGTTAATTTATTCTGCTCATGACCTCCCGTTATCCATGAAACTAATTGTTCCAGTCTGTATGAAATTCCTGCATATTTACTGTTGATTTGACTTTGATATTTGAATGAATAGATCTGTGTAAGAGATGGAACACGTGGACCTGTAAGGAATCACATAGAAGCAGGTTAAAGTTAAACTTCTGCTCCCAGCTGGGATCGTTCTGGTGGGTTGTTGGTTTTCCTGGTTTGACGTGTGTTTGAATCTCATAACGGCTGCAGCCCGTTCATCATGAATCACTGGATGTAACCTCCACTGGCTGTGGCTCCTCATTGATCAGGCTGCAATATTCCGTCCGTCCGTCCGTCCAGCCTCCGACCTCTGCACCCCCCCGACAAGGTCAGGCCAGAGAGGAGCTGTTGCTCTCTTTCCCCTCATTGGCCAGTCCGCTGGGCCGGGGCGGGCTCGTTAGGGGTGCCGGTCAATCAGCGGCTCGATCCAGATCGTCCAATCACCCGGCTTCACGTGGCCCCCTCAAGTCACCGATTAATTGGTCCGATTGTCCAGTAGACTGGAAGAGAGAACTGTGTGGTCCTTTCCGGTGTGTGTGTGTGTGTGTGTGTGTGTGTGTGTGTGTGTGTGTGTGTGTGTGTGTGTGTGTGTGTGTGGTGTGTGTGTGTGCTTTCCTCTCCCGGTCGCTGCTGCTGTTGTAAATGTTCTGTTGCAACGAGGAGATAAAGACTTAAAACTATGAGAAAGACAAACAGTTTTACGGCTCTTCCGTTTTATTAAGTCGGCCATTCAGTTGTTGCCGACACGCAGAACAGCAACTCCGCTGATCAAATATTAAAAATGCATAAATCTGCAAATAAAAAGGTGAAGTCTGAGAGAAGCAGCACGTAGATGTTGTCTAGACGTCGTCGAGGAAGATCCTCACTCAGTAATTCCCTTACCGGTGTCCAGCTCTCCCAGTAATCAGTTTAAATGTGAGGCGCTGTGGGTAGATAAAAGGTATGATGCTGCCTTCATTAGCCTGCAGTCTGTATTACTGGAGGTGTGTGTGTGTGTGTGTGTGTGTGTGTGTGTGTGTGTCTGTGTGTGTGTGTGCGTCAGTACAGTAGCTGGCAGACACAAACATGATTCTCTCTTTGATATCCTCTCTGCCTGAACATGGGGAAAACGAGAGAGGGGAGAAAAATGAAAGTGGAAGAAACAGACTGAAAGAAAAAACAAGATCTGGGGAGAATCTCAGGGTGAATGCTGTGAAAGCATTTTGATGCAGACTGGAGCAGTGTGTGTCTGTGTGTGTGTGTGTGTGTGTGTGTGTGTGTGTGTGTGTGTGTGTGTGTGTGTGTGTGTGTGTGTGTGTGTGTGTGTGTGTGTGTGTGTGTGTGTGTGTGTCTGTGTGTGTGTGTGTGAGAGAGACACCAGAGTTATCCCTGATGAGTGTGTTAAGTGCTGCTGAGTGTTGTTTGGGAGTCTATTGAGGCCGACGCACCGCTGCCTGCAAACAGCATTACATCTTTATTACATCTTCCCCGGCGGTTCAGAGGTGACGGCGTCGTGACGGAGCCGCCATGAGCTCACCCTGCGTCACACGGCCCGCTGGAGTGAGGTGCGTGTGTCCGTGAGGATCACCGTGTGGGGTCACGGGAGCAGAAACCGTAACTTTCTGTTCTCATGCTGTTTATGAAATCAATATATGAAAGGCCTAAAGGGTAAACGCATCTCAGAAGACCTTGAGAAAACATCCCTCGACAACCCCAGCTCCGCCGGTAGCAGTGTTTATTCAGCCTCAGCTGGATTTACTGCATCTCAAACAGTATTATCTGTGGTTACCTGGGAAAGTAGATGTTTGGCCTTTCGGTGACCAATCACGACCTCCCTCTCTCAGATTCACCGAGATCTTTACGACCTCGCTCTATCGCCGGCGTCAAACAACATGCAGTGACTTGCCGGGCGGACGATGGCCCTCGATGACTTTTTATTGCCCCACAGGCAATAAGCAAACTCCGAGTGGCCTGAGTTTGCCCCTCTTGAAAAAGAGGAAATTGTATCAGGTTCCCACAGCGAGGGGCCAGTTTGCTTTTTGGATTAGGGCTGGTGTCGCCCGGTCGCGGGGTCGTGTGGAAGAAAGAGTCAGAACACAAGTAAACAAAGTGACTTCCTACACCCTCTCCTCCTCCTCCGCTCCTCCTCCGCTCCTCTCCTCTCCTCTTTCCACCTTTTCTCACATGGAACGATCTTCGTCACCAACTTGTGTTTTATTGCCGTGGGTGAACATCTCATCTGTGAGAAGGTAGTGGCCATAAAACTGTGATAAGGTGTCACAGACTATTTGACTTTGGGATTTATGTGCTGTGTATTGCTGAGCATGTTTGCATATCGTTATATGAGCCTCGTGTTTGTACGTAGAGTCTTTATTTCCTCTCATATCCTCGCGTCTTGTTTTTAATGATATTCAGAAGATCGCGTTGCACATTTTGAAGGTGAATAAAACGTTTCCCCGTCTTTCTCTGTTTCTTTAAATCTCCCCTGCATCCATTCAGTCAGCTCTCTCTGACTGTTGGTTACATGTGGGCATGTTTGCATGACCAAAGAAATGCAAAGTCTAGCTCAGACCAATATGGCTTGTGTGCGCAATTTACATGAAATACATATTCATTCGTGACATGTGTGCACACACACGAAATAGCTTCTCTCTCCTTCTTTTTCCTCTCGTCTCTTTATGCCTTGTCTCCGTCTTTGTTCTCGCTCGGGACCTGTTTGTGTCATTTACGTCTTTTTTATTTCTCACAAAGCCGATTCTGTTGCTTTTCGTCTTCCTCGTTTTACCCATAAATGTGCTCGGATCACATCTTGTAGTTTGGTGCCGCGCCAGGAGAAAGTACGACAGCCGTTCATTTGCAAAAAAGAAGAAGAAGAGAGGTTCTACTTCATTTGCTCCAGCGAGGGAGTTCAAGCAGGATGGAAATGTATCTTTAGCTCCCATGTTATAATTGTGGCACGCTAATGATGTAGACACATTCTCGCTGTCTGTTTACAGGAAACGCTCTTCTTTAATTTGCGACTGGCGTGAATGCCAAATGCCTATATCTAATTACTGGTGTTTGCTAAAAGATACTATTTACACACACTTTTTGCCTTGTAGAGGTCTCTTGTGTGTCGGGTGCAGAGATTATCACAAGAAAAAGTTAAATGTGTAAACCTGGCAAAGACTCGTTTAAAAAAAAAACATCTTATCTGCAACGTCTTTTTTTCTGTCTGCCAGCAGGAAGTGTAAATTAGAGGAATTCCTTTTCCACACATTAGTTTATTGTACGTATCTTGTACGTCTACATTCACAATCTTGTTTGACAAGTGTCGACCGAGGACTCCGTCCAGGTTTATTTCTGTTTCAAACACCATAATTTGCACCATTCTTGTGTAATCATGTCCTAAAAGAAGATGCCACTTTTGTCAAATTACTGGATATCTCCTTTGGGAACAGAAATTCTGCATCTTTGATTTGCAAATGAAAAACAAGTTGAGATGTGGTGATGCACTTGTCGTGCAAACAAATAAGGTTAAAAAAGAAACATGTGTTTGTGTGTGTGCGTGCGTGTGTGTGAAGGCTCTTGTGTTCTTGCCATGGGAAACTATCATACTGCAGAAATGTGACAAATTTCCAAATTATGCTCTTAATTTGGACTTTTTTCAATTCAGCTCCGAACACACACACACACAGACACACACACACACACACACACAGACACACACACACACGCTGACTGAAAATGCCCTGGCTCCTAATCGTGGCCGGTGCAGGTTCATAGGGAATGTGACAGTGAAATCACAGCGACTCATCACTGATGTGTCACAACACATTACATCTGGCTGATAAAACACCCTCAAATTCTCTCACTTCTTTCTGTCTGTCTCTCTCCCTCCCCCCCCCCCCCTCTCTCTCCCCCCCCCTCCTCCAGTGAAGAGGAGCTGAGCTCGGGGCCCCTGGAGGCCTCCGATCAGATAGATGTTAACTTTCCAGGCTCAAACCCTGATAGCAGGATTCACACAATCACCTCCTCCGCCAGTGGCTGGTTAAAGAGCAAATGAGCTTTTTCATCAGCCTTTATCCCGTTAATGTCGGGGGCAATGTTGTAATTAACATGTTATAGAGTATTAATCTTTGACGGCTGTGAAAGAGGCCGACTGCTACTGATGTGCTGACAGAGAGAGAGCAGGAGGGGGGGGGGGGGAGAGCAAAGAGACAGGGTATTAGCACTTTGTTCTGCATTGTTTGGCCCCTTGGCACACACCAGAACACACACACAAATAAGCAACACACACACACACACACACACACATGCGTGCACACAGAGCACCAACGTTTATTTAAGCTTTTGATAAAGAGATTAGCCCCATCATCCCGTGCTCTAAAGCTAGCCGAGGGGGTCCATGTTCAGGAAATCCTGGCTTTCCCTGACACACGGTCTTATAGTGAAACCTGGCTCAAGCTGCACTTAAACGATATTAATGCTTTTCCTGGTGCTGCAGATCCACATGCAGTGACCTCAACGTGCAGGACGGCGGGTCAGAACGTGGACGCACTGAAAGAGAGGGCGAGAGACAGAAAGTTCCTCAGAGAAGGAGGAGGTTGGAGAAGGGGCCGGGTGGCCGTGCCAGCTGGGCTGCGTGGCCTGCTCTGTATTATTAGCCCTATCACAGTGGTTGGAGCTTAAAGCTACAAACAGCCAAGTGCTAATTTTAGCCTCCAAAGAGGATAAGGATAAATAGCTTGCTGCCAGTTTGCCATATGGTCCCCTGCCGATTATATTGTGTCAGGAATATTTTCACCCCCCCACCCCCCCCCCCCCACCCCCTTACCACGACACACAAACACACACAACACACACAAACACATATATATGTCGTCTCAGCACTTTTGACGCCGGGAGAGATCTGTTCATCTCATGTAGATGTGACGGAAAATTCCCAAAATAATAAAAATCACACAAATTGAATTATTTAACGGAATTCAAACACATTTCCGAGCCTCTCAAGGTGTTTTAAAGTCGCACATTTCCTTTTTTTTATTTGCGCCGTACATCTATTTGTGAAATGTGACAATGAAATTTTCCTTCAGCCTCTTTCTTTTTTATCCGCCGTAGCTTCCAGCTGCAAGGTCACATTTGGCTTCTTCTGTAATCTCCTGCAACTGGGGTTATATTCTCATTTGAAAAACGTGAGCCCCGTAGAAGAATGAGAATGAGTCTCTGCCTCTGCCCCCCCCCCCCCCCCCCCCGTCTCCCCATCAACACACATGCATATGTTCACATGTAAATGCAACACACACACACACACACACACACACTCGCACAGCAACTCTCCATTATTCTCTCGCTCTCTCTCTCTCTCAAATTGAAATAATTCAATTTATGGACACAGTTCCAGACCTCCCTGGCTAAGACCATTATGCATGGAGCCCCCCCCCTTCCCTAACAAAAGAACGGGAGAATTTACCAGCCGGCTCTCCTAACGACAGCCACACAAAGCCAATTTCATGCCAGGAAAACACCAGCAGAAGCACCATTTTTGGTCAAAACCCGCATCCCTGAGGATTTTCCTTATCGTTGAATATGGGTCGACGATACTTTAATTTTTGTCGGGGCTTATTTTATAACCCTGATATGACCAGTGCGGCTATTTTAAGCTTCCAACGTTCAAAAACCTGGTTTCTCCGCAGGCGTCGGTTCATCTAGAAGTGAAAGACTCGACAGAGTCAGAGCTCTGGGATGGATCTGGTCTCAGATTCAGTCAGATTCATGCAGAACTTCTCTCCTGTTTGGTTTCAGGTTGATTATGTCACTTGAAACCATTAAGATGTGAAGTTCCACAGATGAGTTGTGTGCTGCGAGTGCAGGTAACCCTGGGATGCAGCAGGTTGGAGGTAAAGTATGTCAACTAGGCCAGAGCTTGACCCGAGGCTGACCCAGACCAAACACGCTGCCCCCCCGAGGCCTCCTCCCCTTGGTCCTTTTGACATGGATACCTACTTTAGGGATTTAACCGAGAGATAAAGACCTCGGCAAGCTTTTCTAAAAGTTTAGAGAGATGGCGGTAACAAATACCTGCAGGTAAACACAAAGCAGCGGGGTGGGCTGGAGGGCAGCATGGGCGTTTACTCTGTGTGTTTGCCGAGCAACACAAAGCATGCCACTTGCGGTACACACACTTGCGAACACACATTTGGATGTAACCTGATCATCCCTTCTCGCTCCGAGCTAGTGAAACTCAAAGAGATGAGCAGGGACCGGGGGGGGGGGGGGGGGGGGGGGGGGGAGATGCTCACTAGTGATAACCTTTAGAGTAAAGGCCTCAGTGGCCGTGTTAAGCGCACACAAAAACACACTCATTGCACGTATACCCATACATGTATTGTGCACACAAGCTCCCATGGGCCCGACCAGGTCTTTGTTCCACTGAGAATCTCCAGCGCGGCAGAGAGGTCATACTCTTACAGGAAGTCACCCCCACAGAGGGCTGCCTTTTTCAGGAAGTGACTCGGTAGGACTGTGTGGCGAGAGCGCCGGTGTCCACGGGGGGCATATCACTCCCGTCCACATGGGCCCATGCTCCACAGGAAGTAGGCCCGCTGTAAACCCACTCACTTCCTCTTCCCCTGGCGCTGTCCCGATAGCCTTATCAGGTCTGCGTATGGGGAGGCTGATAGGACTACAAATCCCCCACATCCCCACTGCACCGCATCCTGTGCCTGTGCGAGGGCGGGGGAGCGGAGGCGTTGTGTTTCTTTGGGGTTAATTTAACACTTTTTTACGAGTGTGAAACACAGAGGAGCAGTGTTGGTGTCGTGCAGAAGGGAATCCCGTGATGAAGGCGCCACGAGCTCGTGTCTCCGTCGGTCTAATCGTGTTTTTACTTAAAAATCCACTTAAACCCTGAAATCGAAATGCAACGACTCACGACTCCAACGGAGGAGGAGGTTGTTGCTCAGATAATGACTGATCCTGTTTTCCTAACCACCCCTTCAGGAACCCGAGCTTGTGGGCGCAGACCTTATTATTCCCCCCCCCCCCCCCCTCAATACTAAAACCTTCTGTTATTCCCAAAAAACTCACTGGGAGCTAATGCGCTATTATTAGCTGGTGCCACCGCAGGGTTAGCGTGCCTGTATTATCTAACTGCATGGCTGGTGCTGATAGGTTAGCATGAGTGGGAAAATCCTTGTGCATTATAAGTGTTTATCAGGGGCTGTGCGTTCAGACAGAAAACAGCTGTACACGCTAAGACGGGGAACTTCAGTTTGGTTAATTTATCTACACCCCAAACACGGAGAGATGATTACAGACGGAACACGCTGCTGAAATTACACATTTCCACTTTACTTAATTAAACTTGTGCTTCTGATTGGTCGGTGGAGGTAAACGAGTCAGCGCTGCATGATACTGTAATTTCTCTAAATGCAGCTCATTGTAAAAGATGCACGGCTCATATGAGAGGATGAGAATTCATCCTGTCGTTAAGTACAGATCCTGGAAGTTAAGAGTCTTTGTGCAAAGAAAAGTGTATTTACAGTCAGTCTGAGTTTACTGAAAAGGATATTTTGATAGTTTATTAAAGGGCTTGCATCCGTATCTCTAGTTTTTCGCTGTGGAAAAACATATTTTTGCTGAAGGTTTGGCCGCAGCACAGATACAACAGGATGTTTTTCCTTTAGTCTCGCTGAAGGTCCCTTCTCTTTGTCCAACGTCCACATTGAAGGACTTTGGAACGCCCTTCAGCACATCAGCTGACTTTTGGAAAGGACCGCCACGCCATTGTGTTGTTAAGTGCTCTTAGCTTTTGTTAAAGTCCTTGTCCTCTCTCCCATCCCTTCCCCCCCTTGCCCTCTTCTTCCATACTCCGCTTGACTCCCTCTCCCTGTGCGTTTGCTGTGCGCCGGGGTTTTGACCGAGGTTGTGAGTCCAAGGTGTCAAAAGCCGTGTGAGAAGAAGCCAAACACAGAGAGAGGCCGACGGTTGAGACTGAGAAGGCAGCAGAAATGGCACAATTTCAGGAATCTTGTCATAATTTCTAGAACCATTTTATGTGTGTGTGTGTGTGTGTGTGTGTGTGTGTGTGTGAGGACTTCCCTCCACTGAGGCGCAGAATCGGAGGGCCCCCCCTCACAAGTGCTCCCATTTGAACCGAGTCTGGCCTTCTATCTTCAGGTTGGGAAAAAAGAAAACGGCAGCACAAAGGCAAGAGGGGAAAAAAATCAATAGTTACACAGCAGAAGTGCTCGACATGAAAGGGTGAATTCATCGCCTACACTTTCACTCGAGCTTGTAGCGTCTGTCTCTTTCTCCCCGATTCCTTCTCTCTGGACCGATCTGGAAATGGGACTAAAAGGCATTCGCTGTACGTGTGTGTGTGTGTGTGTGTGTGTGTGTTGTGTGTGTGTGTGTGTGTGTGTGTGCGTGGAGGCATACTGCAGTTTAATGTCGTGTCGGTGCCCGGCGCTTCAGGCGGTTTCCAGCGTGTCAGGCAGCCTGTGGAGATGACCCTTTACGGGAAAATGGCACAGAGAGAGCAGTCACATTTACACTGACATTTTTGCCATCACCTATGGCTATGTCAACAGGCCTGATCCCCCCCCCCCCCCCCCCCCCCCCCCCTCTCAGCCAACAGTGGATGGGCCTCAGCCACAGGGAAGCACATGAACACTTTCACAGAATAAAAAAAGAAATACCATTTACACAGATCTAATATTAAATATCTTGTGAAAGGTTAAGCATGTGCTCTGAGAACCGTCATAAAACTGTGAGAAGAGCCCAGAATAATTACCTAGAGCTCGATGAGATGTCTTGAGATCACTGGTTGTTTGTCCAAGACGGAGAAATATTCAATTTGCAACCACATAAATCAAACAAATCACACTTGAGTAGCTTGAGACGTCGAATCTCTGGCAATAATATTCAATATGAATAACAACAGTAATACTCTTAAACCACTACAAGGAAAACCACATGAATCTAATCGACCTTCTAATTAACTCATAAATTTCAGAACTGGCTTGTGTTCACGTGTTTTATTTTTGTTGTTAGTGAAAACACTCCCCGCGTCTCGCTTGCTGATCTCCTCCTCGTCAGATCACCACCGGTGGAATAATTGCTCAGAACTTGGCTCCAATTCCAACAAGAAGTCTCCAGAGTGCTTTAATTACAGATCGCCCTCGAATGTGAGTCACCGGTTACTGTCATTATTGAACGTGTCAGCGCCGATCCACAAAACTGTCATCGTTCAAGTATCCCGGCTTTGTTATTGCTAAACACTCGTTATTTACTGTAATTACTTCAACGGAATTGTGTTTGATTACAGGAAGCAATTACTTAGCTCTCCCCTGCTTGTTTACCTGGCAGGCCCCCGTTTTCGGCTTGTTTCTAATAATTACAACTTTCTCTGTTCGTTAATCAGATTTTGTTCATTACGTTGCTGTCGTTTACAAAGATTAATCTGTGCTTCAGAGGGATACGATCGAAAGAAAAAAAAAAATGCACCGGCTGGAGTTTTGAGATGTGAACATAGTGGGGTGTCTCTCCGGCAAAGGCAGGAAGGGAAGTCTAGACGAGCCATATTGTTTTGTCGACAGCGCATGTCATTATCCGGAGAATAGTGGAGGGGATTTCTCTTCCTCCTCCTCCTCTGGAAGAAAAGGGAGGCGAAGCAGCATTGGTCACAGAGAGTGTTTTGTATTTAAGTGAGAAGCTTCCTCGTGGACGATCCTGGGAAAGAGGTGCATGTGAGTGCGTCTGTTCCCGGTGCCGCGGCGAAGGGAGACGCACTTTGGGAAAACGTGCCCCTACTTGGGAGCTGCGTTGCGAGGAATTCCTGCATGTTCAGGATATCTAGAGATGGGAGGGGCCTCCAGAGCCGTGCAAAGGGAACCCCCCCCCCCCCCCACTGCCTGAAACCCCCCTGTGCTCCCCCTCCCCAGGTCTAGAGCTTATGAATGGCCTGAATACAATAAACGCTACTTTCCTCCCTCCCTCTCGCGAGCCCGTCTTTACCCCTCGGAGGATTTCTGGGAATGTAACGCATGTGTATGTGTGTGTGTGTGTGTGTGTGTGTGTGTGTGTGTGTGTGTGTGTGTGTGTGTGTGTGTGTGTGTGTGTGTGTGTGTGTGTGTGTGTGAGAGAGCGTGTGCGTGTTTCTGTGCGAGCGCAAGAGAGAAAAATTGTGTGAAGGAGAGCACTTTAGTGAATGCACCTCAGCACGCGTGTGTGTGTGTGTGTGTGTTATGTGTATCGTGTTGTGAGTGTGTGTATGTGTATGAATTTCTCGCCTGCCAATATGAGCTGTGTGTATCCCGTGTGGAACCGGATAACAGGCCCCCGAGGCCTGGGTCTTGCCTGGGCAACCAACCCAGGGTCATGTGAGCTTTCTGGGGTGTGAAACTCTAGGAGTGGCCCATGAGGGATCAGCTCCAGGTCACTCGCACTCACAGTGAAGCGCACGCACACACACACACACTCTCTCTCTCTCCTGCAACGAATAGCACTCGGATTAAATGCACTGTCATAAACTCCCAAAAAGATTGGTCCCCACCTCTCCTCCCTCTCAGTTCATCCACGGCCTATAAAACCTTGTGAAAACATCTCACGGTAACGTCCAAGAACGCTTAGCCACATGTGAGCGATTCCTCACACAGGATCCCACTCATGACATCTGGCACAAAGCTGATATTCACAACCTTATTCCTGAACTCCTGAAAAAGAAAATATTAGAAAGCTAAATGTCATAATTCTCCTGCGCCGTGCTCCAAGCAACTCGTCTGACAGGATCCCTGTTTGCAGATGACTGACTGGTGAATCTGGGGCTGTTAATTTGCCAGGCAGCAGAAAAATGGCTGACACCTTCAAATGGCACATGTGCCCGCGTAGAGAGGGCAGGTAGCACCGATCTCCGCCTTGGTTCATAAGCAGATCATAACAGATTAGCCTAGATATGGCTTGATAATGTCAGGGTTCGCCTTGAGACAGAGCGATGTGGGGAAGTGGTAACGACATCAAACACGGGAAGCGTCGTTAGCAATCACTTGTTGAAGAGGCGGACTGAAAACATCTGGATCACCTGGAACTTTAGTCCTAGTGAATTTGTGAAATGCCTTTTTGTCACAGTTTTGTTTGTTTTGCAAAAAGGAAAAACTTCAACCCTAAGATAACAATGCCTCACTGTTACACCCCCAACACTGTGTATGTCCTCCATCCCGACCTCACACTCCAGCACACAGGGGGGGGGGGGGGGGGGAGTGAAGGAGGAAGGAGGGGGAGGCGAGACAGAAACACGGAGGAGAAGCTTAAATAAAAACCATCCAAGCTGAATGGGCATAGAAGCGAGTGTCTGTTTAGCTAATGCTAACGAAGCTCGTGGAAATGCATGAAGAAAGCTAACCTAGTTTTTACGTCATTATCTGTTTGCTCACAGTGTGTGTGTGTGTGTGTGTGTGTGTGTGTGTGTGTGTGTGTGTGTGTGTGTGTGTGTGTGTGTGTGTGAGGTGTTTTTGCTTACCTTGGTGGACCCCGGGGGCATTTCAACTGCCCCTGGCTCCTTCCAGTCACTGGCCTGCTCCCTAATTGACACACACACACACACACACACACACACACACACACACACACACACACACACACACACACACACACACACACACACACACAAAATCACACATGCACACGACATTCAGGGATAGTGTGGCTGGAAACACACATGCATAAAGAAAGACACAAACACAACACACACACACACACAGACCAATGCACATCCATGCATGCATGCATTCTTCACACACGAACGTGCACCCCCCCACCGTCCTGCATTGATCCCCCCCCCCCCCCCCCTCCACCTCCCAGCCCCTCCTCTAACTAGTTGCAGGGACGTTGTCATGGCCGACCGGCGGGCCGGCCCACAGTGGAGCCTGTGGCTCTTCCTCATGGGGAGACTGGAGCTTGCTAGCCTAGCTGCCCCACGCTGTATGTGTGCAGCCCTGGGTTACTGCCTGCTGAGGCTCTTAATGAGCCTGGCAGCCTGTGTGTGGACAGGGACTGACTGGTTCGGTGGCCCGACTGGCTGCCTGGCTGACTGGCTGACTGACTGACTGACTGACTGAGACTGTGGACACCGGCCTGACCGACCAACCACAAGGCTCAAAGATGCACTCGTGTTGCCACTGAGGCCATTTTAACATGAATGCAGATGCACTTGAGAGAGATGTTCTGCCCATTGAAGCAGGCTAGCACCAAGAACAGTGAATAATCTTTACATCCATACTTCCCGCGCTGCTTGAGCCATGAGCCACACACATTTCAACCCATTGTTTGTATATTAGCCCCCAAGATGGAGGCGTCTAGCTCAGGATACAGCTTTGTATCTCCACTCAGAGTTCTGTCTGTATGTTGTGGACTATGCATCGATTGTGGAAGATGATGCAACGCGATGAGCTGTGGATGTTTGTTGCTCACAATGTTTGAAACGATCTCTGCAGAGAAGTGAGTCCAGCACGAGTCAAGAATCCTGTGTTTGAAAGGAAGCAGCATCAGTTTCTTTGCTTTCTGACGAGTGCCACAGTAATTTAAGATCTGGTTGTAGATAAATGCTGCACGTGGTATTTTTCCAGGTGTGTCCACGTTTCTAAAAAACACTTTTGTCTGTTGGTGATTTGTCTGCATCACCGTGGACATGGCCCGACTCTGCCTCCTCTCATTTGATTAACTCCAGTGTTCCGCGCAGCACATCCTCCCTCTCCTACCCATTATTTTCTCCTCCTCCGTCGCCTCCTTCAGTTTGATCTCCCACTCCTTCCCTCTCCTGATTACTCCTCATCCCTCCGTCTCCACCAGCGCCTCTCATTCCCCTTGTCTCCCCGTTTCTAATCTCCCCCTCTCACACGAGCTGAGGCAACACTGTTGACATTTCCCCAACATGGCTGCCAGACACAACTTCCAACACCTTTTCCTGCCTCACCCCCACAGTTCTCTCTCTCTCTTTTCCCTCTCTCCCGCCCACCACAGCCCCCCCCCCCCCCCCCCCCCCCCCCCCCCTCGCTCACTGGGGTTAAAGAAAAGCAGAAATTAGCCCCAGACCTTGCAGAGGTGATTGGTATCAAATTGCAGTGAAAATGGAAATGCCAATAAAATTGACGGCCGTCCTCCAGCCGTCCTCCTTCCTTTCCCCCTTGTAGGTGAAGTGACGTCTTCAGGTCAGACTCACGAGTACAGGGAGAGAGACGGGGCGAGTATTGGGAAGGTTTATATCGGGAATCTATATCGAGACATATTTTGGGGGAATTGATATCTATGAGCGTGTGAAATTTGGTGCAGGGACGGTCGGGCCCTGGTGGAGATTTTCCATTCTGGTTTTGGTTTGTGATTAATTAGTTCTTTGGAGTTATTTGATATTCTCTTGGCTCATGATTATGAATTTTAAAGATTATAGTTGCTGCTCGTGCACCGTTTTAATCACCATCGCTCAATCGATTCGATGTACTGCTTTAAAATGTGGTTGGTATCGCTCGGTCTGATATTGTAGTGCTGTGTGTGAGGCGGCGGCGGCGGCAGCGGCGGCGGCGTGCAGGTTGGAGAGCGGACTGGAAGGTTAGAGGTTCACTTGCTATTCAGGAAAAAGCGTCTTTGTGATACTTCTCTGTTTAGATCAAATGCTCAAATAAAATAAATACAATATCTAACAAGTTAAAAGCATAACCCATGATGAAGTAAGATGAAGCCTGATGATGATGATGAAGATGAAGAAGCATGTGACAGTGCAGAGAACAGGCAGCACACAAGATCCCGACCGGACACTTTCCTATAAGAATACACACTTTTATTACTTATTGTGAACTTTCTCTTCACGCTTTGTTTTTTATTTCTCCTTCTTCTCTCCATTCTCTCTCTCTCTCTCTCTCTCTCTCTCCATTTCACTCAGTCACTCCCTCACTCGCTCACTGAGCTGATACTCGCCGGCCGGTTGCTTCTGTTTTCCCAACTCGCATGGGACAAGCCCCTGGGTTTATTATTGTAGGCTTTGCTGAACATGAGCCGGTCTTTACAACGGATTGAAAGCATTTGCTTCCAATGAAAATCTGGTCTTAGATTACAGGTCCGCCGCTCGGCTCGCCCCTCTTTTCCAGCCCGGGCCGACAGAGGCAGAGAGGAAGAGGGGGGGAGAGAGAGAGAGGGGGGGAGAGAGAGAGAGAGAGAGACAGGGGGGGGGGGTTTGCCCTGAAACAGTAGGCAGAAAAAACTCCCATGTTAAGCTCGGGCTGTGTTTGTTCCAGGCTAATGATGTAACTCAAGCTTGCAATGTGAGAGTGTTTTCAGACAGAGAGAGGTCTGGATGCTGGGCGGACGTGTGCACATTGTGTGTGTCTGTGTGTGTGTGTAGTGTGTGTGTCTGTGTAGTGTTAATGCCGGTGAGTCAATAAATCAATGACTCAATTATTTGACAACCTTAATTGATTGATGGTTAAGTGAAAACATGATGAACTGCCTTTCGATTGGAGGATTTGCAGCAGTTTTCTGTTTTTTCACATTTTCACATTAATCCTTCTGGGCTCTGGAAGGGGAATTTTATAGCGTAAAGCAATAATTGAGTAATATGTAAAATAATCAACGGATCAATCAGTAATGAAAATTATTCTTAGCTGCAGGATTATATTAATGCATATTGATTGGAGCCTTTATCTATTAAAGTGAGCATGTCCCCGACTGGGTCAAAGGAAGTCAAAGCCAAGAAGCCATTGCCTGACACCAACTGTTGACCTGTTGGTGATGTTACAGTAGCCCAACCCCTGGCTTCACATGCATATGTGCATTATTAATGTGCAATGGCTGGCGTTTGCATCAGTATCGCACCATCTATGAAACGCAAGCCCTTGTTCTAACCCTCCCCCCCCCCCCCCCCCCCCCCTCTCCACCCGTACCGCAGCGTCACCTCCACTTCTGCACGAGCTTCATTAAAAAGGCTTCAATATGTGTGCATATGTATCTCCTTCTGCCAGAACAGTCGGCGAGAGAGCGGGAGCTAGCCAAGAATGTTGTTTCGTATGGATCGCTGAGAGCCTCTCTCTCCTAATGGTGTATATAATTCAGGTGCCCTCCAGGCATGCTTTCAGGAATTCTTTTGCCTGAGGTAATGGGGAGCAAAGGCCTGGGTTTTCGGCCCATGATTATTCCATTGATGTGGCAGGCTGGAAAAAAGTAATCTCCAACCGGATTAGCGCCAACATCCCCATTAATTATCGATGAACCGGGGGCTTAGGTTTTAGCTAGGTGCTGGGTGTCGCCCTCTGCAAGTTAGCGGAGAACGGGCCCCCGCTAGAATGCAGTTATCTACTGCCGCCACAGTGAATAGAACTCGGAGCTTTAGAAGTGCTTTGTGTGTAATCAATAAATAACTGGATCCAATTCTGTGCACTGCTTCAGCGTTTTCCATTTTTTTTCTTCTTTCCACTTCCAGTCAAGAGAGGCGGCGAGGGTGCCACTTGTTTATCCTGTCTCATGTTTCTTTTATGATTATCGTCTTCATTGAGGGTGGCTCGCATTTTTGAATAATGATAATAACAATTAGGCTTTTCACAGCCACAGATGGGAAGAGCCGCTTTCTCTCCACTGGAGCCGTATAGAACGCGTACAGTAATTGGGGTGGTTGTGTGTCTGTGTGTGTGTGTGTGTGTGTGTGTGTGTGTGGGGGGGGGGGCTCTGGTTGTCGAGTCTGAATGCAGAGAAAGGCCCGTGCTGCACACCTTCCTTTCACTTCTCCTCTCACTGCTCCAACACTCTAAGCTGTCCCAGTGTTCCCCTCAGGTGAGGTTAACTGGCCTTAATAGAGTCTTATCGAAGCCCTACAGGTGGCTGTAAGCAGCCATGACGCCATTGTTATGAAAAGCAGCGAGCTTTGTTAGCGCTGTTTGTGCCTCTGACTTCCTTCTTTCCACCTATTTTCCTTTTATCCCCCCCCCCCCCTCGCATCCTCCCCTTTGTAGTGCCATGTTACTCTTTCCACCTCAGGTAAAATGGCAGAATGCGCCGGGGCGACGCTTCAATAACTATTTTCCCCTCAGGATAATAAAGACTAAATCTCTCTGTCATTTTCAATTCTGCGCGGGCTTGGATGGGAGAGTGGGGAAATGCGACCTTACAAGTCCTTTGTGCTCCCCCCCCCCCTCCCTCCCCTCCTCGCAGGAAGATGCAGGCGCTCGCTGTGTTTTCAAGTGGCGGGCGGGGGGGAGAAAAATGAAAGGCAGGGTTATTTATAAATGTATTAAAAATGAATGCATTTATGAGGTGCTGTTTTCCAGCCATTCTCTGCTTGCCATTGTTGTGTCTCCATACCCCTCCATCTGTGCATACAAAGCCCTGCAGAATTCCTTCGGAATCGTATTTATTCCCTTTGAACGCGGCGGCGCAGCGAATGCAGGAAGTAAACAAACTGTGCGTCTGATCTCCGCTGTCTCTTCCCTGTTTCTTGTCATGTGACAGGCGACGGCCTGGACAACAGCGTGGCCTCGCCGAGCACGGGGGACGACGACGACCCGGATAAAGAGAAGAAGCGCAACAAGAAGAGGGGGATCTTCCCGAAGGTGGCCACCAACATCATGAGAGCGTGGCTCTTCCAGCACCTAACAGTGAGTGGACTGAAGCAGTTTGTTCTCTGCCACGTGTGCACGCCCCCACTTCACTTCACTCACTTTCCATCTTCATAGCTCTGCTCCTGTTATTATTTGACACAAACATAAACGCACAGCGACACTCACCGACACTCACGGACATGCACAGCACCAGACCCCCCCCCCCCCCTCTCCACCATGTATTCCGGTTTGTACGGGGAACACTTCAAAGACGCGGGCCTGTGTAATCTGCGGGCGGTGTCGGCAGCTTGCTCTCCTCGCTCCTCATCTGCTGAAACTGAGGAAGGTTGAAGCCACGCAGAGAGACGCCCCTGGCCATAACCGCCGCAGATACATAGATGAACCTTATTAAGAACAAATCTGTCATTATTTAGCAGATGCCTGGGATGCTGCGCGGGCCTGTGGTTTGGCTTTATCTTCTCACAGTTCTATCAGAGAGCATCAGTGCGTCCGCAGCAGCTGACAGCATCACAAATCGTCTGTGGGGGGGAAGGAGTGTGGGAAAAATGCATTTTGACGCTGGAAGACGCGTATGTGAGCCGACACTGAAGAGAAGAGCGACCTCAGATCAGTTCTGTAGCCACCGGTTGCTTTACATTGTACCAACAAGAGGAGAATCAGTAGAAACTTGTATATTGTAGTTTTTAGAGCTTCTCGTAAGGTCAAAGATAATTCTTCTGTATGATTGATTGAATTTTGCTAATTTAATTTAAATAGTCAAAATAAACTAGGGTCAAATATGTGTTTAAAGCATTAAGTGTGTTATATAGAGCTCTTTACAGTACGAGCCACGTCCACCCGTTCACACACACCAGTCAGTGCCTTGCCCATGGGACGCAGGCGGACTGACGGAGGCGGGGGTCGAACCACAACCTTCTGGTTAGTGAACGACCCGCTATTCTCCCTGAGCCACAGCCACCCCCTTTAATAAAACATGATTTAGGTGAAACTAAAGCATCTGAGAACGTTCTGCTGTGTTTCGTCAGTGACAAAGGTTTTTGAATAACGTGAAACCATATTGCAGTGACATGTTCTCTAAGTTGTTCTGTGATTTAATCAACACACCAGAGGAAAACACGCTGAATATCAAATTAAAAAACACGATTTCAAACAAGTGTAAGAGAAGAACATGTCTATTCAGACTCACATGAGTAAAACTGCGTCTTGCGGATCAGTTTAAAATCAAACTTTTAATCCAGACGTCTTCATCGAGTCGAAGCCCTGATAACATTTCTTGTGCAGTTCTTTAGGAAACATGTTTCCCAACTAACTTCAGCCGGCTCGTGTCGCTCCGGTTCTGCCGACGTCAGGAGTTTGTGCAGAACACGATACAGTTTGGCTGAGTGGGTGTTGGTTTGAATTGCACAAGCCAACAGGGAGGAGGATGCTTGGGAAAGTAATTTGGTTGTTGGATTATGGATATTGCACGGCTTCCACTTTATATATTTATTTGGAGCCTGTGTTTGATGTCGACGGTGTGTGTGTGTGTGTCGTGCAGTCTTCCTGTTGCCAACAGTGGTGAAGGCAGATCGGAGAAACTTTTTCTTTGATTGTGTAGAGTTTTGTGAGGCTCCTAGGCAGACATGTTCAGTGTGTGTGTGTCTGTGTGTGTGTGTGTGTGTGTGTCCACAGCCTTCTTATACTTTTTGTTTCTCTTTGTGCTCTCCTCTTTCCATCTGACCCTCTCCACCTCCTTAACAAACCACCAGCTCTCCATCACCCTGCACACACATCATCACACAGACACACTAACCTCTCCTCCAACTCCCTGACCTCAGCCCATACATCCCCCGAAACCTTCAGGGGCCGCAGAGGAAAGGTGTTTGAAACATACACACATCGTGTCTGTGGAAATACAGTTCAGCACACACACACACACACACAGAGCAACACACCTACTGTGTCATATTACACTGCGAGTCGGGCTTATGGGAGGTTTCTGCACCGTTAGATCTCAAACAGTGGGAAGGATATAAGTGAGTGTCAAGGGAGTAAGGGAGAAACGAAGGAGGCGAGGAGGTGAAGGAGGGGATAAGAAGGATCCGTCAACCTTTCCCTTCTCGGTAGAGGGAACTAAAAGATGTTTTCACGTGTAAGCACACAATTGGCATATTGGGTGAATTGTTTTTACGACAGAGCTGCTGCTTCCTTCGGTGCAACAAGCTGAAAGGTTGATAGAGGGAGAAACCCGACGTGTTTATCCAGCCAGACAGAAAATGAAACCCAGACAGCAACATCTTCGTTGTTTATAGGAAATGTGGTTTTAATTTTGAGAATCGCTGGCGTTGACAATACCACTGGTGTCAGAAAAATGCTCCGACTGGTCTCCTTTGTTTACACTAATCATTCTTCGGTGTCACTATTAATTTAATCAGCACAAGTCTCACCTCTGCTGCAGCAACGTTCACAGTACCTCTTTCCACTGGCAGGACGTCTCTGCCGACAGCTGATCCCGGCTCGTCCGCAGCGTCCTGGCTTCGTCTGGCCTCTTAGAGATAGACACAATGCCAATTAGGCACACACAGATGCATGCATGCACACACTCGCACACAGCCATGACAAAGTGCTGGGGCAGCACACAACCCGGAATAAGGTTATTTCTCCAGCCTAATAATATGTTGATACACCAGGACAGAGTGAAGCAGGGCACAGTAGATTTAAGTAGATGTCTCTGTACCCACCTGGTGTATTTTCTGTTACTTCGCCCTCACACCCGGACCCTCAGGGGAGATCCCATCGTAGTGAAGCGGAAGGGGAAGGTAGGTGGCAAACTGAGGCTGTGAGTGCATCAGCAGCGTAGGTGGGAGATGGCATTCACATGGCTGGGTTTCTTTTTTTTTTAAGGCTTGTTTGTGAAATAATTTCTCCATCGCTGCTCATTTATTCATCAATTATGTTAATTTCACTAGTGCAGGGAAGTATTTTAAACTACAGAAATGTCAGTGCCAGAGTCAAAGCTTCGGTTTGGGTGTAATGACTATTCCCCCGTGAAGGGTGGAGATGGGAAGTCAACAAAAACAAGCTAAGAATCTCCTCCGCTGTGCTTCTATCTGATGTGTGACGGGCTGATTGACAGACGGAGCAGCGGCGTTGGATTTGAATCCCTGACTCCGCTCCATCACGCCCAATGAGCTCATCTGAAGCATTTGGCTGCTCCCACTTGGAGCGACGACAAAACTCGAGCGTTTACCGCACGACACAAATGGCCACACAAAGCCGCTCGCTGCCAGCCTGACATGCAGCGGTAAACCTGGTGGGGAACCAAAATAAAGGAGGCGCCGGGGGTGGGGTGTGGGGGTGGGGGGGGGCTGCTCCGTTTGTTTTCCAGTGACATTGTTAATTAAACATATGCTGCGACAAATTACAACGTACAGATTAAATGAATGGAGATGTCAACAAAAAAATCCACCATCGTATCTGCCTGGGATCACAGAGGGTGTGTTGAAACAGATAGATGTTGATCTGAGGTCTGTTACTGATGCGTTTTTGCACAAGTAACAATATCATAAATATGTTTAACAGGATAATTGAAGTCGAGGAGTCAGAAACTGACCAAGGAGACGAGCCTCGACATGAAGAAGTAGCTGGTTCTCTTCCTGTTGTGTGCCGTTGCTCCCTCCTCTCCTCACAAATAGTATTTTCCTGTTTAATTTAACACGAAACGAGTAGTAAATGAAAGCTCAGGCCTCAAATCCCCGACGCGCCCTGTGCTCTGCTCTCCACTCCCCTATGAAAAGGCAATTTGTGAAATTATGTGATAGAGTAATTAGATGGAATTCACCCCCCACCTCCCTGCTACACACGCCACCCATATCCCCGTTTAGATTGTTGCCTTGCTAAACTGAAGTGTGTGTGTGTGTGTGTCTGTGTGTGTGTGTGTGTAGAGAGAGAGAGAGAGGGGAAGGAAGGCAGGGGGGGGGGGGGGGGCTTGGCATCCAGAGTGTTAGCATCGTTATATTAGCCTGGCAGACTGGGACACACTCTCATACACATTATCACTAACACTCTCTCGTTCTGGCTCTCCTCCCCTCCTATTTGTACACAGACTCAGTGTAACGAGGGGCAGCCGCGATCGCAGCTCATAAAAGAAGCCAACCCGCAAACCCTCAATGAGCTGCCCCCCCCCCCCCCTCCTTTCTCCTCTTAAAACGTGTAAAATGCACAGAGAGAGCGGGTGGGTATAAAAAAAAATCCAACTGGAAGGCATAATCCCCCGTTAATACAATTAGAGTCTAATTTAACTGCTCGCATATATACGCAGATGTAGCTGAGCTGTGGGGGGGGGGGGGGGAGCTGCTCCCCCACAGCAGCGTGCAGTGAGGGGGGGGTGGGGGGGGGGGGGTGGTTTGAGCAGAAACAGGTGTGAAAAGTGATATAATTCATTTCTGCACTGGCAGAGGAGGCCAGGAGCCGCGCTGCTGTGGGTGGCACAGGGTGGGGGGGGGGGTGGGGGGGGGGGGGGGGGGGGGGGGGGGGGGATCGGGTCACTCGTGATTAACTTTAGGAAAATAATTCCCCCTCATATCAAAATGGTGAAGAGGAAACGTTACTGATGAAAATAGTGTTTTTTAAGGTTCAAGTCCGATTATTTTTTTTAAAAACAAATAATCGCTGCAGCTATTTGTTGATATGAAAATGTTCATATTGTTGGGAGTTCAGGTCCCGAGCGTCTCCGAACACAAGCCAGACACGTAGAGTCTCCACCGAACAACAGGAGTGAGGGAGAATCGCCAGAGGTCAAAGGTCAACATTGCCTCAGATGCCATTAGTCTTCGGCTGTTTATTGCTGGAGCCTGGACGTGTCAGCACCCGGTCGCCCGCGGCAACACGGGCCTGTAACGCTGTTATTCTACTGGTTCATATTTATTACTCTTATATCTATATCCATATAAGGACAAAATCACAATACGGAGACTTTACATGCATTGTTTTTCATTTCCACGGCTGTGAAGACTTTGAAATAATAATTCCAATTGACCTCCGGAGCGTCCAGAATGCCCCTCGGTAATAACTTAGAAAAGTCATCAGCTGACGTCTTAAGTGTTTATTCATAAACGACAACAAAGGCCCGATGTCCATCTTGATACTGTAAAGTAATACAGTGGTCTATGTGGCCTGGTGTCTCCGATTAGGTCTTAATTCAATCTAAGTGG
Organism: Reinhardtius hippoglossoides; assembly: GCA_006182925.3. NCBI lineage: Eukaryota > Metazoa > Chordata > Actinopteri > Pleuronectiformes > Pleuronectidae > Reinhardtius > Reinhardtius hippoglossoides. Next base: position 23,771,175 of record CM031681.1, on the reverse strand, counting down.
CCGTCAGAATCTGAGGCGCCACAGCATTAGGATTTCAAAGCGGCCTTAAGGGACGGCAGACCGGCGGACGGATCTGCCAAGGGCCCGGCGTGACACTGTGACGAGACAGAGCGGCAGAGGGGAAACAAGGGAACAAGTTAGGCTTATTCTCAGCATTTTTTATTCGGTTTCAGATACATTATCTCTGGGAAAGGGAATTGGCTTCGGGCAGGGTGTGTGTGTGTGTGTGTGTGTGTGTGTGTGGTGTGTGTGTGTGTCTGTTTGCGAGGCCTTTTGTTTGTGTAAATGCGTGTGTGCGATGGCTTTAGCTTGCATGAGGGCATTTGGCCGCAGTGACTTGTCCGTACCAATCGGAGAAGGAGTGGTTGGTGTCAAAGAGAGCGGCAGCTGAGTCAACCTGCCCACCCCCCACCACACACACACCACACACACACACACACACACACATGCACACATTGCACACACACCAATACTGTGCTCCAACCCCCACATTACCCCACACCTTGTAATGAAAACATCATCAATTATCCCTCTTGACAGGCCCCAGGGACCAAAGGCAGACAGCTCTCTTTGGGGGCTTCTCTTTGTGAACTGACCCTCACACTCACACTCACACTCACACTCACACACACCACACACACATACTTGCTTCTCACACACTTCACAACCCGTCCACACGCTACATGCATGTTTTTTTATTTTCAGTCTCTGTATTAAAAGCTGAAAGCCCGAAGACCCATCTTTTCCAGGAGGGCAGAGTCGACAGTAGGTCTGGTCCATCTGGTGGAGATGTAGGGGGCAGGAGGTGTGTGTGTGTGTGTGTGTGTCTGAGTGTGTGTGGTGTGTGTGTCAGTGTGTGTGTGTGTGGGGGGGGGTCTGGGGGTGTTGGTGGAGGGGGGGGTAATGGTATGGCGAGGGCAGAGGGAAGCCATCAGCCCTGACACGGGCTCCGGAGAGGCCATCTGTTTCATGATTGATGGATGGAGTGATGGATGGATGAATGGATGATACAGTAGTGGTTCGGAACCAGTGACACATGGCAGATGTAGACATTGTGGTTGTTTGCAAAAGTATTGTTGTGGTTCTGGCATTTTATTATGACTTCGGTTGATCCTACGCCGAAATGGATTTTTCCTATTGCGACTTTTTGTATTTAAAAAAAAAGCCAAAGCTCCAGCTTGAGAGATAAATTAGATTTATTTCACTCATTTAAAGTCGGTGTGGAGATTCCCTCTCCATTGTGAGAGTGTGGTTTCCCCCCCCCCCCCCCCCACCTTCAGACCTGTCAGCTGCGCTTAATACATTTCATAGGTTTGGGTTTCCATGGCGTTGGGTTTTAGGTGTTTCCATCCTGCCAAGAATCCGATTCCTGGAAAAACACTGCATACTTGAAATTTTTAAAAATAGCTCTTGTATAAATATGAAATTCTTACGTTTGAGTATTGAAGCGTTTCCATCCCTTTGCTCTCTCTCTGGTCAGACGTCATGTTTGAATCTTGGCTTCGTGCTGCAATATATGGAAACGATTCTCGTGACTTATTTTCGCATTTAGGTTTGGACGGGTTCAAACCCGAACACACGAGTCCGTCCCACTAAAGACCGTTTGCCGCAGCTGGCTCGGAATGAACATTCAAACCCGAGCAGAGAAACCGTCCTCTCAGCTGGAGTTTGGCTTGGGAGCGTCAGTTGGGGATTTTCTTTTCTTTCCCTTTTAAAAAAAATTTACTGTCATGTGAAGATATTCCTGATAATATCACAGGGGGAGAAATGAGTTTAACATGTGTAGGTAGCCTGTGAGATCCAGTCTCTCCTGACAGACTTTTCTCCTCTTGTATCATTTTACTTCTCTATTTAAAAGCCCTCAAGGCCAGTTAACTTTTAATTCATGTCACCTTTGAACTCTTCCAAAATGGCGTCGGTGGAGTCGGACCGTGAGTGTGAGTTTGTGTGTGTGTGTGTTGTGTGTGTGTGTGTGTGTGTGTGTGTGTGTGTGGTGTGTGTGTGTGTGTTGATCTGGCCCCGTAGTCGAGGGGTGGGTCGATGTGTTTCCTCCAGAACGTGAGAACTTTACAGACCCTCAAGGTCGGTCAGTAGCACTGGAGTGGATCAGCAGTCACAAGAGTCTAATACGGCCGTCGAGGATACACACAACCACACACACACACACACACACACAGACACACACAGATCAGTCCATATTCAAACTTTCAAAGCCTTTTTCGTGGTTATTTTTTAATGTTTATTAAACACAAAGTTGAGGAAACACTCTCTTAATTCTTCGGTTATACTTTGTCCCTATTGTTACTGTCGACCATGTCCTCTCCCCTGTCCCCTTCCCTTCTCGCCCTTCCTCTGTCTCCCTGTCCTGTCCCTTCCCCTCCCTTCCCCTGTCCCCTGTCCCTCTGTCCCTCGTCCCTGTCCCCTGTCCCCCTTCCCCTGTCCCCTGTCCCTTCTCCCCTGTCCCCTCCCTGTCCCCTGTCCCCTGTCCCTTCTTCCCTCTCCTCCCTGTCCCCTGTCCCTTCTTCCCTCTCCTCTGTCCCCTCTCCCCTGTCCCCTGTCCCCTGTCCCCTTCCCTCTCCCTGTCCCCTCTCCCCTGTCCCCTGTCCCCTGTCCCCTCTCCCCTGTCCCCTCTCCCCTGTCCCCTCTCCCCTGTCCCCCCCTGTCCCTCCCCTGTCCCCTGTCCCCTGTCCCCTTCCCTCATATAATTTCATAGTTGGGAAACTATGAAACAGTCCAGTGTGCGGTTTCATTGTTGTACGTCAGGATGATTGATGGCTTCATGCTGAAGCTGTGTTTCACACTAGTTCTATTTTTCATTATCAGCCGCGTGTGATAAGTGTGGGTGCGCATGTGCGTCCGTGTGCGTGATTGTGTGTGTGTGTGTGTGTGTGTGTGTGTGTGTGTCTTCAGAGTGGGACAAAGCTGATTTCACACATCCATTAACCCGGATGTGTGAAATCACTCTTGGTTTTGGTACCCACTAATCAGTTTACAGTGATCTGCAAATCCGAAGAAGAGGCTCACTCTCAGGCCTCAGACACACAAACACACAGACACACACACACACACACACACACACACACACACCACACACACACACACAATCTAACATGGGCCCTTATGGTAGCGTCAGTGGGTGGGTGGGGTGTGGAGTTCCCCACCATCACTGTGGTATTTATTGGAGAGTGAGTGGCAAGTTGAAGAGTGGAAGAGTCAGGGAAAATGATTGTCATACGTCTGTGGTTAGCTTGATGGAATGCTTCGATCCAGCACTTTGAGATGAGCCACGTTAGCTTCTCGCTCGCTAACACACAACCTTCGACCTCCCTTTATTCAGCTCGATTTTACAAACCCCCGGTAAATGAAGCTTCGGCCGCAGAAGGCTCCTCACGTTTCCGGAGTTTAGCATCGCGCCGCGTGTCGCGTGATTCTGTTCATCCAGCGATATATTAACTCTGCTATAAGTGTGAAATCACATTAGCACTAGCTGTTAGCCGTTATCCATTAGGCTGCGTCTGTTGATCCACGGGATTCTGGGATCTTTTCTGGCTGGAGTCAGCAGCTCAATACCTTTTACTTACAGCAACTGCAGCAGCCTGCCCTAGATACATTCCGTGTGTGTGTGTGTGTGTGTCCGTGTGTGTTGTTGTGCATGTGTGTGAGTGTGTGCCTGCATGCACATCTGTCTGTGGTGGCACATGCAGTCGCCCTGTTATTTGTATGTGTCAGCTTTACGTCTCTTTTGCTCGAGCCCGGGGAGTGCACGTCTCCCTCCATGCGTGTGCCTGATGGATCCTGTGGCTTTGCCGTCGTGGTAATCAGTTTGCACGTTGGCTGAACTAATTTATCAATTCAGTTCCTCCCACTTGTATTCTCTCCCATGCGTGAACCCGTTTCTCTCGTTTCCCCGCGCTCTCCTCCGTCTCCGTCGCCCTCTCAGACAGAACACTCCTTTCTGGAGAGCCGTAAGGGCGTCCTATCTTTTATGCATAGCTTCTGCCTCTCCTCCGACTCCTCTCCGCCGCTCCCCCTGTCTTCCATGACTCCTGCTCATTCCATTCTCCCGTAATGTACGGCCGTGTTGCCTCACATTTTAATGGCCTTGAACCATGATATCATAGCAGCAGTGTTGCACCGGTGCAGTTGGGGAGAGGTTTTGGTGAGAGAGCCATGATTTACACATGAGGAATCATAGCGATATCTGCCCACAACTCATCGCTCCACCTACGTGTCCTGTAATCTGGTGATGGAAGCTGCGTGGCGTGACGCTGTGCGGCGTGACGCGGTGCGGCGTGACGCGGTGCGGCTCACGGTGCACAGGAGGCAGGTGGCGTGGAAGGTACGGCCATAGGCTTGTTGTTTGTTTACACTTGGTCAGGTGACCCGATGTGCCCGCGTGAGGGGGATGGGCGGGTGTGTGTTGAAAGTGCATCTGTGACACACACGAGTATGGATGCAGACGTGTGTGTGTTTGTCTGTGTTGTGTATACTTGTGTGTGTGTGTGTGTGTCCAGTGGAGTGAGAGAAATCATAACTAGTGACCCAGGTGGTGAATGCAGACAGGAAATAACTCATGGTAGAGGAGTTGAACAGAGCTGAGGGGATGTGCTGGGGAAACCCACACCACACTTTCATTCCTCTCACTCTTCATCCTCCTGTCTTTCATTTACATCCCTTCTTCCTAAAGTCTTCCTCCTCTCCTCGTTTATCCCCACGTCTCTTTCCTCGGACACACTTTCAGCCAAACGTGTTTCACGTTGCATATTTTTCCATCTTCCTTCTCCTCTCCCTGCTTCCTCCCTCTCTCCGAGCTGTGCTCTTGCAGTGTTAGTAATGGCGGGGGGGGGGGGGGGGGGGGGGGGGGAAGGGAACACGGCTGAGGGTGCTGCTCACTTGTTTGTTACGACAGATTAAGTCATTGATTTGTAAAAGCGGTGCACTGATGGAGAAGGCCCTCTGCTGCCGGAGACGAGCACAGAGGCAGCCGCATGCCCCCCCCCCCCCCCTCTGCGGGCGAGGGTATTAAAATCGAAGGCAAAGATGAGAGCTAACGGTAAAGACAGGAGTTAAGTGGTGGTGGTGGGAGAAAGGGAGGCAGCATGAGATAGTTAAGCAAAAATGCTAAATATAGAACAGAGGGATGGAGGGGGCGGAGACGGGTGAGTAAGATGGGGCGATAGAGGGATGGGAGGAGGAAGGGGGGGGGGTGTAGGTGTGCACTGAATGACAGAGATGTCAGAGAGAGACAGGGGGAGGGGGGAGGGAGGGGGGGTGAGAAAGCTTCATCTTTCAATAGCGTCGGCTGCGTCTCCTTCCCTCTGATGCTTCCCGCTCCAGAGAGCATAAGGGAGCAATTGTGAAATACCTTCACCGAGTTTCAGCATTCCCCCAACCCAGGTTCTGTCCCCCCCCCCCCCCCCCCCCCCCCCCCCCCCCCCCAGGGCCAACGGTGAGTTTCTAATTAAAACGTCGGGAGCAAAAGGGTAATTATGATAATAACATAATAATATCGCCGGGGTTATGAGAATGTTCTGCGGTCGCCAAATTGCTTCCTCGGAAAGATCCGATTTCAGTGGCATTAGGTAAAGTCAGATTTCCTTGGAAGTCAGGTGAACTGAGAAGGATTCCCTCTCTGAGAATCTGATTCCCTCTCTGAGAATCTGATTCCCTCTCTGAGAATCTGATTCCCTCTCTGAGAATCTGATTCCCTCTCTGAGAATCTGATTCCCTCTCTGAGCATCTGATTCCCTCTCTGAGAATCTGATTCCCTCTCTGAGCATCTGATTCCCTCTCTGAGCATCTGATTCCCTCTCTGAGCATCTGATTCCCTCTCTGAGCATCTGATTCCCTCTCTGAGAATCTGATTCCCTCTCTGAGAATCTGATTCCCTCTCTGAGCATCTGATTCCCTCTCTGAGCATCTGATTCCCTCTCTGAGCATCTGATTCCCTCTCTGAGCATCTGATTCCCTCTCTGAGCATCTGATTCCCTCTCTGAGCATCTGATTCCCTCTCTGAGCATCTGATTCCCTCTCTGAGCATCTGATTCCCTCGCGTATGTCACGGACACTGATTCCAAAAAAAGTCGCTCGCCACAATCGCATGTACCACTTACAGGCTCAATTTAGTCCCAATGGTCGACATGTTCAGGAAGTCCACTTGTTGGTTGAACACTTTCTGTTTGGTAGCTTTGAACCCGACGTTTCTCTGCAGCTCCGTGTTTTGCAGCCGTGTGAAACAGGAGAACATTTGTTTTGGGGGTTTTTACAGATCACTGCTAGAACGCTAGCTCCGAGCGCTGCGGCTTGAAGATTGCACACCGGCGCTCTGAGGCGCATCCCGCTGTTTCCTCTCAGCTTTCTGTGCTACCTGACTGGGATCAGGCTTTGTGGATCCCTCCCACTCCCCATTTACACACCCCCTCCAACTCAGGCAGCCCCGAGGCAGCCCACCTCCAGCTGTGGCTGCCGTTCACTGCTCCACTTGGTGCAAGTACCGATTGCTTTGGAGTGCCTCCCCTCGCTCAAATAGGCGGTAATTACGGGCTTAAAGAGGTTTAGTGGTCCAGCAAACTACATAATCACCCCCTGAATTAGCCCCAGCTCATCAGCCTCAGTCCAACGAGCAGCGCTTACCACTAGCTCTAGCTATCATGCTGCACCCCCTTCCCTTTATTGCACAGAGGGAAGCGCAGCAGCAGGTGTTGTGCAACATCCGGCCCCCTTAATAAATTTAGCCTCCCCTGAGCTGGAATGGGAGGACTAATGAAGCACGCCCTTGCTCTTAGGGAAACCAACCGGAGAGTACAGAAGCCGCTCGTACAGCAAACAATAGAGACGAGTTCCTTCAGTGTCGACCTCGTCCTCCACGTTCGGTGTTAAGCACAACAATGCAGCACTTTGTTCGGACTTGAGATGGTCATGTGCACACGTGATATAAGCTCCAGAACACACATAAGCTGGAGACCCACCCAACTGTACATGGATCATTGTTCAAACCCTGACACAGCTACAGCTCCCGCTGCCCCGCTTCGTGTGTTGTGCCTGTCGGGTTTGGGAAAAGTGATGATGGATGCTAATCATCAATTATCATGGTGGAGAAGCCGTTGCCACGCTGTACATTGTGTAATCCACTTTGTGCTCGCACTTTAATAACATACTTTTCACCCTTTACCTCGTCAGCTAACTCGATTTATCCGATTCCCAAAGGCCAGAGTGCTGCGAGGTTTCCCCTAAATCAACAAAAGCTGTTTTTGCGAGAGAAAATACTCATTAACGAGTAAAAAGCCCGAGAACATCTGGGTTTTCTTGCTTTTCTCAATTTCCAGAAGAGATTTGATGTCAGAAACTATTTAAGGGGGGGGGGGGGGGGGTTCTTTGCCATTTTTCGGTGCATATATCGGGTAAAAAAAAAAAAGCAGTGGTAAATTATTCATGGCACAAGCGTTGTGTTGGTTTACCATAGTCCAGCGCCATGGAAGACGGGGGGGGGGGGGGGGGGGGGGGGGGGGGGGGGGGGGGGGGGGGGGGGGGGGGTGCATTGGGAGTCTCTCCAAAGATCAGGTTTTGCTCCGTTTGGTTATTTTGCATCGGAGCCGCCAGAATCAGAGGAAACGAGGTTAGGAGCGCTTTGTTTTCTTCTGTTGTTGTTTTGTTCGCCCTCACTCCCGGCTCTTTAATCCCCCCCCCCCCCCCCCCCCCCCCCCCCCCCCCCCCCCTTCCTCCCAGAGCCAGCTTTGTTTGCTGGGTCCCTGCTCCCTAATGAAGTCAAAGGGATGTCAGTCGATGCCACCTACACAGAAAGGAATTTGAAATGGCGTGGCTCTCCCGGCGCAGCGTGAGCACACACACACACACGCAGAGGATGAAACTTCTCAGTGAAAGTTGGGGGAATTGGAAGCGTGCGGCTCTGAGATACAACAGGCTTACAGTTTGGAACGCTGGTTTTAAAGTCTGCTCATGCTCAGGGTTCTGGGCATTTGTTGTTAGCATAACAATGTGCTTGCCTCCCCAAATATTTAAGGTAATCTCATACACTTTTGGCAGGAGCAATACTACACTTCCAGTAAACTGTGTTCGTGCGACTGTGTTTGTGTGTGAGGGAGTCGAGTGTGTGTGTGTGTGTGTGTGTGTGTGTGTGTGTGTGTGTGTGTGTGTGTGTGTGCGAGGGAGTCGAGTGTGTGTGTGTGTGTGTGTGTGTGTGAGTGTGTGTTTAAGACAGTTTGGTATGATACTCTGATGCCCTTCTAGCCAAAAAGGCCCCCGGATTAGCCGTCAGGCATTCCTGATGGGCAGCTCAGTTTCCACAGAGATTTGACCTGGGAACAGTGAGGGGAACAGACCTGGCCGAGCCGAGGCTGTTCCCTTTCACCTCAGCAGCCACACGCTGCCAGTTAATAACCATGAATAATGTTGTTTGCTGTAACTTTTCGGCTCGTTGGGAGCCACCGCGTCGGGACAGTTATTTCCTGCATGAGCGTCCTGGGAACAGAAAACGACCTGAAGTATCTCATTAAGAAGAGAGAAGTTGCACATTCACACGTTGCTTACCGAGGAGTCGTTGTGTTCCCTGCCATCCTTGGGCCTTTCGGCCGACTTTAACCATCTGCTGGTGAAGCCAGATAACTGAAATCACCATCGACCCTCGTCTGATATCCACACATTGTGCAGTGTCACGGTCGTTCTCCCTTTTTTTGTCCGAGGGACGTCACATGACTGTGACAACATATGATTCTCCTCTCTCTTATATCTGCCTCCATCCTGTTTCATGGTCGCAGTTTTAAAAAGCTAATGTGGCATGTCGAGCCTTTTTAATGCGATGCATAGAGGCCTGGGAAGAGCAGCTTTAAATAGAAATATATGCAACGATAACACCGTATAACACTAATGGCTGAGGAAGGGAAAAGGACTGTGACTCCATCCTTGTTAACGGAGGAGGGAGCCACACACATTAAGATTGAGATGTGGCAGTGAAAGTCATTTAGAATGCGCTGTATTTTAAAATATATATATATAATATATCAATATCAAATATTTACACGAAATGATCGGCCATGCAAGGAGGTGATGTTTTCACGCCTGTCCGCTTGGTGGTGGTTTTATTTGTCGGCAGGATTCCAAGGATGTCGTACAGCTCAGGGAAACAGTCGTGTGAATTCTACATTTTAAACTTTCTTTAACATTGCGAGATTGTTTTAGTTTTTTTTTTGTCATTTTCACCTTTTTCCCAGGAAATAATTCTCTATCAGTGTGTGAAATTTGGTGCAGCTTCATTGGATTTAAGGGGGAACTGCTGGGCCTTGGTGGAGGTTTGTGCTCTACTCTGATATTTAGAGAGAGAGAGAGAGAGAGAGAGAGAGAGAGAGAGAGAGAGAGAGAGAGAGAGAGAGAGAGAGAGAGAGGGAGAGAGAGAGAAAATTTGATGGGTTGGTTTTTTCCCGTAAATGTCAAAAGTTCAGTCGGCACAGTGGCCGTGCGTCTCGTCAAAGTGACCTTGAAGGTGGCGCCAAGTGAACGGGACGTTTGAAGTCGCTCTGCTGTCGGGTTCAAAAGGAAAAGGAGGAAATGAGACACTTACCGACGCTGGTGTGTAAGCTCCTGATGTTAGACAGGTATTATGTTATTACACATGATTCATATATTGTGTATTAACTATATGGAGCTGTTAAAGGGTTAGAATAGTTTCCCCCTGCGTTGGGACGGTGGGAGTAACGAGGGGTCTCGCAGGATATTTACGCTCTTATCTCTCGGTTAAACCTCCGGGCTCCAGATATCCATTTCCACGTCTCCTCCCCGGCCGCCTCCTTCCCTCCTTCCTTCTTTTCCTCGTCTATCTGTCCCTCGCTTGTTCTTGTCTGACGGGTCAGAGAGGAAGACGGTCAGACAGGGAGGGGATGTTACTGATGCTCTGTTACTCACCCACACACACGTCTGTAAGCGAAACGCACACAAACGCACGCGCACACATGATCATGCACGGCTGGATTGACTCGAAGGCCCCAGCGAGCTCAGTGGCTCAAATGAGAACAAACGCACACAAGCAAAAATTTTGACTCCAACGGACACACATGCGATATAACAGACATTCGTGCACACACGCACGCACACACACACACACACACACACACACACACACACTGGGATTGATAAGACGCACAGAGGAGAGCGAAGTGAAAACACACACCCCTCCTGGCACACACATGCTCAGAGCCCAGCAGCGAGCAGGGTGGAAACTCTCATGAAAGGAGTTGTATATTTGGAGAAGACATATCATTAAGATAGGCGGAGGGAGGAGGGAGGGAGGGAAGGGAGGGAAGGGAGGGAAGGGAGGGAAGGATGCGCAGAAACTTTCCATCTGCTCTTCTAAAGAACATGTTATTGCTTCTCTCTCTGTCTCTGTCTCTGTCTCTTTCTTCTCATCCCGCTGAACGTGAGCCAAAGGCCGTTAAAAGACACCAGAATCACTCACAGACAATATTAAAACATGGCGACTTGTTGCTCAGCGGGAAACTAAATCACAGTGTTCTGACAGATAGGAGCTAATTTGGTGGTTTAGAGAAGAGGAGGACAAAAACACTGTCCATGTTTCTGGCAGCTTGTCCTGGTAACTCGTCCATTGTGTATAAAAAAACCTGTGGCGTGTATCTGGTGGTATTAGTGGGAGGAGGCAGTGGTGGAAGACGTAGAAACAACAACACAAAGTCACACTCACATTCTGCAGCTCAGTGAATATACCTGGTTGCAGCAGAACCTGCTGATCCCATCGAGGACACTTTCCCTGTGCTGCTGCCTGAGACTGAACTCGTGTGTGTTTCTGGTTGTGTGTCTGTTTGCATGTGTGCGCTGAGAAGCCTGGAAGGACAGTAGCGTTTGAAAACAGGGTGTGTTTGTGCTGCCGCGGCCCCTGGCGTGGCCGCGGCCCCCGTATATCACGAGGAACACACTCCTGCTCCTCCTGCAGATCTGCCACACGTAGAATGGACACATTGATCTTTTCATGGTGAATCAGCTGTGTTTGCTGAGGAGAGCGACATAAAAGACATTACTCACATGATTGGCTTTGATATGAGAGTGTGTGCGGCGTCTATATGTACAGAGCGTCATCACATGACACGAGCCCTAAAGAATGTTCTCTCCCTGTCGACTCAGGCACATTCGCTGCCGTTGTTTCAATCCTGATATTATCTGATGGGTCTGCAGCGTGGAAGACACTCGCACACACACCCGTTACATGAATGGACACATAGTTCACATGCATGTCGGCGCACGCACACAAACACACAAACACACACAATAAATGCACCCAAATGGTTGCGGGAAAGAAAGTGGACACAGATTTGGCCGGAGGCAACAATGCAATAATAACTTAGCGCGTGAAATTAGCCTCCTTGCGTTCCCATTCACCACAACCAATCACATGGACGAGGGCAGGCTGGGAAAACAGAATCTGTCTCCTCTCGCTCCCTCGGCCGGCTTGTTCCAGCATTAAACACAATCCTGCTCATTATGCGCCGAAAAAACTGTAATGAAAATATGAAAACACTGGCGCCACACTGATTTTGCACGTCTGATTGACTATTAAGTGTCTGTGTGTTCTCGGTAGACGTACAGTATACGTGATGGAGCGGCCGGATGAGTGGCGCCTGTTGTCGGTCACCATGACACGGCGTGATAAATGAATAAATGTCGGGCTCCTGACGTGAATAGCTTGATTATATCAGTCAAAAAATATAAATTCGTGTCACCGACTAAATGACAGATGCTGTTTTGGGGGAAGTTTTACTAGATTATGAAAGACGGAGAATTACTGTAACTGCATCAAAAGTTTTCCTCTTTCACAACAAGAAAGTAAAACTCACTGAACCTAAGATTGTTCTGCCCTTTGAATATTGTTTGAAATACAACATGTACACGTCGACTCGTCCTGCAGCCGCTGCCGGTTCCGATCCGACCCGGCCGCTTGCTGCACGTTTCCCCCCCACTCACTCATTCCATGCTTATGCTGTCCAATCCATAAATTGCAAAAATACCCCAAAAATATCTTTAAAAAAAAAGGCAATGATGCATCTGGAGAATTAGCAAAAAATTGTTTTTAATTTATTCAAAAGGAAATCGAATTTATATATTGAAATCAGAGACCGTGGACGCTCACAAGTCAGCTCTCTACATGTTAGATTTCTATTTTAACCCCGAGACAGAGAGGAATCAACCTCATGGAAACAGAACCTCCTTTGACGGAGGTCAAAATGGATTATTCAGCCACATTTCATCGTAATCTTTGGATCCAAATTCATTAATGTTTCCCTTCTTTCCTTTCCTTAATGTAAACTTAGCTTTTTCTAATTTACACATTTCCCCCTCAACAATCTATTTTCTCCTCGGCTCCTCTGCGCCTCCTTCCTCTCCTCCTCTTTTACGGCCGGCCTCTGGTGTTCAGCACAGTCCATGTCTTGTCTCAGTCATGAACAGCACATTGTCCTCCGTGAACAAGGCTCCGTGCATCTGCGATACCACCCCCCCCCCCCCCCCAACCCCCCCCACCTCCACTCTAATATAAATCAACACACTCCCTAAGTTCACATTTATCCAATTTGAATTCGTTCTATATATTTAAACAGGTGGTGGACTCCGCTGCTGGACTCAGTCGGTGTGGAGTCGGTTTGTGTTGTTGATCTCACGAGTCATGTTCTCGACTCTTCAACTGGACGATGAGAGCAAAGCTTTAAAGTCATCATTTGTCCCGATCGTGTGTCTGAAAGAGTCGAATCCTCTGAAAGAGAAGTGAAGAGTTGAGACGAGATGAAAACTAATTAAGTTTAGTATTGAACAGACGCTAAGTCGAGCACATTGTGCCGCTGAGGCCGAACAGGCTCAGTCAAACTGCTCCAAACCGGTTCCACCTCATACCACATTCTCCCGTCTAGTTTCCTGGAAATGAGTTCTGTGGTTTTTGTGTTTTCTTGCTTACTAACAGACAAATTAACGAGGAGGGGTGGAAACCTTTAAAAGCTCATTTCCAGGTGATGAGGCTTGATTTGAAAAAGAAGATAAAAAACTAAATTAAGATTAAAAACTGAGAGATGACCTGCTGAGGTGTGTGATGTTAGGGAACGTGTGGCGTTCTTCAAAGGATGAAAACCTCGACTCCCGGTACTTAAGGTTGCTCGCGATCTGCGTCTGGTAGAAATTATTCCAGCAAAGAGAGTGAAACGTAACAGAGTCGTGTTATTACACCGACCGCAATAAGGATGAAAGCAAGCGGCAGCGGTGAAGGAGAGAGAGAAGAGAGAGTTCACATTCTCTTTCCTGTTAACGTTACATATTCCCAGCTCGCTGATTACATATGCGGCGGGGGTGAAAGGGGGGAGGGCCGTTGACGCAAACATATTTGTGTAAGAGGCTGCCTAATTACCAGAGCTGGTTCTCCACTTCACTTAACTTTCTAATTGGCTTGCCTTTTTGGCTGCCATTAATTACAGGATTTCATATTCCATTAATGATTGGAGGGGGGTGTGTGTGGGGGGGGGGGGGGGGGGGGGGGGGGGGGTATAGAAGCGTTAACGTGCATGCACTCACACATTCTTACAGTTTACATCCAGACAGACACACACAAGCACACACTGACACCGACCTACCGGTGAGCATGAGCGCACATCTTATTTCCTACCTTTCATTAAACAGTAGGGTGTGTGTGTCTGTGTGTGTGTGTCTGTGTGTGTGTCTGTGTGTGTGTGTGTGTGTGACCTGTGACCTGCAGCGGCTCCTCCTCCACTAAAAGGAGCATCAAACCCTCCTCTTCAACAAGAGGAGGCTTCATTAAACAATCTGTGCTCAGGTCTGTTCTCACCCGCGTCGTGCTCTCTCTCCCCAGCACCCCTACCCGTCAGAAGAACAGAAGAAGCAGCTGGCGCAGGACACAGGCCTCACCATCCTACAAGTGAACAACTGGTGAGTCGGCCCACAGTTTACACGCAGAGGTTTGACCCCCCCAGGCTATCCCAGGTCTTAATGATTGGAATTAATGCCTCCACTCCATCACTGTTTGCAGACACACACACACACACACACACGCACATGCACGTACGCCACTGACTGAATCCTCCTCATCCAGATCAATCCATCTAAAGAGATATGGCCTGCAGTGGTTTTCCAGACCAACTGCCGAACGCAGCCCAAACACGAGCATGTTAATTAAGAGTCAAACTACATCATGAAAACATCCAATAAAAGCATCCAGCATGCAGCAGTGGGAGCCGGGTGGTTCCTGCTCGAGTGGCAGCTCCGAGACTCATTAGAGGCTTTTACTTGGCCCGACTTGTTTTGGGGGGGTTTTACAGAGTTTTTTTTTTTTTTTGCAGCTATTAACTTTTGTTTTTTAATCAAACAGCTCGTTCACCATTTACGCTCTCGTGGTGAAACATGTATTCCCAGTTCATGTTTTTTACGCTATTATCCTTAAAAGTTCATTTTTTTTCTGACACGCTGATGCAGTTCACTCGCTTCCAGTTTGAACTTTAGTTAAGAGAAATAATTACTCGCAAAGTGCAGTTAAATTACAGCAGCTGCTGCTTATTTCCCTCCTTTAATCACTGTATAAAGGCTTTTTATTGGGTGTCAGCTGACCATATATCCTTTTACAGATTGTTTTTTAGTACTTCTTCACCACGCATGAAGCATGTGAAGTTGTCCTTGTTAGCAACGAGCCGCGCTCAGAGCTGCACAACCTGCCTCTGCAAATTAATGCCCTGTAAGTGCCAACTAGCCAGTTAATTGGGCACGAGCGTGACTGGCCCGGGCCATAAAACCAGGCTGCTAACTAGCCGCTTTAACCTTAGGTAGCACTGTAAAAGGTAGAAAGGGGCCCTGTGTCCTTGTGCGGCTAGTCTTATCAGAGAGATGGCTATCAGCACATGCTTAGTGTTATTAGCCATGTCTAATTAAATGGGCCGGAGTCTGGGATTCTGAGGTACAGGGCCCGGGCAGGAGCGTGTGTTTGATCTGAGCGGGCCCTTAAAATAATCCTTGAAAGTATCAGTCAGAGGCAAAGGTACGAGCATGAAAGTGGAGACTGCAGAGAGAGAGAGAGGAGAGAGAGAGAGAGAGTTACAGAGCCGGACGGAGTGAGAAGGAGATGAGGAGAAAGAGGGGGAGATAAGGAGAAGGGGAGCGAAAGAGATGAGACAAGATAAAGCCCCATTACCAGCGGTCTAATGATGTTAACATTATTCCCAGCCATTGTTCAATCGGAGACCTCAGAGACAGACAGACGTTAGATTAGGGGATGGTGTATCAGTCTGTAGAGAATTCATTTCATACCAGGCCAAAAAACAATGCACACGCACACACACACACACACAGACACACACAGACACAACACACACACACACTGGTAGAGGAGAGGCCTCCTGACCAGAGGGAATCCTGTAGAGGTTATCAAGTCACGTGACCTCTCTAAAATCCATGGGGGATCAATTCTTACAGCCGAGATAAAGCCAAGCTGTGTGTGTGTGTGTGTGTGTGTGTGTGTGCGTGTGTGTGTGTGTGTGTGTGGTGTGTGCCTGTGTTGCGTGTGTGTGTGTGAGTCAGACAGACAGTCACATGAACAGTAGCTTGGTCACTTAAGGCTGACTGTGTGCTCTCATTCTGTTTGTTATTTTTATTGGTGGGGGGATAGCTACACACCCTGGAGGTGTGCGTGCGTGCATGTGTGTCTCTGTGTAACACCAACACACACACACTGTGTAAATCGTGGGAGGTTAATCTTGGTTTGTGTAAGATGCGTGCATGTGTGTGTGAGAAGAGAGAGAGGAGAGAGAGAGAGAGAGAGAGAGAGAGAGAGAGAGGGAGAGAGGGGAACCGGGGGTGGTTAATCTAAGGGGTATTAACTGTTAAACCCTGCATGCCGGGATCCCGCTGCCCCCTCACATTTCGTTGTATACATGTGTGTGGTGTGTGTGTGTGTGTGTGTGTGTGTGTGTGTGTGTGCGCTTGTCCACAGGCATATTTCCATGCATGGCTGTTTGAGCGAGCAGTACATCGTAGCATGGAAGGGCGATCGAGAGGGAACACAAGGAAGTGATGCAGAGAGGGTTGATGGAGAGATATGGACAAAGACGTGGATAGAACCAGGGATGAAGGAGTGAAGTGATGCAGAGGAGGAGAGAGGAAAGAGGGAGAGACAATCACACACAGAGAGAGAGAGAGGGAGGGAAGGAAGGAAGGAGAGGTTACGTTAGGGGAAGTGCCATTTCACAGGCGTGTTGTTGTGCTGATTGGGAAGCCCCGTCATTGGGTGTCTCCATAGCAACCCCTGGTGATGTTACCTCCTGACCCACTGATTTGTTGAAGTCAATTTCCCGAGCTGTGATTATGTTTGTCAGTGCTGTTGAAGAACACACACACTCGCTCACACACACACACACACACACACACACACACAACACACACACACACACACACACACACACACATACACAAATGCATGCATGTCTAAATCCTCTCACAGTTACACACACACACACACACACACACACACATTTTCTCATGCGTTCACTTGCACAAAATCAGGTCTACAACTGTGAAATCAAGCCAAAGAAGATGTAAGAAACCATAAAACACTTACTGGGAGTGTGTTTCACGGTCGCACACAGGCCATCACAACTGAATTGAATTCACATCCAATGGCCGCAGATGAACCGCGGGTCATCCGTGTGCAGCTGACAAATAAAACGCACAACGCCATCCTGTGACATGTTACAGCACATCATCACACATAGACACACACAGTCTCTTAAACCACGTGTGCGTAATATGCTTTCCTTCACATATACAATCTCTCTCTCTTACACACACACACACTATCCTCACACACACACACACACACACACACACCAAAGATGTGTTAACACACATGTCGGTGTGTATTATTGATGAGCGAGCACACGGTGGGGCTCAGCAGATTAAATAAAAATGCTAAAGGCCGGCAAGGGGCGCAGATCACTCATGAATTATTGGCAGAAATACTCTTCACCAGGGAATCTCAATTTGAATGGAAAAAGAGAGTATGCATGTGCGTGTGCGTGCGTGTGTGTGTCTGTGTGTGTGCGCGTGCGTGTGTGTCTGTGTGTGTGTGTGTCTGTGTGTGTGTGTGTGTGTGTCTGTGTGTGTGTGTAGGGTTGTTCACATTTGCACAGCTGAACCATATAGAGAATGCACACACTGTATTGTCCACACCCAAGTGCAAATACTCAGACACAACCCCACATAGAAGCCAGTGTTACACAATATAGACACACACACATGTGTAGATGCAGAGTCATGCACATTCCTGGACAGGTAGGGTGTGCACACAACGTATAAGAGCGTACACACACACACACACACACACACACACACACAACAGCAGAACACGGATAAGTCGCAACATGACGCCAACAAACACACAATTGGTTAAAAACGAATGGTCACACATTCAGACACAGTGAACGTTTCACTGAGCATTCGAATAAAAACCATCGTTTACACACGAGCTGCTCTCCGTCCCCTCCCACAGTGGGAGTGTAGTCTGATGAGTGTAGTCTGATGAGTGTAGTCTGATGAGTGTTGTCTGATGAGTGTTGTCTGATGAGTGTTGTCTGATGAGTGTTGTCTGAGGACAAGCGTCCACAGCCTGAAACCAAACGATATTCTCCCTAATTCAAATCAAACAAATCCCAGAGACGAGTATTTACAGTGAAACTAAGTTGTTTTTAAGTAATCAAAGTTATGTCACATGTCACCAACTAACTTACCTGAAGAAACTTGCCCTATATTTTCATAATAAAAACGTTTCCAGACCTTAATAATAAAGATTATAATGGAAGTCAATAACTAACTACAAATATTGACATTTTTGATAAAGAATAGAAAAGTAAAATAAGGTAAAGACAGAAATCCGACAGTAAATGGATCAGAAAAGTCGCCTCTAACATTCTCCTTGAATACAACAAGTTTCCTGCTCCCACATGTAAACGTCTGTTCGCTCAGTGCAACATGAAGGTCTCTCTCGCACGATAGAGTGAGCGACAGAGAGACGGAGGCGAGAGAGAGAGACGAGGAGGAAGCCAACCACAATAGGACGCGAACGACAAGACCTAAACGAATAGATCATAGACGCTGCAATACTCCTAGATCTGCATCATCGTCCTATCTCGGTCTCTACTCTCTCACTTCTCTCCTCCCCCCCCCCCCCCCCCCTCTCTCTCTCTCTGGCTGCAGTCAGTATCTCTGTGCTAAGTTCTCCTAACACTCCGGTGATGTAAAAATCGATGGCGAGGTCATCAGGTTTCCCTTGTTGGCCGCCCCCCCCTCCCCGCAATTTATAATCCTTAAGGCTGTTAAGCTCGGGCTTGTGTCATAAGTTTTACAGAACGTGTTAAAACATGGGCGAGAGGTCATGACAGGTTCCTGTAGGGGCAGACTCCTCAGCGGCGCAGATTAAGAAGGCGCTTAAAGAGGGGGAGTAGAGCGCGGGCGAGATGTTTGAAGAAGGTTTAGAGAGAGAGAGAGCAGGAGAGGGGAGAGAGGAGAGGAAGAGAGGAGAAGAGGAGGAGAAGAGAGGGAGAGAGAGGGAGAGAGAGAGAGAGAGAGAGAGAAGGAGGAGGAGGAGAGAGCGGAAGAGAGGAGAGAGAGAGAGGGAGAGAGAGAGGGAGAGAGGAGAGGGAGAGGAGGGAGGGAGAGGGGAGAGAGGAGAGGGGAGAGAGGGAAGAGAGAGATAAAGGAGGATAGTATTTAGGAAGCGGAATGGACTGCAGCGTGGAACGTACATGTCCGTCTATTATCGGGTTTCTGAAAGGACAAGCTGAGCGAGTGGAGGAGGTGAGGGGAGGAGAGCGAGTGGAGGAGGCGAGGGGAGGAGGCGAGGGGAGGAGGCGAGGGGAGGAGAGCGAGTGAAGGAGGCGAGGGGAGGAGGCGAGTGGAGGAGAGCGAGTGAAGGAGGCGAGGGGAGGAGAGCGAGTGAAGGAGGCGAGAGGAGGAGAGCGAGTGGAGGAGGCGAGAGGAGGAGAGCGAGTGAAGGAGGCGAGGGGAGGAGGCGAGGGGAGGAGAGCGAGTGAAGGAGGCGAGGGGAGGAGGCGAGGGGAGGAGAGCGAGTGAAGGAGGCGAGGGGAGGAGGCGAGTGAGGAGGCGAGTAGGAGGAGGGAGGAGCAGAGATAAAAGGGGTGGAGCGGGAGAAGAAAGAGAAACAAGGACGTTTACTGTGTCTTTCTCTTTAGTCCCTAAGCTCCACAGACTTGATTCTAATAAAACTTCCTGTAATTGAAGCCGAAGCCTTTGGTCTTAATCCTGTAGGTTTCCTTGTTGTGTTCCTCGGTTCTTTGAGCACTGAACAGAAGACGGGTCAGATGATCACCAGGTTTTAAATTAGTCAAACATATGAAGGAGAAAAGGAGTGAAACAATAAACTCATGATTGGTTGATGTAAACTTTCCTTCCAGCTCACAGACGAAAATCCAGATGCTAATTCCACTGATCTCACTTTTCTTCTGTGGTGACAAATTAATACCAATAATTTAGCTTTTCACCAACAAGTATTTACTGAGTATTTACTGAGTATTACTGAGTATTTACCGAATACAATACTCTCAGAATTGATAGATGTGACGGTTAAACTATATAAATAATAAGTTTTAATAAAGCAGAACCATCCTTCAACTGAGTGACAGGTGGTGGGATGAGGTGTACGATTCAGTATGTTGACAAGCCGGAGAGAGAGAGAGATGCTGGAACTTGTTCCTTCTGAAGTGTGTGTGTGTGTGTGTGTGTGTGTGTGTGTGTGTGTGTGTGTGTGTGTGTGTGTGTGTGTGTCTGTGTGTGTGTTTTGGAATTAGCAGGCCCAGTTTCACTCAATGCCCTGAAGCCTGTTACATACACTGCATCTCCGTCAACTTGCTTCAGCCTAAAACTCCCCGACATTACAGCAAATACCACAGACACACACACACACACACACACACACACACACACACACACACACACACACACACACACACACACACACACACACACACACGCACACACACACACACTTTACTAGGTATGACCTCACCCTCAGATTTCCACACTGAGTTAAAACGTGCAGATCCTGTCAGAGGCAGCGTTTCCTCCGCTCAGCGTGAAGCTGCTGCCGTTGCCCTTGTGCAGGAATCCTCAGCCTGTGCAGACACGACCTCGTCTTTACTGTATTATGTCAACAGAAATGCGTGTAGACGTGCGATTGTGCTCACACACACACACACACACACATATAGGTGTCCATTTGCAGAGACACTCTGTGAACTGAACACCACCCCCCCCCCCTCTCTTTCTCTCACTCTCTCTGTTTCTCTTACATCACAGCACGCCGCCCGAGGCCAAACCTGCATTCGCCTCTCTCTCCCTCTCTCTTCCTCTCGCCCTCCTCTTTTCTCCCTTGCTCCTCTCCTTTGCTTTTCAACCTCCTTTTGTAGTGGGGGTGGTGGCGGTGTTGGGGGGGGGGTCCTGCACATGAAAGGGCGGCAGGACGTGAATGCCGGGGTCTGTGTTGAGGCACACACACGGTCGCTGTCTAACTCGCCGCCATCAGACAGCCGCTGTTCTCACGCCGTTGTTTTCCAGCGTTGATCAAACACTGTTGTGAAGTTGCGTCAGCGGGGACACTGAGCGTTTGGTGCCAAACTGAAATATCATCGGGGCAAAATAGGACACAGGCTCCTGCAATTAACAGACAGGAAACAGACAGGAAACAGACAGGAAACAGACAGGAAACAGACAGGAAACTGACAGGAAACTGACAGGAAACTGACGTGGAAACTGACAGGAAACTGACGTGGATTTCATGCAGTTAAGATAAGTGATGGATCTGTGTAAAGGATTCCTGGACAAAGCGTAAGATGACGAGAGATATATCATGAAAGAAGATAGAAAGTGAAATCCACCACCAAGTTTTGTGTGAATCCATTTTGCGTGATCCTGCAGACCGACAGACTCATGCAGGTGAAAAGGTCAATTACAACATCCATCAGTAAACGTCTGATTGATGCCTTTATTCTCAAACTGGTACATTCGTGTTTTCTGGAGCCAGATATTATCTGGTCCCTCGTCCTCACCTCCACACCCAGGTGTCAGCTGCCGGTGGATGTCGTCTGCCTGTTTTAGTTTCTGGGCAGTCGGAGGGTTCCCCGTAGTGCCGGCTGCTGGGAGCCAGCGGGGGAAGTGATACACGCGGAGACAGGATATGACACGGGTTGTGTGAGGGGATTTAGGTCAACCACTGTGTTTGCAGCCATCCCCACCGAAGCCCTGTCAGCAGTACCGGCTCTGTGTGACACTGTGGTTTGTGTAAACTGTGATTTTTATTTTCTGCAGCCAGGTTTGTGTATTTATTTGTGTGCAGTGGTAACAAACACGCACACAAACACGCACACACACTGTATGTATGTATGTACATGCAAATACATTTGCTCCCCAGCAGCATGCACAGGGCGAGCTTTGCTAATAGAGCTCCTACACATGCGAGTAGACATAGAGCGCCACAGTCAGTCGGACACACACACAGATGCATATATGTTTGGGTCCAGGCCCAAAGGCTAAAGGACACAGGCTCAGTCCAATGTTGTGTTTGTGCAGTGGGCAGCACGGGACAGCCATGTTGTTTCTGGGTCGAGCCCGGCTTTGAGCCATACCCTCTCTCTGGCAGTGATGGATGAGCGGCTAACTGAGTCCAAGAATGTGTGAACGTGTGTGAAGGGAAGCAGGGACAGAGATAAAGACAGTGGCCGAGGTCAACGTGACGGCAAGACGCTCTGATGTCTCAGCGTCCTCCTCCGTCTTTATTTCCTTTCCTCTCTGAACTCCTCCCGCTCCCTCTCGCCCACCCTCTGTTTATATTCCGCCTTTTGGCAAGTCCTATTTTGGAGTCGGCGAGAGTTGCGAAGTCGGGCCCAGCCAATGAGTTCATGTATGTTTTTCAAGTGGCCAACATTTCCCCTGTATAACTCTGTGAGGCACCTGGTCGCCATGGAGACACGCACGTACACACCAAACACACACGTCCGAGCTCGTCTCCAGTTCGTGCGGTCACCCGCCCGGCTCCACTCTGTAAAACCAGCTTCAGTGGTAGATTCATGGCTCTCTTAATGGACACCGGGCTCTCGGGTGGTGGAGCAACAGGGAGTGTGTGCATGTGCTCACATACTTGTATTTTATGTGTGTGCAGTAATGGGGATTAAGTGACCCCATGGCTGCTCCCAGTCCAAAGCCCCTTTTAAATTTCACAGCTTTCTTAGGTTTCCCTCCATATGTGGATCCAGCTAATCCACCTCATGCTATAAGGAGCTGGATCTGCACACTTGCATGTACTGTAGTGTGTGTGTGTGTAGTGTGTGTGTGTGTGTGTGTGTGAGTGGGTGTGTGTGCAGTGGGTGTGTGTGCAGTGGGTGTGTGTGCAGTGGGTGTGTCTGTGTGGAGCAATGCGATGTATTTAGAGATGCTGCTTCAGGAACTGTTTGCCTGCCAATAAACACTTTTATGTATTGATGACTCAAAACTCAGACCTAGTGTCTAATAACAGCTCAGCTGCAGCCAAACAGCTTTCAGACTCAGTCAGGTGACTCCTGCATGACCTCAAACCTTACTCGTCTAACGCGCGCGTGTGTGTGTGTGTGTGTGTGTGTGTGTGTGGCGCGTGTGTGTTTAATGTGCTCGTACATGTACGAACATGCGTGTATGTTTACGTCTGTCACAGTGGCATTGCTAATCCCAGAGTAATATCCAAGGCACCGCACCTTAATGCACACAGGCCCTTTCTATTCAGGAGGAAGTTACAAAACAGAAAGGATCATGGGAATTGCCTGTTTTGTGTTTGTGCGTCGAAGCGTTAAAAACCTAAAACACCTAAAGCTTTTTGAAGCCATTCGATTGGTCGGAGCAGTTTTTACCGAAGCAGCGATCGTGATGCTCCTCGTTGACAAGTGAGCACACGTGGCAGAATGTAAGTGTGTGGTGTGTGTGTGTGTGTTGTGTGTGTGTGTAGGCGTTTGTACCTGTTGAAAGCTGCACAGACAAATTAGGAAATTGTTGTGTCTTTGCACAACAGTGCAACTCGTAGAGAGCTGCGGCCTTTCTGTGCAACATCCACATCTCTGCTCAGAGCTTCAAATTCCTCAGAGTCAGTGGATCCCGACCTGAGGTCAGGAGCTGAGAGGTCTCAGGATGAATCTACAGTGGAGCTCACATGATGATTGAAGACTAAATATTATTTTTCTGATTTCTCTCCTGGTTTTTACTTGGTTGAAATACTCGCCCGTGTCTGTGTGAGATCACTAACCTGAAAGGAAGGGTCACAAGCAGACGTTGCTATTTGCTATAAGGCTTCAAAAACCTATAACCTCTTTAAACAATATCACTTAATAACCTTCATCTTTCCATAATATTCAATTCATACAATTATACATTTAATTTTGCTCATGAAAAGACTTTTATGTCCTAACAAAATACAGAGAAATGTCACGACGCCATAATCCAAATCATGCACAAACTACAAATTCAAACTAGCAACATTTGTTTTGTAATTAGTGATAAAAACAGTCTCTTAACTTTAGGTTGTTTCTTTATTTAAACTAATCTGAAGCATTTAATCCATCTGACCTGAGAGTGACACTGAGGGGGGGGGGGGGGGGGGGGGGGGGCAAGGAGGTGATTTATGAGTTAACTGAGGAGAACAAGGGGAGAAAATCATAACTGCAATTCCCCCCCCCCCCCCACATGCACTGCGCTCACATACATTCACACACATACAGTGCAGCAGGTACGTGCACGGCCGCCCCTCGCTGCACATAAAAAGATATGTGAGCTCTATAATAAAATAACTAATTACTTAAGAAGATGGAGATGTGCTGGGACACAGGACAGGATAATAAAGTTCTGCAGGGATACAGTGTGTGACAGCAGCGGGCTGTACAGTGTGTGTCTGTGTGTGTCTGTGTGTGTGTGTGTGTCAGCTCTAACTTGCTGTGCGATTGCTTATCTTGTGATTTATGTGTGTGAGGTGCAAATCAACTGCTACAATTTTTGCCTTCTCATAATAATATGAAGCAGGTTTGATTCGTCTTGAAATCACTTTGGTAGAAAAAGGTTGAACAGATCTTTCCAGAGAAACAAAGGAAACGGATTCCGACAGGCGGAGCAGAGTTCTGGTTTGCACAAGTGTGTGTGTGTGTTCACCAGTGAGTAGGAAGGATATACGGGTTAGGCGTTAATTGTGGTTGAGCAGCGCACAATCGATGCGAGCCGCGCACTGACAACCTGGTGATAAGTTGCACGGCTCTACCCGTCAGTGCTCGCTTTCTTTTTAGTGCTTTTAAATCACATTGATTGGCAGCCAGGACCAGTGTGTGGTTACACAGTTATTTTAAGCGGCTCCCAAATTTGAATATGCATGTAAACTGTCTGTCGGCACGCACTGGCATCCACCGCCGGGGCTTGATGCGTTCATGTAACGCCGGAATATCCAGCTGTACGTAAACCTGAGGTGTGTGTAGGCCCCTGCGCGTGTGCACGTTCTCTCAGATTACTAATGTAATATTGGTGCAGAGGACGTGTGTACATACAGTATGTGTGTGTGTGTGTGTGTGTGCACGTTTAAAGCGTTTCTGTGTGTCTCACGTTACTAATATAATATTGGTAGTGGGCTCAGGAGATGTGCATGTGTGTGAGTATGAGAAACGGAGAACTCCACATGAATTTAAATGGACGAGCTCTCAGAGTAACCTTTTGTATATCCAATCTGCATCTTTCCACTGCTCGTTATTAAATTATCCCCTAATTGGTCACGCATCAAAGGCAGCTGATGAAAAAGACAATTTCTTGCTTTTAATTGGGCATTTCACGTGTGCTGGGTGTACACCTGTGTGCGGCTGCCCGGGCGCCGTGTGTGTTTGGTGTGTGTGTCTCGGGTGTAATGAGAATAGGACATTAGCGAGGGCTTGGCAGACGCCGGCGCAATCAGTTCCACTCTTTCCAGAGAAGGAGGGAGAGGGCGGGAGGATTAATCCAGACATTAGGAATCTCCGACGGAGAAATAGATGGGAGGCAAAACAACAAAGAATAAAACTCACATGGTTTCTAAGAGCCGGCGGTTCTGGCGTCACACGGCCGACATGTCTTTAGATCCACTTCACCATAAAGTGTTGTGCCCCCGCAGCGGGACTCGAGCCACCGCCTTCACAGAGTTCACGCCACGAACCAGATTTACTGAACTATAGAAAGCTGAACTTTATTCCGGGTCACTCTCCGTCCTCCCTCTTGTGTTTCGGTGTTTCTGCCTAACTTTGGGTGTACCACCAGTGGTGTGTCACGCCAAAATAGCTCGGCTATTGTTGCAGTGAGCCGAGCTGAATAGTGCAGCTCATTGTGTTGTGATGGGAGGCAGGGGAATGAACAGGCCATAAACACTGGCCCTATAGCACCCAGGGGTCGTGCAAAGGTGAAGCCTCACTCCCCTAATAGAGGAGCGCCGCTCTCTCTCTCTCTCTCTGCCCTCCCTCTCCCTCCCCTCTATCTCTCCATCACTCTTTATCTCCGAGAGGCTTCTCCCTTTCTTATTTCCTCTCCCTCCTTCCTCCCTCTCCCTCGCCCTAACCTCTCCTTCCCTCACAGTCTTTCTCTCTGTTAGCTTATTAACGGTCACAGCGAGAGTGTCTGGTTTGCGGACCAGAGCCCCTCGCCCGCCCCCCTCCTCCTCTCCCACTGCTACTTCCCTCCCATTCTCCCGCTCTCCATCGCTCCGTTCCCCTGGCTGCTATTATGAGAGGCATTTTATCCTTTGTTCCAGCCCCCATGGTGCATCTGGCCTCAGATATGGGGACGAAGGGGACAGGAAACCAGTGAGAGTTTTTGCAGGGAGGAGGGGGGTTTGCTGGGTCACAGTGCGGATTCATTGCTGGGTGGTGGACCGCCAGTTTCCACCATAGAGGGAAGGAATGATAAGGGGGGGGGGGGGCGAGCAGGAGGAGGAAACAGATACAGAGGGGGACAGGGAGGGAGGTATGAGAGTGGCTGTTCTTTAAGGAGTCATCCTAGCTGCACTTGTCAGTGGAGCAGCAGCAGCGACAGTAGAATTATTACTTCTCTGATAAATAGTCCATTTAGTTCTTAGAGTAAATAAGCACCGGGGCCATATTTCAGGGACGTGAAATCAAGTTAGATCCCCCCCGGAGCTCCATTGTACCTGGAACAAACGCCTGACTCTCTGAGAGGTGCACACCTTTTCCTCAAACACACTCCTTTGTTGCATCGGAGTGTGTTTTGAGAGAAATAAAAAAGGAAGGAGAGAAATGCTTTAAAGAGGAAGAACAGAAGCGAGGAGATGGCAATAAAAGACGAGAGGAAGGAGGTGAAGAGAAGAAGTCAATAGTTAGTCAGCGCTGGCCTCGAGATGACCTCATCCC